>OZ025244.1:71934924-71982566 GCA_964019155.1 Osedax fenrisi
TCTTTAAACACACTCCAGTATTATATTTTTGTATAATTTTCACAACGCCTGAGAAGTATTTATTACTACATGGAGTGGTTTAAACTTGAAGGTTAAACGTTAAAGGTTAATAAATCATCATTATTACATAGCAAGTTATTAGGTTTAATTATTTAATAATATTATTAAAGGGGTTTCACACCAACTCGAACGCAATTATTAACTCTAAAAATTAGGTATAAAACCTCTTTTACGGATATTTAAATAATATAGTAAAACTTTAACCTCTAATAATTAGAGTTAATAATTGTGTTCGAGTTAGTGTGAAAACCTTTAACTCTGATTAATTAAGTGTACAACTACATATAAGTATTGTTCCTCTCAAATAAACTTCTAAGAAATACCTAATGACGACAGTACTGAACATTTTCACTACTTCTTTTCCAAATTTTACTCTAAACAATTTAATTATATTTCCCTCCATTTCTTCCAATAATCCTAGGATTTGCCTTTGAGGACAAATTATCCTTTAAGAATCACATATCATCTATTAAAAAATCCTCCAACTTTCACCCATTCAGAATTATCATATACATACGTCATTTTTCAGAAACTTTACAAAAACACTAATAAATGCTTTTATACTATTACGACTTGACTACTATTCTTCCCTAATCAATATATTATCTGCTAAATCTAAAGCTCCACTAAATCAAATTATACGTTCCTCAATACGTACGACTTACTACATAAAACGACTGGATCACTGGATTAAAGTTTTACTCATTAATCCATACAACAATATATTATTTCAAATCTTTGATCTAATTCAAAACGTATAATATTATGTTCCCCTTGTTTACAAATTCTCTCCCTTTATCTCCCGAATTTCTAATAAAACATCCTTATATTTTTAAGATTTTAGAAATTGTGGTCCCATTCTATGGAATCCCTCCCTAATACCACCCAATCTATTTAATCCCTCAAATCATTTATAATTATTACTGCTTATTTTCTATCTTCCCATAATAACTGAATCTTCAATCTTATTATTTCTGTATTATTTAATATATTCTCGTTTTATCTTTAATGAATTAATATTATTATTATTATTATTATTATATAAGTGTTATCAGAAATATCAAAGATTCTGCGAAGCATCCATCGAAGCATCCTTCGGATAATCCTTGGTAATATGTTATATTATTTCAAAAATACATTTCTATCGTTTATTATTATTATTCTACAGGGCCGTATTTTAGTGCTAAAACACTTATAATTTTCATCGTATATATGTATATATATATATATATATATATACTAATTTCTAACTCTTAAAATGCTGATCTTTTGATGTTACTATATATTGAGAAACGTGTTTATATTAAAAAATAATGTACATATATATATATATATATTTATTGGCTATATATAGCCTATATATATAAGGCTTTATGCCAAATCTTATGTTATTATTATGTTATTATATATATATATATATTTATATATATATATATATATATATATATATATATATAAGTGTTAGCCAGGATGCAAGAAAAAGTATAGATTGTCGATAACATTTCATTTATTATACAAAGAATAAGATATATGGATGCAAATAAATAATAATATAAATTAAATAATTAGAATCTGAAACTCATTTTAGTATATTATTACTAATAAATTTAATAATTCACTTGAATACTCTTGTATACATTTTGAATTTTGAATTAAACTTTTGAAAAACGCTATTCAACGTGATTTTATTTGTAAAACGATTCCCATCAACAATTGCACTCGACAGAACTCGGAGCAGACGAGGGTCTCAACATTATATAGGTACGTATGTACTTATTGATGCACATGGAAACGCGGCCGACGACGTGATATAACGTGATCTACGTGTACGTTGTATATGCTTATACGAATTGTGTACTAAAGTGCTGCAGCGCGGATAGATTACGGTTACATATAAGATACAAACTGTAGTTTATCAGAATATATAAATAGTATATATATATATATATATATATATATATGTGTGTATATTAATTCAAGATGAATGAATATTAACAGATAACATATATAATAAAATAAAATAAATATAAAATAATATACCTGTAGTTTCAATAGTCTAGCAATTGGATATATTTATTATTAAATAATAATAAATAATATATTTATTATATAATTAAATAAATCATTTCTGTAAATATATATATATATATATATATATATATATATATATATATATATGTGTGTGTGTGTGTGTGTGGGTGTGTGTGTGACATATTATAGTCCGCTACGGTATAAATTCTTTTGTATATTTAATAAGTTGTTTTTAATTGTGTATTATATATTTGTAATTCGTTGTTTTTTGGTTGTGTTAATAATTATATATTTATATAATTTGTTTCCATGGCAACCGTTCCATAGAATCAACCGTCCCAATTAAGAACATTATATTATATTTAATAATATTTTTTTTTTGCGTATATACGCATGTATACCACGTGTCAAGGTATATACCACGTGGCTATTTGTTTACAATATACTTCACTATTTTACATAGACATTTTGTATATATATATTATGTAATTATTCTAACCCAAAATCCATTACTAATACTTTTCATAGATTTTCCCACCTGAAAATAAATTATTAAAGGTATAAAAGGTATTATATATAATATATATATATATATATATATATATATATATTTGGAGTATTACACAAATTAGGTGTATTAAATCGTTTGGAAGACGAGTTAAGAAATATATTCTAGATTTAGTAAAAATGATTTAAAAATGAAAATTTTTCACAAAAAAATTATTTTAAATATTTTGTTTGTTTTATTTTAATTTTATATATATAATTCGTATATGAATTAATTCAGTTTATAAAAAAAGTCAGTGAAACGATCGGCTTTACTGATTGGATACCTCCTAACAACATGTGCAATGTCATATCATAATTTCTATTCTAATAAAATAATAAAATAAAAAGTAATGATAAACATAATAATAAAGTGATAGTAACTATGACAAATAATAAAAAAACAATGAAATGATAAAATAAAAGGTTAATCATATATAAAAATAATAAAAATTAAATAATTAAAACCAAAATAAAATATAAAATTACAATAATAAATGAGATATAATTAAAAGTGATACAGGGGAAAGTAACCGAATATGGACAGTACCTAAATACGGACACTCTCGGTATATAAGAAACCATGAATCCTAAAAAAAAATGTTGATGAATAAAATATTCATAATTATATAAATAGTCATATAAATAATTATATAAAAAATTATTTTCTATTTTTTAACTATTCAAAATAGTGCTGATATATTCAATAAACTGATTTTTTAAAAACCTTTTCAAGAATATACAAATCTATC
Source organism: Osedax fenrisi (assembly GCA_964019155.1). Taxonomy (NCBI): domain Eukaryota; kingdom Metazoa; phylum Annelida; class Polychaeta; order Sabellida; family Siboglinidae; genus Osedax; species Osedax fenrisi. The sequence goes on from OZ025244.1 coordinate 71,938,314, forward strand.
GATATAAAAATAATAATATATTATTAAAAACTAAAACATTCTAAATATTATATACATAATTACTCTATTTGTTATAAAATATTCATTACGTTAATAAGCATATATCTAGAGGTCATATAAGTCCCTAATACGGATACTCTAGATGTCTTAATACGGACACACTATAACCAATCAGCACGCAGCGTGTTTTGATGTTCATAAAAATCGCGTGCGTTATAATATTAATACCACTAATTAAGTTAAATCTAAAAAATGTCTTATTTAGATACTTATATTGTATTATTAATTAATAAAATAATAAAAATTAATAAATTAAATACTAATTAAATTACATTAAATTATTCATAAAATTAATTATAAATAATGTAATTGTAATTTACCTGATTGGATCATAAATAATATATAGTTTATCTCGTCCTATATAGTGTATCCGTATTATAACACAGTGTATCTGTATTCGGACATGGGTACCGAATATGGACACCCCCGTTATCTATTGAAGAAAAAAGATTAAATAACATTTTAAAATCATAATAATATCTATAATCATATACTATTAATATATTGTAATGTTTGAATAACAATATTGAGTCATATAATTTTAAGACCATTTATTGTTAAAGTGTCAGTATTAGGTTACTTTCCCCTAGAGAATACTAATCAAAGTTGTGATTCGTGGATAGGCATTCAAAGTTAAATATTAAAGAAAGAGAAAACAAATATTGTGTGGTTTTCTATATTGATATATGACATAAATTGTAATACTGTTTAATTACAAATTAAAATAAAAACTGTTAAAGAAATAATTGATTATTATATAATAAGCATACAAATGCATTAGGTTAATATTAGTATAGTGTAATACGAACAAAAAAAGAAAAAAGAATATAAAACAATATAAAATAATATACACTAAAATCATGTCTTTAGATTTTGTTTTAATACTGTATACATTATAATGCAAATATGTTTGTAATTTCAATACTGTTTTTTAAAAGATTATAATCCTATTTATGGTTTTATTAATAATATTTGCCCAAATTATAATAATAAATATTTATAAAAAAATTAATTATTACAATACTGTTTAATAAAAAAATATTTTAATACTTTCTTCAATTATAGAGTATTAGTAATTGCAATAGTTTTTAAAATATTATTAAAAATTATTGAATTATAAACTTATGTCCTTTAAAAAATATTGTATTTTGAAATCTATATATTGGTTTTCATTAGTAGTAAAATAAATGTTGTTTTATTTCTATTATATTTAAAATAATCAGTTAGATCGTTAACATATTTATTATTTAAAAGGTTATATATAATTAAAATATTTCTAAAGTTATAAGATCATCAAGTTTTGAAATTTTACTATTATAAAATAATATTGATGTATGCGATAATCTTATTAATGGTAATTTTGAATCTCCAATAATATTTGTATTAATTATTCTTATTATTTTTTTGTGTGATACATTTTATATATTTAAATTATAATTATAAATATTACCCTATATTTCAATACCATATGATATATTATATAAACACAATTATTTATATAATAAAATCAAATTTTTAATATTTAAATAAGATACATTTTTAATTAGGTATATTATTTTTGAAAGTTTGATATTTAAATTATCAATATGCATATTAAATGATAATTGTGTATCTAAATTTAAACCCAAACATATATAGTTATCCACTATATAGTATTTATATATTATCCATTGTTATATCATTAGTCAGTATAGTATTACATTATGAAAGTATTTTAGTTTTTTGTATATTAAGTTTTAAATTATTTATATCGAACCAATATTTTAATTTATCCATATATATTTGAAGTCATTTTGTTAGTTCAACATCACTATTAGCGTAAACTGTTAGTGATGTATCGTCAGCATATATGTATATATATACATTTAAATTAATATTATTCACATATTTCTAAACATTTGGTAGGTCAATTATAAACATAATGCAATATAGGGCATGCCCAGAACAATGTATGTGTATTTAATTTTGATTCTACTCTTTCCTTCATTCCTCATATTACTGCCATCACTAAATCTGCAAATTATCATCTATTTAGAATTAGAAAAATACGAAAATCAAATACTGTATCTATTACTACAACTCTAGTTAATCCCCTTGTCCTCTAACGTATAGATTACTGTTCCTCAATCCTCATCAATCTTCCATTATCCTCTATCCTCTCCCCTAAATCGAGTTATTCGTTCATCAATCCGTACAACATATAACCTACGTATTCGAGATCATTCCTCTACTTCCTCATACCAACACTTACCTCCATGGTCACATTTAACAAACGCTCTGCTTACCGCATATTATCTATTGTTAATTCTTCAATATACTCTTCAAATTGCCCCTCCTATATTTCTGCTTTTCTAGTACAAAGAACCTCCCTTCAATTACTTAGACACCACGCATATCATCTTCTATCTACCCCTTTTCTATGTCCCTCAAACATGAATACTCGGGCACTGAGTTATATTGGTCCTAAGCTATGGAATTCACTCCCGCCCTATATTAGATCCATAAAATCGCATAAAACATTCATGACATATATACAACAATTGATCTCAAGTGGGAACCTGAAATAATAATATTGTTTGTCATTATTATTTTATTTATTAATTTCCGTACGGCTTATTCTATTTTATTATTATTAATGGTATTTATTGTTTACCTACTTTTATTATTTGTATTCTATTATATACACTTTTGAGAAATCATTTATAATTTATTTAAGTGTCTAAATAAACATTCAATCAATCAATCAATCAATGTAAAGGTGAATGTATACATTATCAAATATTAACACTTATCTTTTGTTGACTCGTCAAAATAATAATATATTTTAATACGTCTCAATAATAATAGTATAAAACTAGAACAATCATGATATACTATATATATATTTAATATAACTCCATAGTTATCATATGCTATTTTTATGTGTCATTAGTATTACTCAATAAATAAACAACATATAGGACTATGGACTATGGACTTGTATCCAAGAATTAAATGTATATATATATATATTGAATTATATTAAATGCGTATTATTGTATATTAATTATAAATTAACCGTATTGAACTTTCTAAGATCTTTTTCCATTATTGAAGCATTTCTAGGATACTGTATATAGTATTATATACACATTATAATTTGTATATATTTATATATACACACATATATATATATATATATATATATATATAATAATAATAATAATAATAATCAGATTGGTTAATCATAATTAATGAGATAGAACATAGGTAGATATAGAACTTCACTAATCTTATCGATATATCTACCTGTCAGCTAAAGGGAATGGAAAAAAAACAAACATATTAAAGTAAAAATAGAGTAAAATAAAATTATAATTATCAAAAGATAAGTAAAATATAAAGTAGAATTTTAAATATTAAAATAGTTATAATACGAATAAATATTAAACATATAAGTACAAATAAGTACAAATAAAGTTATAATAATAGATAAAAATACAAATAAAATGATATGTGTACAAATACAGAGGAAAAAACATGTAGTTTATAAGTCGACCATAACGAACGAATAGTAGGCTATAAGGCTACCACTTTTCAGAATGGATGTGCCAAGTCCATTAATACCTAGAGATGATCCCCCCACAATCATACCAGTATACTTGCTACTCGGCATATAATACACCCCCGCACGTTACAATCAAAACACAAAATCATGAAATCCTTCCCCGTTCTAAAATAATAAATAAATAAATAAAATATATATATAATAAAAGAATAATAGCAATTAATAATAATAATAAATAGTAATGAACAATAATAATAGTATAAATAAAATGAAAATAAAATGTAGATACGAAATAATAGTAGTTAACTCGTAATACAATTGTAATCTAATAATAATAAGACTAATAATCAATAATAAATATAAAAACATATACAAATTGTTAAAAGATATAAATATTGTAAAAATAATATATATTGTAAAATTAATAAAATTATTAAATATTCCAATTACTGAATTCTCATTATTTGTTAAAAATAAATATATATAAAATAAATAAATTAATAGTTACCATGCTAATAACTTTAATAGTTACCAATACTTTTTTTTGTAAAGCATTTAACAACATTTTCAAAGGGTTAGTGTTTTTTTATATTAATAGATAGTTAATTCCATAGCAAAGGACCTTTATAACCAATACAGCATAATTTATAATAACGTGATATATTTTCAAAATCACAAGAGTTATTATATTTATAGGGCAGTCATATTCGAATTAAAGATATATATATATATATATATATATATATATATATATATATATATATATATATATATATATATGAACGAGTTAGAAGAAATGTACGAGGAATAATTTGTAGAGGGAACCAGTTAGATAGGAGGTGGTGGGAGTCAGTAATGGATTACTATAAGTAATTAATAGAGAAACTGATGCATATGGATTCACGAATTATGCGATATATTGGGAAAAGTGTTTGGAACGTGATATAGTAGGGAGGGACAATAGTCGATAAGATAAAGGACGATCGAATTTATAAGGACAGTGGTAAGAGGACGATGTATGTCCTTCCTTGTCCGAAGAATTTTAAAGAGGTGGTATTTGGCTGATTTAGATATTAGCTATGTAGGAATTGAGGGATAAGTTAGCATAGAAAGTAATACAAAGATACATGAAATATGGGTACATATCGATAGGGTCACACAATGGGGCTCACAGTATGTGGTAACAGGAGGGAAACAATGATAGTATGATGGGATGCTTGAATATAGATTTAGAAGAGTAAACTCTTAATTAAGAAGAGCTCTTATTACAACCTAGGTTGTACGTCAGAAGCCATGTTGATCTAATAGTTCAAAAACAATTACATATAAAGGATGATATATATGGTAGTACATCGGAGGAGTGGGATAACAAGGGATATAGTTGAATATCATCGGCGTGTATGTGATAATGCACATATAGGAATTAAGGTATAGTGATATATATTGAGAAGAGGAGAGGTTCGATAATAGACCCGTAATGTACACTTAATGAATCGGACTTGATTGGGTAGAACGATTGTCAATTTTCACGGATAACGATGGATTTAAATATACGAAGAAAACCATTTAAGTTAGAAATAAATGTTTCCACGTAGAACAATCATTTATATTCTTGAGATAATCGTGGAATGACTCAGGGAATAGAAAGAACACGATAGCTGTAATATTACGAGTTGATAGGAGGTCGAAGGATAGGGTATAGCGTATACCTATAGCGTATAGTATAAGTTGTTTATTATTTGTTGTAGTGCGGTTTCAGTGAAGTGACATCGTCTACATGAACTATGAACTATGAACTATGAACAATATCATATTACCTACTTATTGTCAGAAATAATTTTATTCAATTGGATAGAAATAATGCGTTCCAGAATGTTGGAGAAAAAAGAAAATTTATAGAAATGGAAGTTGTGAAATGGGGTTATAGGTGATAGTTATATTGGGATCAAGTAAGGGTTTATTAAGTATTGGTAACATGATATCAGGCTTGAAAGAAGTTACACAAATAACATCGTGATTGATAATATCGAGAATAAGAGGAGATAGAGTGACATTTAATCTTTCAAAGGCCGCTATGTTAATTAGGTTAAAAGAACAAGAAGAGCAAGAAATACATGTAGATAAATAGAGAATTCATAAAACTAATATGTGATTGGTGTAATAATAAATATACAAGGAATATAGCTACTTGGTAGTAGGGATGACATATAAGAAATGCTATATATAAGTGTATCAATAAAGTTATTAGAAAATTAATAGTATAATTCATTTTATCGAGTAGTATTTAGTATTTATTGGTGATTATTGGTATAAATTTAGCCATTAAGGAAATAGAAATATTTTTGATATTAATTAGTAACATATTTCAAACATTTGAAACATATGTTAATATATGATATATTAAATTTGTAACATAGATATTTTTAACTATATTTAAAAACAATATTTGAAAATAGAATTTACTTTACATAAAAATTATGATTTATAAAAAAGCGTATATTTATTTGAATATATTTTTCGATTACCACGACATATGATAATTATTATATATTTATGATACAAATATCCAGTTTATACATAATTTAGTCACCTCGTCAAATGTTTAGACAATTTATTTATCTTAAGATATATTTATAGTAAATTTACAGAAATCTATAACTCATTTATATATTATTTAAATAATGTAAGTTAATATATATTCCTAATAATGTTATATAATACATTTAATTCGTTAACATAGTTAACAAATATTTCAACTTAATAATTAAAATTATATATTTGTTTAATGCATTGTGAGGCCTTTGAAATAATTAAATTTATCATTTTTTTATGATTGTATTTGATTATTTAATATATTATTTATCAGATGTGAATATGTTGAAAATGTAATTATTATATATAAGTGTTAAAAAAAGGCTTTTAAAATAGGTTATTTATAATAATATTGAGGAAAATACGTTTTGTTTCGAATAAAATATCAACCTAAGTTGATTTTTTTCTTATTAAAATCATTACTACTGTCAATAATTTACAGATGTCAATAACGTATTCAGAGAATGTATATCATATAACAATACATTATAAATTATGGACATTTTTAAAAACAACAATTTGATTGGTTTAAAAAATGGTCAATCAAATAGTCAACAAAATTAACAAAGTTTTTATCAAAAAATACTTGATCAACCCGAAAAAATTGGATTTCCCTTTCAGTAATTATTGAAGAGCCATATAAACTGAATAAGATATAATTTATTTTAGAATGATTCATTCATTATTAAATAAGCATATGTATTTATAATAGGGGTATTTTTACTATTCGTGTACATTATACACCTGAAGGGCTCGCATGGCCTTACAAAAGTCAATCAATATATTTAAATTTTTGAAAATGAAGTAATTTTAAAATAGAATATGTTAATGTTATGATTTATTAAAGAATGTAATAATGAATGACTATAATATAGTATATATATATATATATATATATATATATATATATATATATATGTATATATAAATTATATAATTATTATATTTATATATTGTAAGCATCCACACAGTATACAATACTCACGCCAGCAAATCTCTGTTTCCAGTGTTTAATGTCAACCTATGTGGTAATTATGCAATGAATATATATATATATATATATATATATATATATATATTTATTTTTTATAAATTTAAAAAGTAGATAATATATATTATATGAAATAAGTATTATTATTATCCTAGATATAACAGCGTGACAACTTTATGCTAATTATATTAACACCAGAGGCGGATACAGGGAGGGGGCTAGGGGGCTCTAGCCCCCCCTCATGATTGTAAAATAGATGATGTGGTTAAATCAGCAAAACTTTCAATATCAATTATATGTAGGTTTATACATATTTTTGTTTACATATTCATTAATTGTGATATAATTTAAAGATATTGACACTATTTATAATGAATTAACAAATAAAAAACATCAAAAAAGGTATCTTCTGCTAAAAAAAATACTCGCATAATAATCCATCAAAGATCACGTTTTTAAACGTCATAAAGAAAATGGAAATACCTAGTTATAACCATGCGTATACACACATACACTTAGTTATCCTACAGTGAATCTTTAAATGGTGAATTGTGTAAACCATGTGTTTTTCATTTAACAATTAATCACAATCAAGTTGGAAAATGTGTCACTTCGCCCTTGATTAAATTTAAAGGAGCTGAAATTTAAGAATTTAAGAAAATATTAATCTACTATTTATCACAAGAATTCTTTGGAAGAAAATTCTCATTGTATTGCAGTGATAGAAAATAAGAAGCAATAATCTATATTTCAAGTCAACAATTCCATATTTAAGAAAATTGATTGCAACAGAGCAAAATTATAATAAATATTAGATATAATCATTCTTTGTAAAAGAAAAATATGTCATTATGTGGTATAATGAGTATTCTACTGATCCAAATTCTAATCTAGGAAATGTCAATGCACTTCTAAAACTATGTATAACCTCAGTAAATGGTACCTTAAAATAACAATTTTTAATGTGTAATAAAAATGCTAAATACACCTTAAAAATAACACAGAATGAATTGATATTTAAATGTGGTGAATATATTAAAGTAAGAATAATTTTTGTAATAAAAAAATCTAAATATTTTAGTGTACTAGCTGATGAAACCACATATATACCTAATACTAAACAAATGGATTTAGCAATTAGATATTTTGATAGTAAGTATATCACTGAAAAGTTTATTTCTTTCATAGAATGTGAAAATATTAGTGGAGAAAGTATAGCTAACTTGATTATGGATACACTAACTAAAGTTGAATTAAATCTTGAAAATTTAAGAGTGCAATAATACGATGGAGCAGATGTCTGGCAAAGTAAAAGAAACGTCAACTATAATTCTGAATAAGTAACCTACAGATACATATAAATAAATAAATCAGATTTATCATTCCTCTCCAACAGACTGGGAATGATGGGGACATTAATATACAAGTTAATATTTTTACTAGAATTTCCCCAATCATATTTTTGGATAGTCTAGATTCTCATAAAATAAATAAAATATAAATATATTTAAGAATGTAAAAAATTAAAATGTCTCTAAAAAGAGAGAAAGTATGAGGTCATATATAAATTGTTAAAAATAAAAAATGGAGTTGCACCTGAATACCTAACATAAAACAAAAATAATATTTTTGATTTTATTATTTTTTGTGATTTTAATTTTGATTTTTTTTAAAATTAATAATTGAATTAATGATTATTTATATATATATATATATATATATACAGTAAAACCTCTCTATAAGAAACTATTTTTGTACAGTACTTTTTTTCTTATAGAGATGTTTTCTTATAAAGAGGTTTTTACTTTTCCAATGATTTTAAGAATTCATTTAGGACCTATAATTGAAAATGCACTATATATAGTGCATAGGGTTATATATAACCTCTATGTTATATATAGTATATTTATTTATTTTAATTTATTTAGTATTAATCAAAAGAATAGTTTAGAAATATGATTTATTTTAAAATAACATTTATAAATTAATTTTAATAAATCAATGGATATATACAATAACAATAATTAATTATTTTTAATTCATTTCTAATAATTAATTTCTATAATTTTTATCAATATACAATATTTCTATTTATATATATAATTATTTTTTATATTTTTTATACAATAAGTTTCTTATAACGATGTTTTTCTTATATTTTTCTTATAAGATTTTCTTATTAAGAGGTTTTTTAATGTGGAAAAGGTTGAATTCCAACCAAATGTGTGAAAAATGTTCTTATAAAGAGGTTTTTCTTATAAAGAGGTTTCTTATAGAGAGGTTTTACTGTATATAAATTATAATACTGAAAAGAACGATACCTTATATAAACGAAATAAAACATGAAGATTATATATAATAAAAATGAAAATTAGAGATTATTTGAAAACAAAGTTAATATTGTTGGGGAAAATACTTTCTATAAACAAATAAAGAATATGTAATAAATATATTAAAATAAATGAATAAAAAGAAGAAGAATACATTTATTAAAAATTCTAATACTGAAAAGAAAAATACCTTATATAAACGAAATGAAAATGAAGATTATATATAATACAAATTAAAGATTTAAAAAAAAAAGTTAATACTGTAGAGGAAAATACTTTCTATAAACAAATAAAGAATATGTAATAAATATATTAAAATAAATGAATAAAAAGAAGAAGAATACATTTATTAAAAATTGTAATACTGAAAAGAAAAATACCTTATATAAACGAAATAAAAATGAAGATTATATATAATACAAATTAAAGATTTAAAAAAAAAAGTTAATACTGTAGGGAAAATACTTTCTATAAACAAATAAAGAATATGTAATAAATATATTAAAATAAATGAATAAAAAGAAGAAGAATACATTTATTAAAAATTGTAATACTGAAAAGAAAAATACTTTATATAAACAAATAAACATTGAAGATATGTACACTGTAGATCACACGTATTCAATCTATAAATAGTAAATACATGACAATTTTCGTTATTTCAAAATATGATAGGCCTATTATTAGAAATCTGCATATTTTTTAATTATTCTGGTAAGAGGCAAAAAGAGGAGAAAATATTAAACAAATTTGTGCCAGACATGATGCTTTGCGAGTATTCATCGAACTGTATCACGCTATACTTGTAATAATGTTATACATATATGAAGATAAAACATGGAATTTAGACAGTATAACAACAGCTAACGGTCTTTACAATTCTATGAGTAATACACAATTTATTATGTAATTAATTAATTACAATTGTATGTAATAATTCACTTAATTCATAAAAAATGTAACAACTGCTCTCCAGAGTAATTCAATAGATGCATATAAGGCAACTCAAGATATTCAAAGTGTAATTAAAGGGATACAAGTTTGTAGAGATAATATTGATGAAGTACAATTAGAATGAAATGAAGAAGCATCACATTTATTATCATATTAAAATCAAGTAATTTATTTACCAAAGTTAAATAAAAAGTTAACTTAAATATTAAGTTAACTTATGAATATTAAGTTAACTTATACATATTAATTTAACTTATGAATATTAAGTTAATGTATCAATATTAAGTTAACTTATCAATATGAATAGAAATAATATTGCAGCGAAACAACCATGATGTACTATATATAGTGTCATTACCATATCAGTGACATACTAAATGTATCTGTATCCTATTTACTACGGTAAAGAGCTATATATTAACTACAATCGAACTACACGTACTGCAAGTGACAGAGTGGTATACCACAAGTACTATTATCACTTGTGAAGAACGCTTTAAAATGTATCGTGTTAAAGTGTATTAGGTTACTGTGGGTAGCGTGACTTCAAGTAACTTAAAGTTGGAATAATATTTTAAAATATAAATATACATTCGTATATGTATATATATATATATATATATATAATATAGTATATATATAGTATATACTATATACAGCAGAGAGTCATGTGTGTATTACATTATAATACTAAAATAAAACAAATGGAAAATATAAAACAGTATCATATGTAATAGTGCATATCTCAATAATATATATCATAAATATATGTTCTTAATGTCAACATAATATATATACATATATATATATAGTGTATAATAGTATAATAACAGCATGGCATCTTATCATGTCTGCACGAGTGGAATTCATCTGTATTTAGTGTTTTCACGATGTTAATACATACATGCAGATATTAATTTAAAATATATTATTAATAATATATATATATATATATATATATATATATATTAATATATAATAATACATAATATTCTATTTTTAAATATACTTGTTAATGTTATATATTATTTATTTACTGCCGAGTAAACACGACCCTGGAATATAAGGAATACTGTATACATATATATATATATATTATTAATCAATATATATATATATATATATATATATATATATATATCACTTATAGCAGTTATTTATGATATAAAGTGATTACTTCCAAATAAGATGAATGAATATATCATAATTATAATAATATCATACATATGTAAATATAATTATTGATGTTAATTAATTATTTAAAAATTAATACTAATATAAATAGACAAATTACTGTCTATTTATACTATCGTATAGTATATACTATAGTATACAACAAGTCTACTATAAGCTTGTCAATATATATATATATATATATATATATATATATATATATATAAGATATATCTCCCAGGTTTTACCCTGGTGATATATTAGCTGTTATTTCAAAAGATACAAAAAGATATATATATATATATATATATATATATATATGTATAATTATAATGTTGATAATTACAACATTAATGTTGTATTACCTTATTTATTTCTACAGTAGCCTGAATAAACAAATATAAATTATTAAATATAATAATAAATGTATATATATAATGTAAAATTTATGAATATATTCTATAATTAAAATATGATTCATTTAATATCTTATATAAAATCATATTTTATCGTATGTTAGAAAATAATAATAATAAATAGTTAACAAAAAATATATGTATAAATAAATAAAGTTAACGTTATTACATATATATATATATATATATATATATATATTACATTATAGTATGTTCAGGTCGTATAATTAAATGTTAGATTTCTAAGGAGTCTTAGTATATATTTATATATATATATGGTTTTATAGATCCGCTAAAATACCTAATAGTAATACATATACTATAGTATATTTATACTTTAGTATATGTAGAAGTTTTGTTTTGTTAAGAAGGAGTACAATTTGTAAAACATATGTATATATATATATGTATATATACAGAATATTTAATCGCTCACTAGCTGCTACATTAAGTATTATCTATTAATTAGATGAACTTTTAAATATACTATATATAGTATATATAACTTTTAAATAAACAATAGTATATATATATATATATTAATATATGTATATATTTTATAATTTTTACAAAATAAATGTATGAGAGCAATATATAAACTTGATAACAAAACTAATATTGATCATTTTTTAAGACATAACATTCTTAAATTTAAAGATGTAATAAATATATTTATTTATAAATTTATGTTTATAATTAATAACAGGCATTATTTGCATAGTTCAATTTGTAAGTTATTTACCTATAATTGATCCTTTTATATTTTTCCGTTAAATAGAAAATTCTTAATAACAAAAATAAGATTTTATCATGAGAAATTTAGTATTCCTTACAAAGGCGCATGTATATGGAATTCTTTAAATGAAACCATATCATCTTTAATGAATTTGAATACTTTTGCAATGCATATTAAAACATATTTTTAAATAATTATATCTAGTCTTTTACACCTGCTTATCTGTATTATATTTTGTTATTTTATTTACATGGTAATTATTCCTTCTTTTTAGCTCTGTTAAAGCTGTTTTAAAGCTCTTTAAAATGTTCGTATTGTATATATATATATTTTGTATTTTGTAGACTTACTTTGGTATTTCGTTTTTTTTGATTTTTTATAGTTTAACTTATTTATTATTTATGTAGTTTTTGCATTTTTTAAATATTTATTGTATATTTTTATTATAGTTTATTATTATTTTATTGTCATATACATGATTATATTCTTAATAATTTTCTTGAGTTAATTTTGATTATATTGTTATGATATTGTTAGGAGACAGAACAAGAATGAACAAAATAGAATTAAAAAATATTTATACTCTTTATAGTTATTCGTTTTTATATTAATTCTATCAAGAGCAGGTTGATATCTCGATATGTTCATTATACTCCTTACCATACCTGGGTTTTTAATATCGGTCATCAACTTAATCTGATATTATTAGTATTGTAATCATGCGAGAGTATGCCAATGTGACCATGTTAATACAATATAATATTATAGATCAAATGGAGTATTATTATTAATAATGATAACATTATACATAATAAGTTATATACTAACTATTAATAAATAAAAACAATAATATTGATCATTTATATGTATTTAGTATTTTAATAATTATCTACTAACTTTAAAATGTTCTATTCTGGCTTCGTAATATGTCATCTACGTAATAGTTATATTTTAATATATTTATTTGCATTGTCATCATTATATATGCATCCACACACACACACACACACACATATACACATACGTACATCGTGACTCACATAGTACATCGCACACTCATACACACATATATTTTATTATCAGATTAAGGTTCTCACACCATCGTGTAAAAGCAGAGCTTATCGATATAAATACCTTACACGCATACCTAAATACAACTATGGGAGAGTGCTCTAATATCGACATGCACGTAATATCGACACCCTAGAGATCTCTTAAAATATAATTCCGATCAACAAATAATTAATGTATGAAATGTTAATCAATATGATTCTAATTCATATATAATTTTTTTTTTATTTATTATATTTTTTTAATTATGAACAAAAAACTGATTTGTTCGTTACATATTTTAAATACATCGTATAGATCTAATTATATTTTACAATGTGCCGAAAATATTTTATATTTTTCATAATGTGTTACAAAGTTATTGACGTTTACCTAAGCAACATACATTTTCATAATAGCGACACCCTAATTGCACGTAATATCGACACCCTTTAACCAATCATCGTTATTTGTTTATAATGTGCGTGCGTTATGATAATATTCATACATTAATAGACATACCTAATATTATACACATATACTTGGAATTAAATTGTCTTTCGGAAACTATATAAAACTCCCATGTACGTACAATATTTGTATTATAATTATTAAAATATTTATAATATTTTCGAAAATTATTTTAGGAAAACAACGTACTAATTGCGTGTGTTAACTAAATGTAACGGGCATTTAATTCTGATTGGATAGTGGATATTAAATAATATATGGTATATCTAAATATCGATATATTTAGGGTGTCGATATTATGTGCCAAAGTGTCGGTATTCGAGGCAGTTCCTGTAATATAGACACCCCTCTTATCTAAGAGTTAAACAAACTAAATTAAATTTTAAAATAGCTATTATATGTATTATACATAATGTATATACCTACTTAATACTTATATAGATACAATTTGGAAATATTTAATTGAGAAATAATAAAGTTATGGTGATTTATTGTTAGGATGTCGGTATTCGAGTACTCTCCCCTATAGGGGTATACATATATTTATAAGAATATATATAAAAAAATATCAAACGGAGAATTATTATTAATAAATATATAATTTAATAATGTTATATACTAATTAGGTACTTATTATATAACAATTAATAAATATAAATAATAATATTTAGCATTTATATGTATAGTATTTTAATAATTAGCTAATATATATATATATATATATATATATATATATATATATATATATATATATATATATATATATATATTTGCTTTCACATTATTTAAACTTATACGAAAATGTAAAAGATATTCCTATATATGATATTTATAATAAATACTAGTTCAATATAAATATAACATATACCTTCTTTAGTATGATATGACTTTGTCCATATATATTCTGATACTTCTGTTTATTAGTGTGATTTAAAATAATTTAAGAAATTATATATATATATATATATATATATATATATATATATACATAATATATACATAATATTATTTATAATAATAATAATAATAATAATAATAATAATAATAATAATAATAATAATAATAATAATAATAATAATAATAATAATAATAATAATAATAATAATAATAATAATAATAATAATAATAATAATAATAATAATAATAATAATAATAATAATAATAATAATAATAATAATAATAATAATAATAATAATAATAATAATAATAATAATAATAATAATAATAATAATAATAATAATAATAATAATAATAATAAAAAATGATTATAATATCGATCAAAATTCTAAAAATACTTTTAAATAGAAATACATAATCATATAATCTACAGGCTATAAATTATCTAGAATATAGTAAATCTGATCTATGCCATTCACTTTTACATTTTTAAATGAGTAATATTTAAAAAAAAATTTATTATTATGATTATTATCAGTTGATTTAGGCAATTCCAGAGTAATTATAGAAGCAATGTTACCTATCGAGACGATTATCCATTTATTAACATGACAAGTTTCATTAAAGATAAGAATAATACATAAATAATAATGTTATAATATTATGACTTCCTGTTATATATATATATATATATATATATATTTGATAACAATAAATAAAATATAATGAAACTTATCATGTAACTAAATTTAATCATCATGTAATAATATAAATGATAGTATTACATAAAGTAGTACCCTGTTGCAGTTATTAATGACGTTAAGAATTATGCAATTAATATTTCTAATATTATAATGGTTTATATCATATAAATGAGCAGTTATTTCATATATATATATATATATTTATATATATATATATATAGTTGTCTATATGAAACATGTACCATCGTACGATGGTTATAGTTATTAAGGTTCAGATTAAATATAATTTTGTTAGAACTAATAATATGAAAACTATTTCAATATATGTTCTACTCAGGCTCAACAATTCGCCAAGGGCAAAGTATATTATTTGCATAGCTATAGTTCATATATAAATGGAACACTAAATCGTAAAATCGTCTTATGCATATGATTATAATGCGTATACAGCAAGATTACTGACAAGAGTATATTGCATATTTGTCGGGTGGGGTGGGGGTGGGGGTAAATCATAACTATCAGATGTAAATTATTATTAATATTATTATTAGGAAAACGTGAATTGAATACGACGGTTGTATAGATTCTATAGAATTATGTAATATAATTAATTATATATTATAATTCAGTATTAATAGCTATATATGAATACCTATAGGCACCTAAAGTGAACCTTGATAACTAAAGAAAACCTAGGTTTTGTTTATAAAAAGGTGATATATGCAAATGTATAATATATATATATATATATATATATATATATATAAATTAATGAATGAATTCAGTTTCTAGACAAAGTATAAGGAGGATCGTGAGTGAAAGCGATCAGCTTTATTGATTCTAAACCTCCTAACACAGTGGTTCCCAAACTGGGGGTCGTGACCCACAAGTGGGTCGCCTGCCATTTTATTGGGGGTCGCGTGATTTTATATATTGTATAACATTCAAATAAATACACATTTATTTATTTAATAATTATGTCTTAAGGAGTCATTTATTTATAAATATACATTCATTTATAAATTTCTGATATAAAAATGGTTAAATTTATGTTTTATTTTTAATTCTACATTTCTTATATATTTTTTAAATTAATTGTAGGTTATTTGTGAAGTCAAAAATAGGATGAATCCACCGATATGACTCACATGTCACAATTGATGGTATGTGTACGTTACATAGTAAACAAATCTATAAAAGAAGAGTTACTTTTCTGTGAACAAATTACAACAACATCTAAAGAGTGGATCTATTTGATATTTTAAATTCATTTTATATTGCTAACGATTTAAAATGGATTTCATTATTTTCTGTGAGTACTGACGGAGTAGGTAACCAAGTATGTTGGGCATAACATCAGGATTAATTAAACTTATCAAAGGTAAATCACCAGAAGTAATCAGCATACACTGTTTAATTCATAGAAAAGCGTTATCTTCGTGAGTTATTCCAGAATATTTAAGAATATATTAGGAATATTTATTAACAATTTTAAAAACAGTAATAAAAACCGGGAATTATACTAAGTCGAGTTCTTTGAGAAATCGATTATTTAAATTCAAAATGTGTGTGAAGAAATAGACGCATACTTTGACATCTTGTTATATTATACTCAGGTGCGATGGTTATCAAAAGACAATGTTATAAAGAGAATTTATTCTATTAAGAATGACACTATTATGTGTCTTCGAGAATAAAATATGATTGGACTATCAATGAAATGAGAAGAACATAAGTTCATATTGGGATTGTCATATCTTGTTGACATATTTGATTTACTTAATTCATGTACATTGAATACTTCTTTAAGTTATATTTATTTATATATAATCTGATATAATATTTAAATTATTTATCTAGGAATAAATACAAATTTGATTGAATTAATATCTCATTTTCATGGATTTATTGGAAAATTGGATAACCGGTATCGTAAGAATTTTGAAGACGTTTAAGCAAGAACTTGCAATGTTCCATATGTATCCTGAATATGTTGATTCTTCTTATTAATTTCCGAAAACTGAAATACGTATTATCTTGTACAAGACAATATAACAACGCATTTAATTAATCTTTCAGATGAATTATTTGTATATTCCAGAAATTTACAATCATCTTTATAATTTATCAATTCATCCATTTTATGCAGATATTAAAGATATCGATTAATATAATCTGGAACGAAGTGAATTCATAATGATGCAACATGATATTAGTGCAAAGCACGAATTTGAAACGAAAGAACTAGGATATTTTAGGTATATCAATTTTGGATTCCGGTGAAAATATCAATATTTTTTTAATTTAATAGTTAAATATATTTTACCTTCCACAAGCACCTATCTATGTAAAATGGCCTTTTCAGATTTGTTAAATTTGAAAAATAAAAAAGTCTTAACAATAAATTAGAAGTCGAACCAGACCTGAGGTTCAGTCTATCAGAAACACAGTAAGATAATGATAAATTAGTACCAAGAATCCAAATTCACAATATTTAAAAATAATATATTACATATTATATATATTTTTAATAAATTTATTTTAAAAAGTATCTTATTTTTAAAATATTTTATTTAAAAAAATTATACTTAGGGGTCGTTTAATATAAAAAAAAACTTAAAATGGGTCGCCGAAGAAAAAAGTCTGGGAACCACTATCCTAACAGTATGTACAATGTCATGACATATGCATATCATTTCCATTCAAATAAAATAATAAAATAAAAATAATGATAAACATAATAATAAAATTATAGTAATATAAAAAAAACAATGACATGATTCAAAGGTTAATCACATACGAAAATAATAAATATTTAAAATCAGAAACAAATATAAAATATAAAATTACAATACTAAAGGAGATATATATATATATATATATATATATATATAAATACAACAGTATACTGCTATAGCATAGCTATATATATATATATATATATATATATATATATATATATATATATATATATATATAGCTAGATATAATAAATTAACTGATTTGAATTGAGGTTATAAGCTAACCCTGATAATGGATATAGTTTCTCTTGAAATTCTGTTCCTGCACTTTTTCGTGTAAAGTGTATACTAAAAATCACATTATTTATTGATATATTAATAATTTAAATGTACATGTATTTATCAATTAATATATATATATATATATACATATAGTTAACATATTAGTATTGATTGTAGGTGTATTATAATATATAGTAGAATATATAGTGATTAGTATTATATCAATTAAAATAGTAGACTAGGATTTTATTAAACATATATTTAATTTGTTAATTATTAATTAATATTAACGTCATTTATATAATCTTATGAAAATTACCATATCACTATATCACACTATATAGTGTATAGTGTATAGTATATAGTATATAAATATAAATCTAAAGCAATGTTAACTATGAATACATCATTAGATTTCCTATGATTACGAGATTACAATACATGGAAGGTAGGTAAACCTATATTTTTAATATTATTTTAATTTTTGATAGTAATAGTAATCTAAATTTCAATGAATAATATATGTATTCATTTTATGAGTACTATTTTTTTGAATAACAATACCTTTAAAATAACTTATATATACATAATGAATTGGTATATATAAAATAAGTATAATTATGTGTTATCTAATATAATAAAAATATAAATATGAAATAATTATGATATTTTAAAGTATGAAATATTGGTTAGATATTAAATTAGTTATTAATTTTCAATACAACATATTATTAATTTATTTATAATATATATACAACATATTATTAATTTATTTACAATATATATATTTATATGCTAACAAATTGTTGAGTTAAATCGTTTCTTTTGTACTATAAATTAATTAAATCATTTTATACCATTTATTATTGTTAACAGATATATGTGTTAATATAATAATACGTTATTTTTGTTAATAAATAATATAAATTAATGAAATATCTAGATATACATTGTTATGACATTTATCTTTCACAGGTATGATAGATATATAATCGAATGCTCGAAGGGACATTAATGCCATATATTGTTATAAGTGGTAACTTCATCTGTGTTTCTGGATGGGATGAATGGATTCCACCAAATAAAAAATATATTAAAATCAAAAAATAATAGTAATAATATATTTGAGTTTAACCCAAACACATATATATATATATTGTTATTTGATTATTTTGTTTATTTTTTATTTGGGTGGAGTCCTTTCATTCCGTCCAGGAACTTAGATGAAGTTTTAACCATATATGGAATTAATTTCCCTTCGAAGCCGCTTTCATGTTAAGGCATCCATGGTTTTAACGAAAGCCGATCATTAATTTATATACAATTATATAAAAGAATTTCCAAATATTATTTAACTACTATTTTAATGGTGCGGATATTTACTAATACTTAGTTTTAATACGCTTATATCTATATTGGCATTATATAAACCTGTTTTACTCCTTCTATCATAGGTTCCTTAAAAATGATATTTATTTAATATAATTTAGTAATTAATAAATATAATATAATATTTAAAAATTATAGTATTTATAGATATACTATAATATATTATAGTAGGCATTAATATGTATGGTATAAGTTATATCAATATCACGACAATATTAAATGATAACATGTAACATATTGATATATATATTTAATTAAGTTGATCTTAAATTAAATATACGTTTGTATCTACAAACTACCATATATGGAATATATTCTATAAATATATTATTATATTCACTATATAAAATTTGAATTACTTAGTATATGTTTATAAATTTAAATACAGCAATATAATTAAAAAGTATATACAAATTAATTATAAATAATTAATTATTATTTTAAATAATGACAGTATTATATTTTCTAAATATATTAAATATATTTATATAATATTATTATTATATTATTAAATATGTTAGCTTATAATGATACAATTATTAAAACTCTTTAATTTAGAATATAATTTCATATATACACATTAGTAACTATATTTTGTTAAATATATATCATATTTTATATGCTGTTTAATATAATTTATATAATTTCATCATTATTAACAGTTATATATATAGGAGTTATATGTTAATAAAATAAAAATAAAAAACGCTATTATTTATATATATATATAATATATATATATATATATATATATATATATATATATATATATATATGCGTATGACTAGACGGGTTAGAATAAGAGTTTAATATATAAGATATAGATCGGTTAACTTTACAAATGTGAATTAATATTTACAGAAATGTGTATGTATATAGTATGTTACTTTTTTTAATTACAAATAAAATTAAATGTAGGCGAAAAATAAAAAAGTTAGTTCAAACAAGATGTAATTAAGTTAATATATCTTATTAATGTATTTTAAGTCATACTTTAACAAATATAGATTTATATAAACGTTTTATATACACACACATATATATATAAGTATACATATATGTATATTTGTATGAATTTATATTATATATATATACACAAATATATATATATATATATATATATAAATTTGACGTACAAGTTATTACGACGAACAAGGAGTCACGCTGAATTCAAGAAGAAGTTGCGAATGTTGTTGTTAAAAATTTAATAAATTTATTAATTTATATATTTATTTTTTTTATATTCTCAACACTTGTGAGATTTTAAAATATAACGAGTGTATCAATACATAACACCTTAACTTACCTTACCATGTATATATATATGTGTGTGTGTGTATGTGTGTATGTATATGTGCGTATGTATGTGTGTGTGTGTTATAAACCGCATTGTTGATAACACTCCGCATTGCTTCACGAGTGGCCAGGTCTATCTTTCGTATATCTTTTGTATTTGTTAAGTTCAATATTAGTGTTAACGATCGTTTTAGTTTTACGTAATTAGGTAAATATAATAACCTATGTCAATTAGGTAAATATAAAGAGTTAAGGTAGACACATACCTTTTAGTGTTGCCACGCTTAGCTTATTACACATGCGTCCCTGTTTGCATTCCATCCAACAGTCTTTTGTGAATTTTATTAATTTATTATTATTGTATATATATATATATATATATATTATAACAATAGTACTGTATATCACCATTATCAAAGTTTAAGATAAATACTAATCTCCCCCTTATATATTAATACACGTAACCACACATGTTAACGAGTATTTATAATATTTAATAATTAATAATTTCGATTAGTACGGCAATACAAAAGGAGCATTTTAAATATCGGAGTGCCAAACTAGTTAAGCTAAAAAGCTAGTATATTACGTAATATATATTACTTAATATATTAATATATTATTACGTAATATATATTAGTATATACTAGCGTAATATACTATACGTATATTATGTAATATATTAAAATTAAAATAATAGTAATTGAAATGAAAATAAATTGTAAAATTAACCATCAAATCACGTTGTATACATTTTTTATTTATACACAGATTATTTATTCGTATACGCAAACAACGTGGATCTTCAACCCTGAAGGGTATACACAAGAAATAACAAATAGTTTAAATAAATGTTCTATGATATATATCCATCATATACTAACTTTTAATATATCAACAACATATATATTACTAGTATATATTTGTTTAACTATTCTAATTACAATATAGAAAAATATTTTCGAAGCATTAGAAACATCTTTGGTATATTCGATACTTTTGAATAGTAAACATAATTATTCGATATTTTTGAATAATTGAATATTTATTTATAAAATATTTGATTATTTCGAATAGTTCGATTGATCGATAATTGAACTGAAACACCGAACCGTTTACATCACTAATTAGCACTATGATTCATTACTGATTCATAATGAGTGATTCATAATTAGTAATCTCACTACACAATCATTATCCAGTATATAATTTAAAATAATAGGCTGTTAAATTTAACATATAATATATTTTAAATTATATTATGAATTAGTAATGCAATGATAGTATACTTATTATTTTTATATATAAGATGGAAGTGAATTGTATTTAGATATTTATAGTGTCATATTTATTATTTATAAATATTTTACAAATATTAATCTATTTTATATTTTAAAGAATATATTGTTAAATTTGTCATTGAATTTCAATTTCCAACTAAATAAAATAATTTTAAATTAATTATAATGAATAAAATATGAAATGATTTATTACATTTTTGTTTACAGAATTTTCAGAAATGTAAACGGCTTCGAAGTATGTGATAACATTTCAACTTCAAAATATTCTAAATATCCGATATCTACCCTTAACTGACAAATATAGATGCAAGTTGAATATGGTATACAAAGTAATATTGAACATTGAAAACAATATACTGTCAATAGTATACCTATAGGTATAATGAATATAATAATCAATGTTAGTAATATATTATTTAAAATTAATTTTGTATGACTGATTGTCTCGAAAAAAAATAATTTAGTTTTTGTGTAACTAGGGGAAAGTGGACACATTAATAATAAATTGTCTGAAGATGTTATGACTCAATAGCTGTATTCTAAAATTACAATACAGAAATATTATACGGTTATAGATATTATTGTGATTTTAAAATTGTATTTAATATTTTTATTCAATAGATAACGGGGTGTCCAATTCGGCGCCCTTATTCGAATACTTTATAAACATATCTAAAATATAGGTTATTTAAATTTATAATTATTAATCATCTACGTTTAGATGTTTAGATGTTAACAGTTATAAATATATTGTTGAGTTATTTACATATACATTTATGTTTATATTATTAATAATATTACTATAAATCGGTGTATAAATAAATAATGTATAAAAACAGTGTATATAGTTATATTTTAATTTGCATTAAATACTAATAATATAATACCTACCAAAAATAAGTGTAATTAAATCAACTTTAATATTATATCTATAATTTTAATTAATATAATATATTTATGTATATTTTTCTTATATGTTAATCTTTAATCTAGTCTATTTACATTTTGAATATCTAGTTGGTTAGATAGTTAGTTGAACCATTTAGTTACTTGCTTATATATATATTATTCTTATAACATCGTATATATGACATTTAATGTTATTGAAACAAAAGTATATAGTCACTACAATATATATGAGATTCAATGTTATTGAAACAAAAGTATATAGTCACTACAATATATATGAGATTCAATGTTATTGAAACAAGTATATAGTCATTACAATAGTGTTGGTATTCCATTCTAAATTATGATATAATTTGAGAATATAAGCTTGTAAATTTATCCCGGTAATATTGCTATATGTTATAATCTATCTTATTGCCGCTAGTGTATCTTTAATGAAATATCCTTTCTCAGTATAGTATACTATAGTAATATAGTACTATAGTACTTTCCCTACTTCGATACAATTTGAATAATTGTATATACAAATTTATTAAATAAATCTAAATATTAAGAGAAAATATCCTATATGATATTTTATGATATATCATATAATAGGCTATACCCATTCTTAAGAAATTTATAAAACTCCGTTATATCTGGTTATTATTATAATCATTATATAGTATTATTTGTTATCTTACTAAGGTACTGGCACCTAATTATACTGCTATCTTTCTCTCTATCTGTTATCATTTATTCTAGCCATAATGATTATTTAAAATCAATAGAATAACTTCAGTAGAAACAATTTTATTTATATATAAATTAAATTAAAGTTAAAATTACCACTTGTTTATAAATTATTATTTAATTATAAATATCGCTATCTATCGTGATAAAAGTACAATGGCTTCTAAATATTCATTATAAATTAAATTTCAAATTAATGTGAAACTGTTTGTTGAAAGCGATAGACAATGTTGATCGATTTAAATTAGCGCGCGACACGCCCCTTATCGCTAGCGATATCGCTTAACTCGTCGCTCGCAAATCAGTAGTGCGAAACGCGCTTTAAGCGGAGCATCTTTTTAGGCGACAAATATTTTAAAATCGAATGTTAAAAATGAATTATTTTTTAAATAATAGATAGTACAATATAGCTTATACATATAGTATTAGCAAATATAACATGTAATTACGGCTAAACGTTTGTATTTGTAAATATTATAAAATTATAACATTCCCTTTTCATAAAATAGAGTAAAGTTTAACATTGTGGTGTATTAAAGTAATATTAAGAATACTTGTTTATTTTATAAATTACTCCTACTCTCTATTAGATCCATAACATCGCATAACTCATTCGATAAATGTAAACATTGATATCAGGTAACCTGTAATAATAAACTGTCAATTAAATTCAATTCAATATAAATGCTACTTTATAGTGAAACATAGCTATGCCCCTTATATATTTATAATATATTAACTTTGCTTAAAAGTATGTATATTATATGCATAGATTTATAGTTTACCAGAAAAATACAAATCTATGAGTAGGTACCTATATGTAATCATTTTAATGAGTAACGATCATCAAATGTATTAATAATATACAATATTATAGACAAGTATATAATATACCTATACTATACTATATTAGAGACTAGTATAATATACTATATTATAGTATACATATAGTATGAAAATATATTATAATACAACTATTATTAATATTTTATTAATAATATAGCTTATATAAAAGTATAATTGAAAGTATCATCAATATTAATCCCAATATATATACTAATAGTTATGTATAACCTGTATTCCTAATACATCCAATAAATTCGTAGTTGTAAGTCTTGTCATTTCGATGATTCATAATCTTTGTTTTCATGTTAACCATTTGTTCTGAGATAGTTAGCGAGTTGCCCGTACATTCGTCTCTACATCCCCTGAACAAGTAGTCCTATCATAGTGCACACATATCTTAATACATACATAAATACATACATACATATATACATAAATACATATATCCATATATACGTATATACCTATATACATATATACATATATATATATACATTATTAAACGTGTATGAGCTAATTGTTATAATCATCCATATTTAATATTCTCAATTATTATATAACACTATAATATTTTTATTTTTATTTTAAAACCGCATCAACAATAAATTTAATAAATATAATATTATATTAAATATACATGTTTATATTCGATGGCTCAGTGGAACCGTAGAAAGTTAGTAAGCGAGATGTTCAGAATTCTATTCTAGATATTTCTTATTTTATCTTGTGTTTATCAATAACGTAATAAACATTAAATTAAAAAACAAGAACAACATTATATATATATATATATTTTTTTTTGATTGCCCCTTCTCGGTTATTTATAACATGTACATTGTACACGTCTACGCTATCCCGATGAGTTCATTTGTATCCATAGCTATTATTATATATGATCGGTAAATAATTACTATATGCATATATATATACTACTTACATCCTAAAAAAGGCACTCGACGTACCCTAATTGTAGGGTGTAAGTAGTGTCCCCATAGACGTACCCTAAGTAGGGTAACATTTGAATAAATACGACCAGTACCCTAAAAATGATCAATCTGTACCCTAAATAATATTAGCTGGTTGTACCCTAATTATATGATACCGTGTACCTTAATGTAATTCTATGATATATATATAATTATAGCTGCACCCTAATACATATATATATATAGAGTGTACCCTAAAGCATTTAACAGTCGGGTATACCCTAATATTTAACATATATCTACCCTAATACATATGTATATTGTAACCTAGTGAGTTTAAAAGTCGTGTACCCTATTTAGGGTACATGGCAAATGTTGGTGATATTTTAAGGATGCGTACCCTATACATTGAATTAGCTGTACCCTAATTGTTAACAGTGTATATGAGAATGAATGAATGAAAGCAGGTCATAGACAACGTCTAAGGTGGAGCAGTGAGCGCGAACATCGTATTGATTCGATAACTGTTGATACTACGAACACTGTATAACCTACTATTATGTATATACATTGTATATACATTGTATATACAATGTATATACAATGTATATACAATATATTGTATATACATTGTATATACAATATATTGTATATACATTGTACTCTGTATAATATCCTTGTTCGGATACAATACTACATAATATAATAATAGTACTTTATTAATTTTAAAATATATACATATATATATATATTTTTATTGTTTATATATAAGTTTATACATAATTTTTAAATTTACTTTATTACATTATTATTATTGATATGTTATAAATTGTTATATCATTTTAGATAGGTATATATATATATAATGTATATCATACAACTTAAATGACACAAATTATATTTAATAATTAAACTCTATTTTAACTTTCGAAATATATATATATATATATATATATATATATATATATATATATATATATATACATATATATATATATATATATCGAATAATTGATATCAATTTAAATAAAAATATAATACATATATTATAATTGGATATAAATAGATTGAAAACGTATAAATTAAAATAATTACCTACTACTAATATAACTTAATATAACGAATTATACAATATTTATACAAACAAATCT
Source organism: Osedax fenrisi (assembly GCA_964019155.1). Classification (NCBI taxonomy): domain Eukaryota; kingdom Metazoa; phylum Annelida; class Polychaeta; order Sabellida; family Siboglinidae; genus Osedax; species Osedax fenrisi. The sequence continues at coordinate 71,965,808 of OZ025244.1, forward strand.
TATTGAGACGATTATATTAATTATAAAAATATGCAAATATTAATATTCATATATTAATTAATATCTATTATCATTGTATTCGAATACTAGGATATACACCTATATACACCTATATGGAAAAGAAGTTCTATTATGCACATATAAGTTATACAATGTATAATATTCTAGTAATATAAAGGTGAGTATGTATAATGTATATTGATATAATGTATAATGTATACTAATTTCTATTAAATTATTTTATTTTTACATAATTTAATGAATGAATTATGCAAATATAATATAAAATATAATATTATATTTATTAAATTTATTTATAATGCGATTTTAAAATTAAAATTAAAATATTATATCATTATAATTAAGAATATGAAATACGGATGAATATAAAAATTAGTTCATACAAATTGAATAACTTATATATGTATGTATGTATATATGTATGTATTAAGATATGTATATTTTTATTTTCTTCTTTTAAATTTTATTTGATATTGTAATTATTTGTAATTCCATATCAAATATAAATATATTTATATAATACTAAGGATATTTATTTAATTAATAATAATGCATTCGTATTTTTAAATATGTTATTAAAATTACAAATATATTTATAAACTAGGTTTAAATTGAATGATTGTATTCTATAGTATTTATGATGATATTCGAATTAATATAATGTGTATTCAATTATATTTAGAATTAAATATAATCATATCGAAATAATTAATGATTTTAAATAAATTGATTTAATAACGAGCTATTGCATTTATTTTTGTATCAAATGCAAATTTGTACTCCTAGAATTATGATCATGGACCATGACGCAATACGATAACAGAATTGAAGCGTACACTAAAAGTAATACAACATTATGCATTAGCTGATATACTGTTCTTGATAATATGTAATTAAGTATTACATTTGTATATATATATATATATAAATAACTCTATTTGTATCCCAGAGTGTTATGCACGGACTTTTACATATCACTCCTCCAAGCACGGCATCATTGGTTCCTTATCGTGGACATATTATTAATTTATTATAACTGGAATTATAATAATGTTAACATCATTAATATATAGAATTTGTATGCGTATGATACGACATATATATTTAAATGTTATAAACAAATATTAAAATATCATGTTTATTAAATATGATATATAAATCTATTAATAAATGTTGGATATATTAAAAATGTAGGTCTCAAAGTTACCATCCCTTTTTAAGTCACGAAGTAAACATCTAACATTTACATTTAAACTGCGAGAATGTTACGATATTAAACATTGTTATGATTTAAGAATTTTATTATTTTAGTAATGTTTAGGCATCTCAAATAATGTATTAATAAGGTAACTTATTAACAAAATACATTTTATTCCATTTTAATTATATTATGAATTAATATTAAAATAATGTATATTATATTAAATATATTATAATAATAATAATAATACTATTATATATAGCATAATATAGATGACATATTTACATTACAACAATTACTAATGTATCTTTCTGTATATATCTCTTTTACAAAGAAATATATTTATATACTATTACATTTATTTCAATAACATAATATATATATATTAGAAAAAAATAAAAATTATATATTTAAAATCTAATCTAATCATAGATATATTAATAATAAAATTATAATTTTTTAACTTCGAAATAATACAACCCATATTAAATTTATATTTTAGATATAATTCATATATGATATATATATATTATATAATATATATATTATTAAATTTACATTTTAAATGATATATCGCACAGTGAATGTAAATAAATTAAATTATTATATTTTGTATCAACCAAATTATATGTATCTATTAATCTATTACCTTGCATACAATCTTCATTCACATTGGCGGCAGTTGATTCACAGTAGATGCAATTATAGAATTTACCTAGTTGACTACAATTGTATATATTATATTAAAATGGTAATTAATTTAATTAATATGTATTTATATTAATATGTATTTATTTATTATGAATTGCTAGCGATACCGAACTATGCTACTTTATAAGGTAAACTAAATAAAGTACACTTTATATAAAGTACATTTGTGAGAATAAATACATTTACAAATAAAAATATGAGTTATAATGATGGTCAACGAGTCGTATCCAATGTTTTATTTTTATTTTACTTCTCCGGTTATTTCTTGTTTATTTATATCGTGTCGTTTTGTTTTACTGTTATCACATTTATATATTTTGTTAATATATGTTATATAATTATATGTTTATATATAATTATAACTTTCTTTATATATAACCAGTAATTCAATACACTTTTGATCTATCTATCTATCTATATATGGATAAAGTAAACATGTTTAAAAGTGACATAACATGATGTACCTCCTGACCTCTTGACCCTACACTTATTATGACATATCGTGGCTACCTAATTAGTAACATATGTGTTGGATATGTGATATACTATAGGCAATATTCTACATATAATAATTCATTACGAATAGAAATATGTATAGAATACATAAAAACAATTAAATATATGAGAATGTTCTATCTCATCTATTTTATATTTTTAAATACATTATAATTATACTGTAAACAATTAGGGTAGAATGGTATTACAACTTAGGTTACAATCCATGTCCGTATAGCTGTACCATAATTAGGGTCCATCCAGCTTAAAATGAATACTTATACCCTAAAAAGTATTAGGTGTACCCTAGCAAATTTAAGTTTTATGTACCATAAATATATAATTAGTATTCTAACGTTATAACTTTACATCTAGTCTCAATATTTATATATATTTATTCACATTATTAATACTACTATTTATAATGAATACAAATTAATATATTCTTTAGAAATATGAATCAAGTTCAGATCATCACATATAATATTTAACTTGCATTTTGTTTTAAATTACACAATAACTGTATTCTGTACAGTGAACATTGTATCTTGTACAGTGTACATTGTATATTGTATATTGTACAGTATACATTGTATATTGTACATTGTATATTGTATATTGTACAACAATATAAGTATATGTACTGTGATTTAAATTGTTTTCAATATATTGTTTAATTAAAATTCCGATATTTTTATCGTTTTCTGAATTGTTGTCGGTTTTCAACAAAAAAAAATATATCTGATATGAATTTATTCTAAGTAATTCTAAGAAATTATTCTAAGTTAGATAACCGTTTTCTATGAAATAATTATTGAAGTTATTACTGCAATGATCTATCCTACTGAACAGTATACTGTATATATATACGTAATAGTTTAGGACTCGATTTCAATAAACCGATTTCTAAACTTGAATTTTAGGAATACATTTTAAAACCGATTCTCATTATGACACTCAGGAAACGATAAAAACGCAAATAGGAATCGGATTTTGTTAACTGTGAAGGACAACTATTGACGTATTAGTATTAGTGATAGTATTAATGATATTGTCATATTTATAGGAGCGTAGAAATCTATATATATATATATATATATATATATATATATATATATATATATATATATATATATTTAATACAATATCAGTGATTAATAAGACAGATTGATGCGAAGTATTAACTAATTAATCTTATATAATTATTTTAAATAGTCATTATGTTTATCATTAATTGGTTTATTTATATACATATATATATATATATATATATATATATATAAGTTTAAATATTATAATAGTTATATATGTATGTGTTCGCATGCATATATCTGATTAAATGTAAATGATCAACTTACCGTTTGTCATATAAATTATTAAATTGAATTGTTTTCAATAATTTATCTATTGGTAGTATAATTCAATGTTATTGTTAAATATAATATATAAACATGTTTAAATTTATATATATATATATAGCATAACTTAATATTTACTCTATTCAAAATTCTATCGAATATATATTGACCTCTTACTAATGTATATATTTAGATATAAGGTATCGATGTAACTGTTTATCTATAGTTTTATAGGACGTGTTTATTTTGTAGTTGAAGATAGTTAATCATTGTATAAATGTAAATATATGTAATCCAAATATTAACATTTTTCAATTAAAATATTATATAACTATACATATATATATATAATTCTATATTTACCTGATTGTGTTAACATATCACTGGATGGGTAATCATTGCAAATGTCAGTGGTTGCCTTGCAAAACAAGAAGAAACCATGTCCTTAATAAAATACGATTGAGTAAATATATGAATAAATACAATCACATACATACATTCAATACATAAGTAAGTATTATATATATATATATATATATATATATATATATATATATTACTAAGTTGTAGCGAACTACTTGGTACGAAGAGTAGCGTTATCTAATTGTTACCGGTCAATAGCCATACATATATATATAAAACTATATATAGTTAAGTATTACGAGTAGCTAATAGATGCTGGCCATAGTAATATAGTCATATATTGTATTCTACTAGTTATATTTATAATTACAATAAACATACAATTTAAAATATGTAAATGTATTATTAATTAAAAAAATAATGTTATATATTACTGTTTTTATTATATGATAGAATTCATTGATTTATTCAGAGCGCGAGTATAGCTGTCTAAGTATAGTCCTACGTATCGTATAACATAGGCACAGTTTCCGATTACCGATCCTTAATGATGATTATTTGTAAATAACTATTCAATATTAAATATATTTATTTGAAATTTTGTAATGATGATAATAATGTTGATGATAATTTTTGTAAGATATTGGCAGTAATGTTTCTATTTTAAATATTTGATATAATACAATTAATAAGAATAAAGGGGGTTGATAATTGAATAACTTAATTTCGATACCCCAATTCTACAATTACTGACCACCAATCAAATACTCGTTATATAAATAATATCGTATTATAATATCAAATTAAAATCGACTATATAAATATGTTTTTAATCAATAATGTACATTTTCTAACACAATTTAGGTATCATCGAATTTAAGTTTTAATTTTCATATTTAATTTATATTTAAACTTTATACATTATATTTTATTAAATTAACGGATGAATTTAAATATGTATATATATATATATATATATATATAGATATACATAAATATATATATATATATATATATATATATATACATAAATTTAACATACATTTCTGATGTTTTTTATAATTTTAAATTTTTATTTTTATTTTTATTTTTATTTTTAATATTTATATAATTTTTTTATTATTTATATAACTTTGACATAATATAAAATTACAAAATATTATTTGTTTGTTTTATTCTTGACTTTTTATTGACTTATTATAATATTAAAAACAAAATGTGTTTACAGTGTTCGACTTATTATAAATTTACTTAATTTTTGTATACATATACATATATATATATATATATATATGTATACGCAGGGAAAGTAACCGATTAAGGATAGTGCTTGAATACGGACACTCTTGGTATCTCATAAACTATAAATACTACAAAAAAATATGTAATGAATAAAATATTCATAATTACATAAATAGTCTAAATAAGTATTTTTATTTTTTTATTATTTATATTAATACTAACATATCAATTAACTGATTTTTTTTAATACGTTTTTAAATTTATGAAAACAAATATCAACTTAAAACCTTCTCAAGAAAATATATAAATATATCGATATAAAATATAACAATATATGATTACAATCTAAAGCATTCTAAACATTATATTCACAATTGCTATTTTGTTATCGAATATTAATTAAGTTATAGGCATATATCTAGATATAATATAAGTCCTTAATACGGACACTCTATATGTCTTAATATGGACACCCTATAACCAATCAGTGTGAAATATCCTGATTTTCATAAAAATCGCGTTTGTTATAATATTAATACTACCAATGAAGCTAAATCTAAAATATTATTATTTATATACTTAACTTGTATTATTAATTAATAAAATAATAAAAATTAATAAACTAATTACTAATTACTAATTAAATTATATTAAATTATTCATAACATTGATTATAAATAATGTAATTGTAATTTATCTGATTGGGTTATCAATAATATATAGTTTATCTAGTGTTATATAGGGTGTCCATATTATAACACAGGGTGTCCGTATTCGGACATGGATACCGAATACGGACACCCTCGTTAGCTATTAAATAAAAAGATTAAATAATAAATAAAATTTTAAATTTTAAAATCAAATAATCATATAATATTAATATATTATAATTTGTAATACAAATATTGAGTCATAAAATGTTAAGACCATTTATTGTTGAATAGTCCGTATTATATTACTTTCCCCTATATCGGTACCAAAGAAGCATAATATGTATATCATCGACTGGAATCATAAATCCTCATTGTATAGGTATATCATATATAGGTAGGTATAGGTATATATATATATATATATATATATATATATATATATATCAATGATATACACAGAACTTACGAATAGTTATAAAGTATAATATGGATATATTTGTATTGGATATTAACATAAGTGACATTAGTAAAAGTGTAATTACTAAATTGAATACGTATACAAGTATCTTCGGAACATTGATATTATTTTATAACTAATACTTTAAAATAAAATTTATATTTACATAATTATATTATTATTACTAATTAATACCGTATAGTATAGCAATATAATATTTAAATAGTGATGTAATTTATTTATTTTAAACCTTTTGGAGATTGTAAGAATATTGTCGTTAGGGAGTGTGCGGGTTTTTGTCGGAAGTATATATTCAAATTGGGAATGCAACCTCTTCGGTAACTTTTCTAAATATATATTTATTTGTATTATAATTATAAATAGTATTATTATTAATAGTATTACTATTACTATATTAATTATTATTTAAAATATAAATATATTCTACTTATAAATGTATAATGTAGACTAATTAATACATACATATTTATTTGTATTATATTTATATTAATGCATATTTTTTATATTATTCAATGCATAAGTATACATACACATATATATATATATATATATATATATATATATGTATATATATATATATATATATATATATATATATATATATATAATAAGTAATACGTAAAATTCATAATACATTTTGCTAACAACTATTTATAATAAATATCAACATAACAAATAATATGCGAATTATCTAACAATGTCATTGTTGTCGAAAAACATTTCAATATAACAATATCCGGAACATTTTACCAATGAATTGTAATTAACTAAATTGATATATTCAATTATTAATATTAGTTGATATAATATATAACTTATACATTATATATATATATATATATATATATATATATATATATATATGGAAATACTGAAGATAGTGGTACTACTTTATTAGAAACTTAGATTATTATAAAATGTTCTATTCTATAAATAGGTAATAAATAGGTAATGCTACGAATAAACTAAATTACGAAAAATAAAACGTCAGACTAAATAAAGATTATTAGATATTAATATATACATATATATATTTAAAATAGAGTTTATACGATAAATGTAGACAACAATTATACATAGAGAACACGAGTAAAGGAACCTCACTGTGAACCCCCAATATCCTTATTAATATAGTAAATAATAATAATACGGTTATTTGAAATTAAAAATATATATATATATATATATAATAATATGTATTCATATAGGTGCGACGCACCTGGAGCGTAGATATATATATATATATATATATATATATATATATATATATATATATAAATTCCAATATAGCAAATATATCTAAATCAGCTAACTACTACCTCTTCAAAATTCGTCGTATAAGAAAAGACTTAACCCGCCTTCTTACAACTTGCCTCATAAATGCACTATTCTTCTCTCGTATAGATTACTGCTCCTCACTACTATATTATCTCCCTAATACTTCATTACCCACTTTTAAATCGTATAATTCGTGCATCTATAATAACCATTTTCTCCATAAATCGATGTGATCATTCCATTACCGACTCCCACCAACTTATATCCAACTGGTTCCCTAAAAAAACGTACCCTCCTACACCTTCTATCACTCGCTCATAAAGCAATATATTATAATTCTCCTCCTTATTTGACTTCCATACTAACACTAAGACGCCCACTGACTTCGATCAAATACTGACATTTCCCTAATTTTCCCTCGTATTTCATACCTGAAATACCATAAACGCGCCTTCAGTTATATGGTTCCATCCTTATGGAATTCCTTCCCTGCCTCTATTATATCAATCCATTCATACCTGTCCTTTATTACACACCTCAAAGCTTACATATATTCAATGTAATATATTCAATTATTTAATCATACAATATTACTATTTTTATAAATTATATTATGTTATCGTTTTGTTTATTTATTTATCTAACTTATTTATCTATTTATTGTTTTCGTTCTATATTGTTATATGCACCTATAGGTGCATATAATACGTATAATACGTATACGAGGGGTGGCAACACCTATGATAAGTACTAATACACCTTATTATCATATATATATATATATATATATATATATATATATATATATATTGATATCAATTATATTGTTATTGATAGAAAATAGAAACATTAGTCTAAAATAATAATTAAAAAATAAACCATAATAATAAATAAATAATGATTTACGCTGATTAATATAAAGCCTATTGGCCCAAGAAGGTATGCTATCATATAACATACACGAATAGAAAGAATATGTAAATTCAATAAAAATAATATGATGATATTATATATATATATATATATATATATATATATATATATTTGATTATATTGAACGATATATACATATTCTATAACAAACAATCTAAACAATATACATCCTTGGCGGTTAAGCCATTATGGTAGCAATTTATACAAGTAGTTGACAGCAATACTTTATTAATGGTTTGTGAGGTATCTGTATTGTTTGAATGTTTTAATTAGTTTATATATATATACTTTAGTAGTATAGTATACTATATAATATAGTAACTATATTGTGTATACACACAATAGTAACTATATATATAAATAGTATTATATAGAATTGTATATTGCATACAATATACAAATTATGTACTATAGTAATTCTACACTATACTACCTCTATATTATACTAACTCTATATTATAATATATATATATATATATATAAGTTACTATATATAGTAACTATTCTATACTATAATAACCGTACGCGGAGAACATTTGCAAGGCATCGTCTCCGTTAGAATACTCACGCTCGCTCCTTTTCTTGCAGCGTATATTCTCTACAAGCATTGTCAAAACGTTACTCATTACATTGTTATTATTATTATTATTATTATTATTATTATTATTATTATTATTATTATTATTATTATTATTATTATTATTATTATTATTATTATTATTATTATTATTATTATTATTATTATTATTATTATTATTATTATTATTATTATTATTATTATTATTATTATTATTATTATTATTATTATTATTATTATTATTATTATTATTATTATTATTATTATTATTATTATTATTATTATTATTATTATTATTATTATTATTATTATTATTATTATTATTATTATTATTATTATTATTATTATTATTATTATTATTAGTGTTAGTTGATATCTAGAGTTATTCATAACTATGCGTATAAGATACGTGTATGGATCGATTAATCATTTGTTATGAATAATATTTTGAAAAAGGGTCAATAAAACATATTATTTTAGATATGATGATTTATATCACATTTTGTAGATGTATATATTTTATAAAAGTAATCAAAGTAATCAAAGTTGTTATCATAACAAAATAGATTGTTTTTACGCGATAAAAAGAGCGCCGCTCATCCCCTTTAGAAAATTCACAGTCGACATGTATTATCAAGTATACATATAAACAATTGCAAACGATAACATACGTTATTATGTATACATGTGTCCTTCAGTTTTATGTACGATATTTCTACAGGTACTCTATCGCTACGATCATTTACCGTATGCTTATTATTCTCCATTATCTCCGTTAACAGGTACTCATGTCAACGATAAGTTCGGTGACCTTCGATATCGATCTAGGTTCACTCTCGTTATAACGATGAACCAATCAGATTATAGTATTCGATTAATTGTAGTACAGGTTGCATTCGTTGATACACACACACATACCTACACACATACGTACACACATACGTACACATACCTACACACATACCTACACACATACGTACACACATACGTACACACATACGTACACACATACCTACACACATACTTACACATACGTACACATACGTACACACATACGTACACACATACCTACACACATACCTACACACATACCTACACACATACCCACACATACGTACACACATACCTACACACATACCTACACACATACCTACACACATACCTACACATACCTACACATACCTACACATACCTACACATACCTACACATACCTACACACATACCTACACACATACCTACACACATACCTACACACATACCTACACATACCTACACACATACCTACACACATACCTACACACATACCTACACACATACCTACACACATACCTACACACATACCTACACATACCTACACACATACCTACACACATACCTACACACATACCTACACACATACCTACACATACCTACACATACCTACACACATACCTACACACATACCTACACACATAACTACACATACCTACACACATACGTACACACATACCTACACACATACCTACACACATACCTACACACATACCTACACATACCTACACACATACCTACACACATACCTACACACATACCTACACACATACCTACACACATACCTACACACATACCTACACATACGTACACACATACCTACACACATACCTACACACATACCTACACACATACCTACACACATACCTACACACATACGTACACACATACCTACACACATACCTACACATACCTACACACATACCTACACACATACCTACACACATACCTACACACATACCTACACATACCTACACATACCTACACACATACCTACACACATACCTACACACATAACTACACATACCTACACACATACGTACACACATACCTACACACATACCTACACACATACGTACACACATACCTACACACATACCTACACACGTACGTACACACATACCTACACACATACCTACACACATACGTACACACATACCTACACACATACCTACACACATACCTACACACGTACCTACACACATACCTACACACATACCTACACACATACCTACACACATACCTACACACATACGTACACACATACCTACACACATACCTAGCAGCTACACCGGCCCGTGTACACCCCGCTAGCATCGAGTGCAGCATCAAGCGCAGTAACAAGTCGCCGTCTACATCTATGAAAAGTTCTATTTTCGAGTAACAAGTCGCCGTGCTTGGTGAACAGCTAATTTGGTCGGTAATAATCGAGCATCAAGTGCGGTAACAAGTGCAGTAACAAGTCGCAGTGCTTGATGCTCGCTATCTGAACACCAATACTAATTTATACTGAGCATCAAGTGCGGTAACAAGTGCAGTAACAAATCGCCGTGCTTGATGCTCGCTATCTGAACACCAATACTAATTTATACTGAGCATCAAGTGCGGTAACAAATCGCAGTGCTCGATGCTAGCGTTGCGTACAGCATTATTATGTACTATGCACATGTATCTACTTTATGCTTTTAATTACATTCAGGGATTACTATATGTGTTCTTATATTATTATAGATATTAATGTTATTACTACTATCACTAACGATATGCTTATACAAAATATTATATAATTAATATAATATATATATATATATATATATATATAATTGAGTGTAGTAATAACATTAGTATCTATATATATATATATATATATATATATATATATATATATATATATATAATATATATCATAAACTTAATCTCATCCACTATAGCTGAAACTTTAACATATATGTTTAATCTTTCTTTTTTAATGGGAACTCTACCAATTTAAAAAAAATCCAAAGTTATTACCATCTATAAATCAGGTAACTTCAATGACTTTAATAATTATAATTATAATTATAAACCCATATGTTTGACTGTTCAATTTTAGAAAATATTAGAATTTTTTTCTTCTCAAGATTACTTTCTTTCTGTGATTTTAATAACGTAATTAATAGTTAACAATTTGGGTTTAGAAAAGAACTCGGTACTCTCCAAGCTATAGAAAACCTTCAAAAAGATATTATTGATTCTCTGTTCTCCAATAAATACTGTGTTGGCCTATTTATTGACTTAAGAAAATCATTTGATACAGTCAACCATGAAATACTCCCAAAAAGCATACATTTTACGGTATAAGAGCTCTATCATGGTTATCATCATATCTTAAAGACAAAAGTCAGATTAAAAATTATAATAACTGCAGGTCTAATACCACTAATATAGATATCGGTGTCCCCCAATGATCTATTCTTGGGCTGCTTCTTTTTCTTTTGTTTATTAATGACATGCCGTCGTGATCTATTAATAATACTTTTATACTGTTTGCCAATGACACAAATATTATAATTAGTGATTTTTCAGCCAACAAATTAAAAGTTAAATTACAGTTGACAATTAATGATATAATATTATGGGTAAGTGCAAATAAGTTCACAATTAATATCGATAAAACTCACTAAATGTCCTTTATAAATGATAAAGAATTTTAAATAGTAATTGAAAATAAGCTTTTAGTTCAAATGTCTGAAACAAAGTTCATTGGGCTAATCATTGTTAATTAATTGAACTGGAAATCTCATTTTCTATTTCTAAAGAAGTAATTATTACAAACTTATCATTCTACCTTAATGAATCAGCTATGATTAAACTCTATTATGAACTTTTTTATCCCCATTTAATTTATAGTTTAGAAATATATACATATAAATCTAATATAGACTGTATTAATGTTATACAAAAAAAAATATTGAAATTAAATTTTTCTAAACCTCTTGATTTTAGTATTTTTAAAACAACTATTTATAGATAATCTAAGTTATTAAATATCTTTGATTTGTGTATATAAAAAACACTAATATTTATGCATAGAATATATTATAAAGCTTGTAGTCCATGTATTTATTAATATTATAAAAGAATAACTAAACAATTAAGTATTACAAGTAGTACTTTCGATTTCATACAACCTTATAATAAATATATATATATTAATAATTCGTTAATGTCATATAGACCAAGAATTTGGAATGAATTAAATATTGATAAAAGAAAATTAGTATCTATTTCCCTTTTCAGTAATAATAATACATTATAACATTGTGATTTTGTTGATCTACTATTTTTTTCTACCTCAAATTATATTTAAATATTTTTAAATTTGTAATAAGTTTAATATTTTTAATACATTTTATCTTTACTGAGACTTTTACATTACTTTCTTCTTTTATCCATATTTTATACTATAATTACGCTTCGATTCATTCACATACAAAATTAATATGTATTAAATTAAATAAGTAACATAATTTATCTCTACATATTCTCATTCAATTATTAACTTGAAAACTATCTAAATATTTGTTACTTTGTGCAGATAATGTATAAATATATATTTTAATATTTGCAAATATACATTTATATTATTCTTTATATTAAATTGTCATATATTTATTGTTATTAACCTTTCTTGTCTGTTTTTAGTTTATTTTTAGTTTTAGTTTATTAATTTATATTTATTATTTTTATATATTATAATACATGTTGATTTTTGATCATTTTGTCAAAAGTACAATTATTTTATCTTATTCATAATTAGATTTAGTGTAAACGGGAAGTCAACTTAGATATAACTTTATGTTATATTAGTTTATTCTTTTTTAGGAATTTATTATTTAAATTATAATTGTACTATTTAGGTCTTGTCAGAATGATAAAGGGTAATTGTCTCGATAAGTTCTGATTCTAAAATTACCTGGTTGTTAAAACCAAATCTGATAATAATAATAATAATAATAATAATACATATGTACACACTGTATACATAATTGTTATAACCATTGTCCACTGTACATGTATTTTCCCTTATATATGTTATAACTCTGCAAGGCGGGTTTGCGGGACATATTCTACGTACAGTTACCTTAATATGATAGCATATATTATATTATAATATATATATATATATATATATACATTATATAATGAAATGATTTATCTTTATATAGTAATATATGTCAACTTTAAATATAATATTAACAATATATTATTATTGAAATGTTACTTTTGTCTATATTTATGTGAGTAAATAAAATTCTATTAATATAAATTATATATAATAACACTAAAATACCATATATATACCTATATATGTACTATATCAAGTTTATGTTATTGTCCTGTTCCATTTGTATTATTTATTCAATACAATTAATATAAATATATATTGTAATATATATTGTATGTATAAAATCAGGTTAAAACCACCCACATATACCGGGTAGCTTATGCCAGGCATAAGCCTGATGTAAAATATAAAATTTGGGGCCACCCGTTTTTTGACATAATGAATAGCATTTGTTTTTATCATTTTCAGAAATATTGACATGATAACATCAACAAAATATATATTTAAAAAAAATATGCATCCGATATATCATGGGCGCTCTAAACCTGATATTTAAGTATTGGGTGGCACATACCTGATATTTACCCTATATATATATTTTATAAACTATTTTAATATTACCTTTTTTATTATTGATGTATACATATCAAAATGCATGGCATCCTCCATATTCAATATCAGCTCTGATTGGCAGTACATGCAATTTGAATAGCTGGGGAGGTTGTCACCATTCATACAATCATTTTTAATGTATGCTAGATATTTAATCGTAATAGGTTTCTTAAATTCTGCGTTACATTTATAACATGACAAACTGTATTAATAATTATATGATTATTATTATTATTATTATTATTATTATTATTATTATTATTATTATTATTATTATTATTATTATTATTATTATTATTATTATTATTATTATTATTATTATTATTATTATTATTATTATTATTATTATTATTATTATTATTATTATTATTATTATTATTATTATTATTATTATTATTATTATTATTATTATTATTATTATTATTATTATTATTATTATTATTATTATTATTATTATTATTATTATTATTATTATTATTATTATTATTATTATTATTATTATTATTATTATTATTATTATTATTATTATTATTATTATTATTATTATTATTATTATTATTATTATTATTATTATTATCATTATTATCATTATCATCATTATTATTATTATTATTATTATTATTATTATTATTATTATTATTATTATTATTATTATTATTATTATTATTATTATTATTATTATTATTATTATTATTATTATTATTATTATTATTATTATTATTATTATTATTATTATTATTATTATTATTATTATTATTATTATTATTATTATTATTATTATTATTATTATTATTATTATTATTATTATTATTATTATTATTATTATTATTATTATTATTATTATTATTATTATTATTATTATTATTATTATTATTATTATTATTATTATTATTATTATTATTATTATTATTATTATTATTATTATTATTATTATTATTATTATTATTATTATTATTATTATTATTATTATTATTATTATTATTATTATTATTATTATTATTATTATTATTATTATTATTATTATTATTATTATTATTATTATTATTATTATTATTATTATTATTATTATTATTATTATTATTATTATTATTATTATTATTATTATTATTATTATTATTATTATTATTATTATTATTATTATTATTATTATTATTATTATTATTATTATTATTATTATTATTCCATACAGATGCCACTCTATATTTCAATAGATTTATCCATAGGTCAATCCTTGCCTTATCTATTAATAGTCTTTTAGAGTGGCATCGAGTAATATTATGTGTTTTTATCTGAATGATTGAAGATGGGTCAATATCAATTAAACCATTAATAAGTTTATATAGCATTATTAAATCGAATCTCATTCGGCAAATTTCAAGGGAATCGATATCGAGACATTTAATTTGTTCGTCATAACTCAGATAATGTATTTTACAACGATGGGCAAAGTCGACGAGTAAAGTACTTTTGGAATTTTTCAAGTTGTCGTTTAAGTCCTATGTAGCTTCTCGACTCTATGTCAGGATTCTATACTGTAGATGCAAATTCTAGATGAGGTATAGCATATGCTATATATATATAGTAGTAGTAGTAGTAGTAGTAGTAGTAGTAGTAGTAGTAGTAGTAGTAGTAGTAGTAGTAGTAGTAGTAGTAGTAGTAGTAGTAGTATGTTTATTAATTATAATATACATGTATTTTTATAAATTAATATTGTGGTTTATATAATTATACTTTTTTATCTCGTATATAAATAAATATATATATGTATATTGTATTTAGTTTAGTAAATAGTATGTAATATTATATTATTTGTATTATTTATTTGATGATGTAAAAATAACTGCCTGTGTGGCTTAGTTGGATAATGCGTCAGACACACAAGCAGTAGAACAAGAGTTCGAGCCCTCTCCGAACCATT
>OZ025244.1:71982766-72027766 GCA_964019155.1 Osedax fenrisi
GTATATTTTCAACTTAATAATTACTTACATACTTACCAACTAATAGATAAATATCAAAGTGCATATCGTTTACATCATAGTACAGAAACTTCTGTACTACATGTTATTGATAATGTTATTAAATCTCTTGATATTCATTCTAATATACAATTACTCCTTCTCGACTTATCTGCTGCGTTTGATACTCTAGATCATATTATTTTAAAACAAAGATTAATTGATATCGGTCTAACTGACAAAGCTTTAGATTGGATGATGTCATTCATCTCGAATCGTACATTCTCTATAAAAACTGGAAACCACTATTCTCAACCAAATAATTTAAAAACAGGTGTACCTCAAGGTTCTGTACTTGGACCTATTCTGTTTCTAATCTATATTAGACCTATATCTAGCATCATTAGACAATATAAGCATATAAAATATCATCTTTATGCTGACGATATACTTCTATATAGTACCTCAACACAGTCTATCTCATCGTAATGAGTTATCCAACTGTGCAAATGACATACATGTGTGGCTAACAAATAATAAGTTAAGTCTTAACACTAACAAATCTGAATTAATTAATATTCCTAGCTCTTACAATGATTTTCCAATTATATCAATTAATAGTATAATCATTAATCCTAGTTCCAAAATGAAATATCTAGGAATAACTATTGACCCCGA
The DNA here is from genome assembly GCA_964019155.1 of Osedax fenrisi. Taxonomy (NCBI): domain Eukaryota; kingdom Metazoa; phylum Annelida; class Polychaeta; order Sabellida; family Siboglinidae; genus Osedax; species Osedax fenrisi. The sequence continues at coordinate 71,983,442 of OZ025244.1, forward strand.
TATGTCGTTGAATTACCATATTCAAAGTATATGTAGTAAAGCTAACCATAATCTATATAACATTCGGCATATACGTAAATATATCAATAATAATCTAACTTATATTTTAATTAATTCATTAGTTTTTTCGTCAATTGATTACTGTAACTCTATACTAATTGGACTCCCCCAATCCACGATATTACCTATTAATCGTATTATCAGATCAGCTGTGAGAACGATATATCGGCAACCACGCGGGGATCACTCAAGTGTCACCTTAAAGATGAAATCACTTAGGATACTATCAGCATCAGAACGTGCTGAGAAAAGAGTACTGTGTATCGCTCACAAGGCCCTAACTACTCATCAGCCGGAATATATACGATCTTCACTCCAATTGATACAACCTCTTAGAACTACAAGATCAACTGAGGATATCTTACGATTTGAAGTAGGCGTCCCCAATCTAACACGTACGACAAAGCGTGCTTTCTCGTACGCTCTTCCTCGATTATGGAATCCTATTCCTCGTTCTATACGAGAAATTGTAAATTTGTCAACGTTTAAACGTAACCTGGTAGAATATTTATTAAATCGTTAATTAATAATTCAACCTACTTTTATATTTAAATTAGTGTTATACCTATATCTCCTTATTTAATTTGTCTTTTTTTTTTATTAACACAACACTTAACAGAGCAAACCTATTGCTATACAATTGAGTGTCTAAATAAACCATTTTGATTTGATTTGATTTAGTAGTAGTAGTAGTAGTAGTAGTAGTAGTAGTAGTAGTAGTAGTAGTAGTAGTAGTAGTAGTAGTAGTAGTAGTAGTAGTAGTAGTAGTAGTAGTAGTAGTAGTAGTAGTAGTAGTAGTAGTAGTAGTAGTAGTAGTAGTAGTAGTAGTAGTAGTAGTAGTAGTAGTAGTAGTAGTAGTAGTAGTAGTAGTAGTAGTAGTAGTAGTAGTAGTAGTAGTAGTAGTAGTAGTAGTAGTAGTAGTAGTAGTAGTAGTAGTAGTAGTAGTAGTAGTAGTAGTAGTAGTAGTAGTAGTAGTAGTAGTAGTAGTAGTAGTAGTAGTAGTAGTAGTAGTAGTAGTAGTAGTAGTAGTAGTAGTAGTAGTAGTAGTAGTAGTAGTAGTAGTAGTAGTAGTAGTAGTAGTAGTAGTAGTAGTAGTAGTAGTAGTAGTAGTAGTAGTAGTAGTAGTAGTAGTAGTAGTAGTAGTAGTAGTAGTAGTAGTAGTAGTAGTAGTAGTAGTAGTAGTAGTAGTAGTAGTAGTAGTAGTAGTAGTAGTAGTAGTAGTAGTAGTAGTAGTAGTAGTAGTAGTAGTAGTAGTAGTAGTAGTAGTAGTAGTAGTAGTAGTAGTAGTAGTAGTAGTAGTAGTAGTAGTAGTAGTAGTAGTAGTAGTAGTAGTAGTAGTAGTAGTAGTAGTAGTAGTAGTAGTAGTAGTAGTAGTAGTAGTAGTAGTAGTAGTAGTAGTAGTAGTAGTAGTAGTAGTAGTAGTAGTAGTAGTAGTAGTAGTAGTAGTAGTAGTAGTAGTAGTAGTAGTAGTAGTAGTAGTAGTAGTAGTAGTAGTAGTAGTAGTAGTAGTAGTAGTAGTAGTAGTAGTAGTAGTAGTAGTAGTAGTAGTAGTAGTAGTAGTAGTAGTAGTAGTAGTAGTAGTAGTAGTAGTAGTAGTAGTAGTAGTAGTAGTAGTAGTAGTAGTAGTAGTAGTAGTAGTAGTAGTAGTAGTAGTAGTAGTAGTAGTAGTAGTAGTAGTAGTAGTAGTAGTAGTAGTAGTAGTAGTAGTAGTAGTAGTAGTAGTAGTAGTAGTAGTAGTAGTAGTAGTAGTAGTAGTAGTAGTAGTAGTAGTAGTAGTAGTAGTAGTAGTAGTAGTAGTAGTAGTAGTAGTAGTAGTAGTAGTAGTAGTAGTAGTAGTAGTAGTAGTAGTAGTAGTAGTAGTAGTAGTAGTAGTAGTAGTAGTAGTAGTAGTAGTAGTAGTAGTAGTAGTAGTAGTAGTAGTAGTAGTAGTAGTAGTAGTAGTAGTAGTAGTAGTAGTAGTAGTAGTAGTAGTAGTAGTAGTAGTAGTAGTAGTAGTAGTAGTAGTAGTAGTAGTAGTAGTAGTAGTAGTAGTAGTAGTAGTAGTAGTAGTAGTAGTAGTAGTAGTAGTAGTAGTAGTAGTAGTAGTAGTAGTAGTAGTAGTAGTAGTAGTAGTAGTAGTAGTAGTAGTAGTAGTAGTAGTAGTAGTAGTAGTAGTAGTAGTAGTAGTAGTAGTAGTAGTAGTAGTAGTAGTAGTAGTAGTAGTAGTAGTAGTAGTAGTAGTAGTAGTAGTAGTAGTAGTAGTAGTAGTAGTAGTAGTAGTAGTAGTAGTAGTAGTAGTAGTAGTAGTAGTAGTAGTAGTAGTAGTAGTAGTAGTAGTAGTAGTAGTAGTAGTAGTAGTAGTAGTAGTAGTAGTAGTAGTAGTAGTAGTAGTAGTAGTAGTAGTAGTAGTAGTAGTAGTAGTAGTAGTAGTAGTAGTAGTAGTAGTAGTAGTAGTAGTAGTAGTAGTAGTAGTAGTAGTAGTAGTAGTAGTAGTAGTAGTAGTAGTAGTAGTAGTAGTAGTAGTAGTAGTAGTAGTAGTAGTAGTAGTAGTAGTAGTAGTAGTAGTAGTAGTAGTAGTAGTAGTAGTAGTAGTAGTAGTAGTAGTAGTAGTAGTAGTAGTAGTAGTAGTAGTAGTAGTAGTAGTAGTAGTAGTAGTAGTAGTAGTAGTAGTAGTAGTAGTAGTAGTAGTAGTAGTAGTAGTAGTAGTAGTAGTAGTAGTAGTAGTAGTAGTAGTAGTAGTAGTAGTAGTAGTAGTAGTAGTAGTAGTAGTAGTAGTAGTAGTAGTAGTAGTAGTAGTAGTAGTAGTAGTAGTAGTAGTAGTAGTAGTATATTTATTAATAATATACATGACTTTTATATATTATGGTTTATATAATTATGCTTTTTTATCTAGTATATAAATAAATATATATATATATATATATATATATTTAATAACTTACCATTGCATTGATAGACCAACGTAAGATATTACACATACTAATATAAGTATGTTCCTCATCGCAAAAGATAATAATTATGTATATGCTTGTTATGTATTACGTTATGTAGTAAATACTTATTTTAAAACAGCTAAATATGTTATTTATATTTTTAATAATATAATTTATTAATAAAAGTTGTTATTGTAATAATTTAATAATATTTAATTTTTTTTATTAATTTATACTAATATATTAATATTTGAGTTATATCATATTTGAAAATACTATTTGTTATATTTACCATATACTAATACTCACCTTACCTTACCAGGTCGAGCATGCTCGGCAGTTTTTGACACGTTGTTTCCATCCATCTCGTTCGTTCATCGCAGTTGTTAGCTCATCGAGTGTACATTCGGTATCTTCCATCAGTTGATCGATGTAAGTTTTCGGTGGTCGTCCTCGAGATCATTTACCATGTAGCGGTTGCCAGAGAAGTATATCGCTTGTAAGTTCATTTTTACTTCTCCAGCAATGCCCTGCGAATCTTAGACGTTGTTCGCATATATAGTTTGTTATTTTTTTTATTTTACCGTATAATTCTTTATTTGTTAGATGTTGTTTCTATATTTTATTTAGAGCAGTTCGAAGCATTCGAGTATACGATCCATCTAATTTGTTCTCTAAAGTTGATGTTAAAGTCCATGTTATGGCCCCATAAACAAATACAGATTCTACTGTGGCTCTGAAGAAGCTTCTTATTAGATTGTCGGACATTTTTGATTTCCAAATAGTATGCATGCTGTTCAGTGCTGACCAAGCTTTGGCTATTCTTATTTCATAACCTTTTATGTTGATCCAATGAAGCTACTAATAAATTTGAAGTTTTCGACTTGTTTTATGATATTACCGTTTTTGCTCTTCATGTTGCCGTTTTCACTATTAGATTTAATCTCATATATCCAGTCTTATCAGAATTGATCTTGAGTCCGATATCATCTGCTGTTTCTTCGATTTTGTGTATTAATATATTCGCATATTTCATTGTATTCGTGGTAATAGCTATATCGTCGGCATAATCAATGTATGTTATATGTAAAGCTGGATATCGTCTGGATCTTCTTTGAGTCAGTGTGATGTCTATCTCTGTATTGTTATCTATATCAGTCTTAAGAATATAATCGAGACATATTATGAACAGGAAAGGTGCGAGGGTATCTCCTTGAAGGACTCCAGTGGTTAACTCGAAAAACGTTGTATCTCCATCAGGTGATATAACCATAGAGCGAGTGTTCATGTACAGTATCATTATAGCGTTGGTTATCTCCGTTGATATTCCATATTTACGTAGAATAAACTCCATCTTGGTTCGGTTTATTGAATCAAACGCTTTTGAGAAGTCTATGAATAGTAGTGTTAATGGTAGGTTTTTTGATTTTACACCTTCTAATATGCGACGAATTGTTAAAATTTGTCATGATGTCGATCTGTTTTTCCTGAAGCCATTTTGATATTTCCGTAGTATAGGATCGATCTCTAGTCTTATTCGGTTTAAAATCACCAGGTTGAATATCTTAGCCGCAATTGAAGTTAGTGTAATTCCTCTATAGTTTTTTGTTATGGATACATTTCCTTTTTTGGGGAAAGGTAGTATACAGCCTTCTCTACATCTTTCAATAACTTCTTGAGTATACACTATTGAAGGATTAAAGTAAGAATTCTTGAAATTCGTCCAATTCCATATTTCTGCTGGAATTTCATCTAAAACTACTGCTTTTCTATTTTGAATACTTTTAGTAGTTTTTCTTAGTTCGTATACAGTAAATAATCCAGTTTTTATATGTAGTTGATCATTAGCTTGTTCATTACTTTCATTATATGTTGAGATTGATGTTGGTTTACCAAGTAAATCTTTAAAATTATCATGCCATAGCTGTATGCGTTCTTATTTGATAATAGCTTTTAGTTTGGCTTTTTAGATTTCTTTCTTCCAATAACTTCGTTGACTGTTTTCCAAGCGAATGCTGATTTTTTTTAAATTAATTGTGTTTTGTATTTTTTCAATCTTTCGAGTAACATATTTCTCGTGTTCTTTGTTGCCTCTATGAAGTTTTTAATATTTCTTTGAGTTGGATCGCTGTTAAATGCAGCTGTCTTTTGAAGTATTTCACGTTTCTGATAGATATACAGAGTGTCCCAGGGTAGTCTCTTTTTTCGTTTTGGTTTTAAAGGAATTACATTTGCAGCAGCTTCTTTGCAGGCTTTCACAAAATTATTATATCTTATGTTTGCAGATAAATCTGTTATTTCAATTTCATGGAGTGTTGAAAATCTATTTTTAAATTAGGTTACAAAGCTACTACGTATATCAGTATCGTGTTTAAGTCTGGTCCAATCATAAGGTTTATTATTACATAATTTATTTGTATTTGCTCTCAGACAAAGTTGTATATCGGCTGAAATAATACGATGATCAGATTAATTGTAAGCTCTATAGCTACGGACTATAGCACGACATTACGGTTGTCTGTGGGTTTCCCTGGAAATGTATTGCTATTATTCTGGATTTTATCATATCAATACTAGATATTGCATTATAAGCCCTTGAGTTGATCAATATACCAATTCCTCAGGTGACTGCATTTATACTATTCCTCCACGCAGAGCAGGTTAGAAGTTTCCACTTACTAAAGGTATGTTCCTTGATATCAGTATTTAAATGTACGAATCTATGTTCTTGTATGCAAATAACTTCTTGTCCAGTTCTTTCAGCAGAGGTTATTAGTTCAGGTATTTTCCATAGTTTTTGTAGCGTTTGCGTATTTAGAGATCTGATAATAAAGCTGTTCTTTGATTTTAGAAGTTTTGGTAAATTATTTATATTTATGTTTTTATTCTCAGTAGCTAATTTTTCGACTACAGCCTGAGATGGTACTGTATGACGCGATTCTTGTTCCGCGAGACAATCGATGCGGGATGAAATTGTGTTGCTGCTGTTGTGTGTCATATTTGCTTTCGGTGGCTATAGCCAGTAACTATAGCCAGTAACTATAGCCAGTAACTATAGACAGTAACTATAGCCAGTAACTATAGCCAGTAACTATAGCCAGTAACTATAGCCAGTAACTATAGCCAGTAACTATAGCCAGTAACTATAGCCAGTAACTATAGCCAGTAACTATAGCCAGTAACTATAGCCAGTAACTATAGCCAGTAACTATAGCCAGTAACTATAGCCAGTAACTATAGCCAGTAACTATAGCCAGTAACTATAGCCAGTAACTATAGCCAGTAACTATAGCCAGTAACTATAGCCAGTAACTATAGCCAGTAACTATAGCCAGTAACTATAGTTACTACGTGAGGTCGACACTCCATACACAGTACTACCCAATACACGAGTAAACTGTTATCAATTTCAGAGTTAGTGTGCTTCGCCGAAAACAAACTATTCATTGTAGATGATATTCGCCTAACCACATCCAACACCATGTTACCAGTGTCTTCACGTAACCCTAATCGGGTGGCTAACAGGTACTATGCCTTGCCAAGGGGCAGCCTGCATTTTGTCCGGCACCGCTTATTGATTATTCGCAGCTAACCTCCATATCTGGGGGCCGTTCCCCTATCCGCAATCTGGAGAGCCGGTGGATAGGAGTTGTCATCACCACATCACCATATCAATTTCAGATATAGATGATGAAATGTGGGCCGAGGATCCTACGGAAACTGAGCTCAAAAATTATCCACTAATACTATTTATAGATAATGATACTTATATTAGTTATATTAGTATTATTATTAGCATTAATAGTAATATTAGTATTATAATTATTATTGATAATCATATTATATTAGTATTAATATTTATATATTGAATATTATAGAATATTATAATATTATATAGTACAGTATAGTATTATATAATAGAGTTTTGTATAGTTTAGTATAATATATAATATATAGTATACTATTGTAATGTATAGTATAATATAGTATATTATTCCTATAGTATAATATATTTTACATATATATTATAGTATAGTAAAGTAAATTATAGTATAATCAAAGTCATTTTATATAATATAGTATATTAATTTATGGTTTAATATAATAATACATTACCTTACCGAGTCGGGTTGTTATCTTGAGCCATTTAAATAATTTATTTCCATACATCTCTCCTTCATCGCAGATCAAACTTCATCCAAATTTAGTCCAACATCTTCATTTAATTGACCAATATATTGGTGGACCTACATTAGTATGACTATATTTCGGTATCCCAGAAAGAACCTCATAGATGATCTCATTTTACTCTTATGATAATGACCAGCAAATTATGTTCTTCTCTCTCTCGAATAAGTGAGGATATTCGAGGAATATTTCCATGCAGAGTCATAATCTCAATATGTGATTTCCACGTGATATTCAGTGCAGTTCTTAACATTCATGTATATGTACCATCCACTTTTGTATCCAATCTTCTTGTAATTGTCCAAGCTTCAGAACCATATAAGAGAACAGTTTCAACAGCGGCTCTGAAAAAGTTTTTTTTTAGATGTTTTGATAAATTTGATTTCCATATTGTCCTCATTTTGGATAATGCTCTCCCCTGTTTCTACATACATTATTTCGCTTCCAATCTATATGAACTAGTCCACTATTTTTAAAACTGTCCCGTCAATATATTTTATATAATCTTTATCATTATAATCCTATACAATATACTTAGTTTTATTTGCATTAATTTGTAGGCCGATTTATTTTGCTTTTTATTATAGAACATGTAAGAGAATTTCTCCATTTACAAAACTATTTGCAAACAATGCTAAATCGTCAGCATAATCAACATCAGTGATATTAGTTGCGGAATATCTTCTTACTATCCATTGTTTCAATGTTAAACCTAGTTCTTGAATTGGATTAATGGATATTCGTAGAACATAATCTAATTTTATAATAATAATAATTAAGCAAGGGTATCTCCTTGTTATACACCAACTTTGATACTGAAATAATCCTTATCACCAGATTGTGATATTGATATTTATTCAGTATTTGTAAATAGCATCATTATAGCGTTTACTGTTTCGTTTGGTATGCCTTATTAAAATCTAAGCTATTTTTATCTTGTGAAGAGAATCAAAGGCCTTGGAGAAGTCAATACAAATTATGCATGCCTTAATGTTTTTAGCTTTTATGCATTTTATTCTTCTAACTTTTAGAATTTGTCATGTAGTTGATGTGTTTTCCTTAAATAAATGTTGATTAAGTCTTATGATATTATCAACTTCGTATTGAATACGTTATCGGAGAAGTGTATTTTTGAGGCTATGAAGGTTATCGTTATTCCTTTAATTTTCAGTTTTAAAAGTATCGTTTCTTAGTATAATTACTCGTTTTGTATAAACGTCTATCCTATGTTGCATGTATAATTGACTACAAAAATGTAGAAGGTAATCGTTAAAATAACATGTTTTTCAAACTTCTGCTGGGATATTATAAATTCCTGAGGATGTATTGTGTTTGGTCTTAGATAATATATTCACTAATTAGTTTAAAATTAAAGGGCTACATTTTATTGGAAGACTATGATTAATTATCGGGATTGTGGAATTATTATCGTTATCAATAGTTGGAAATTTCTCTATTGAGTATCGAAATGAAGTTTTCATTTTTCTATTCGATCTTCTTGATTGGTAACTTTACTTTTATACTTATTTGTATTCTTTCTTCCACTGATTTATTTTATTACTTTCCAGGTCGTGGAATTCTTGTTTTCTGCTACTGATATAATAATTCAATTTATTGTTGTATGTAATGTTGTTGTTGTTCTTTGTAAGAGTCGTCTAGGTGTTTAAGCGCAATGCTATAGTATATATACTATTCATTGATCACATTAGTTGGATAAATACGTCGTTAAAATGTATAGTCATTATTTCTTTAAGTTTTGTTTAAGATTTTCTTCTATTAATATATTATCCCATGAGAGTCTCTTTTGGTTTTATCGGCATTATATCATCGGCTGTCTCGGGATGGGATTTCATAAATGCATTGTAATTATCATTCATAGTATAGCTATTTGTATAATCTTTATAGATGTTTCATACCGGTCAATAAGCCTCGTTGCCAAGTTATTTTTTAGTTTTTATCGAATTGTAGTACATTTAAATTAAATGGTATATTAAATAGTTTTCCTTTTTTATTTGGAAAGTGCGTATTTATGCAGCATATTTCGTATTTACTTAATACATTATCGAGGTATTGTCCATTATTGTTTGAATTTTCAAGATATTCATATATATTTGTATCATTTTTTCCTAAATGCATTTGGGTATTAAATGCACCCATGGGTATTAAAATCTCCGGCTATTATGAAGAAGTTGTTTTGGGAATTGACAGTATGTGTGCAGACATTGTATAAGTATATTGCATGTATTTATTATGATACATTTGTTGGGCTATAGCATGAGGTTATAGTTATCATTTGGTTGCCTGTGAAATTTCCAACGGTCATCATTGTATTTATCTTATCAATATGTATTAATATTTAGGAGTATCTAGGACTGAGTGGAAACCCTACTCATCCAATATAACTATTTATCGTATTTTTCAAAGAAGAGGCTGTTGTCAATTTCCATTCCTGATAGAGGTTTTGGTATGTGATATTAATGTCTTTATTTATCATATATATCATGCATGATAGATTAAATCTATATGTATTTCCCCAAAAATATTATAATACTTTATACGAGGGAAGAATATGAAATTATATGAAATAATAATTTTTTATTAATACATTTGGAAACAATGTTCCATATCATTCTTTTTTAGTTTTGATTTTAAATGCAAGATATATTTTTTCCAGTTCAAATTATTATCTATAATTACATCTACAAATTTATAAAATGTTACTATTTCAATATTTATATTATTTAAGTTAATAGTTATAATAGTTCTTGAATGTATAGCAAGTTTTATTAAAATGTAATGATAAACAATTATAAATTAACCATATATAAATATTTTGTAAATCAGTTTAGCAATTATAATTAAGTAATTGGGCAAATTTAATTTCATAATATAAAGTTATATCATCATGCGAACATTGATGAAAATTACATATTTAAGATTATTTTGTAATAACATTTATATAAACTAAAAATAAAATGGGTCCAAGGATTGTTTCTTTTGTCACTCGTTATAACTTTTAGTTTATCTGAAATTACATTATTATATGTTCACTGTTGATAACTGTTTGTTAAATAGCTGATTATCCAGTTAAGTGCAATGCATCGTACTACAATATTTTTTAATTTAAAAAAGTAATATTATGTGATTAACTGAGTCAAATGATTTTGTTTTAAATCAATAAAGAATATACCGCCAATATTGTTATTATTAAAACAGTTACTTATTTGTGACTGAAGGTTAAATATTGCATGTGATATACTGTATCCTTTCCTAAAACCAAATTTAGGAAACGATAATATATTAAAAGATGATAAAAACTATAAAAGCGAGAATAAAATATTTTTTCTAAAATCTTTGCAAATTGGCAAGTGAGAGAAATTGGACGATACTTATTAAAATTATTATCATCACCAGTTTTGTTTAAAGGTAATTAATATTAGATATGTTTAGGAAATCAGGTACAACGCCTAATTCAAAAGATAAATATCTGCATGTATAGATATTCTTCAAAATCGAATGATAAGGATTATGTATAAAACGGTGTTCACACCAAAAATACCTGACTATTTTGTCCACTAGTATAGTCGGCAATATAGTCGGTATTTTATTTAGAGAATTTGTTGTTTTGATTAAATATCGTTGGAAGAGGTGTATTCTGGAATTTAATATATTTATTTATTATTTTGATTATACATTTATTATATACATTATACATTTATTATCTTTATACAATATTAGTAATAGAAAAAGAATATTATATACTTTATATTTAAAAAGCAAAATAGAGGAGGATAAAAAACGTTCGTGTTGGACAAAGGAGTGGTTAAAATAGAGGGATTTAAAAAACGCTGGTTTATTTAGTGTAATAAGTAGATTGGCGAAAACAGATATTATCCTATTTAAAAATATGATGAGAATGGACGTCATAACATTTAATAATTTATGTGAAGAATTAAAAGATAAGATAGGAAAACGAAATACAAACTATAGGAAGGCGATATCCGTAGAAGAGCGATTAGCAATTACTCTACGTTTTCTGGCAATAGGTATATCATATATACTATTATAGTAACTAGGTACTATTATATCTACAATAAAAATATTTCTATAATATTTGTCGACACTATAGTCGACTACATAGTCGTCAAAATTGTCGCTGTCAAACCAAAATACGACTATACTCGACTATATTGTCAACTATATTGTCGACTATTTTCTTGGTGTGAACACCGCTTAAGACATATTTTTTTTATCATAAAATATTTGTCAATAAAGAATTTACAATAAATACTCCTCTAGTAAAAATATCCCATTTTTTCATATATTAATTTATTGACGTTTATGTAAAATTTAATAAAATGAATATCATTTCGTGTTTAATTTTACATTCTTTTATTTTACTGACATTAATAATATTATTTTACTGACATTTTGTATTTTATATTTGAATTTACTTTCTTGTTTTCGTTATTTTTATTTATAGACGTTTATGTAAAAATTAAAATTAAATTAAATACCATTTATTATTTTTTTATTTTCCTCTGACTAATAATATTATTTGACTTTATTTTTAATAACGTAAACATATTTTATTGAATCTTTTTCTTTAATATTTTAATTTACTTCATTGTATTTTTTCATTGTTTTATTGACATTTTTATAAAAATTAACTTTTTAGTTTAAAAAAAATGTATTCTTAATTAAAAAAACTTATTTATTGAAATAAATATATTAAAAAAAAAAGAATAACAAAATATATAAATAAAAATTGAATATAAAGTTTTTTTTACCTCTTTCTGAATATACTTAATGATCTTTTTTATTCTTTTTTTAATTTATTTAAACTATTTTATCTCTATTTTTATTTAATTAATTATTTTGTGGTATACCATCAACATTATGAAATCATAATTTTATTATTTATAAATAAATGATGATTTCATAATTGTATGGCAAGTTCACAAATTTATTTTATTTTCTATTTTATTCATTATATTGTATCTATGTAAACAGGAAGTCACATAATATATTATTATATTTTATTTATATAGTGTATTTGGAATTGCCCTAAAAGTAAGTGTAATTGTATCGGTAAATTTTCTACAAAAACTGGGGTGTAAACATATATCTGATAATATATATATATATATATATATATAATTATATTAAATACTTAAAACTACAGAAAGAAGAACAGTACCTACCATAAATACTTGTCTTCGTAAAATCATCAAATCGAATATAATTTGTGTATAATAAAACATGTGCATACATGAATAATTTGGTAACAAGTTACAATTATTTATAATCTAGATACTCATTACCTATTAAGCATGACAAATAATTATAAATTACCTAACTGTTAGGGGCGCTGGAACGATTTTGTATGTATGGACTAACCAATCAAAATAAATTCTGTGGTAAAAGTAGGAGGTCCAATACATAGGATGTCCCCCTAGATTGTAAGGGGGTTCGAGGCCTTTTATGTATACAATGTATTAAGATAGGAGATATTTTTTTTTATGTATTTAAAACAATTTTAAATTTTTTTCAGAGCCTAGGTTTTTGATCTGATTTCAATTATGTAAATTGCAGATTGTTAACCAATATAATGTTAATAAAACGTGCTTATTTAAAAAAAATGGTTCACTGAAAACCCGAAATATTTTAAGACAAAATATGATGCTAAATTAAATTATTATTTTGTAATTGTTATAATTTTGTATATGTTATACTATGTATATTACATTTCTTTTAAGCAAGTTTTATTATACATATAATAATGAAGATACTGTGAAAAATTCATCAAGTTTGGATAATTATTGAGAGGGCTGAACAATTTCTAAGATTCAAAATAAATGGTAATATTTGTTTATTATATCTATCTTTGACAACATTTATAGTATTATACTATTATAGAATACCACACTAATATATCCATAGAGTTATTATTATAATATTTATATTATATTACCAATAATTACATATAATAAGCTAATATTTATGTCATTTAAAAAAAAATATTTTTCACAAGAATATTATTTTTTTTTAGTATATTTATTTATTTATAATATTATAATATAACAGAATACCACACGAATATACCTATAAGGTTGTAATTATAATATTTATATAATATTATATTATCAATAATTACATATAATCGATTTTCTGCTATAGCACGTATGCAATAACGTATACGTCTTGGCATTTTGAAATAAAATAATTAAATGACGCAATCTCAATTACTTTGTTTATAATTCGAATTTTACACCCAATACAATGCGTTAATTTGGTATAAATCTGTTAATTATAGATGACGCTAGTTGACATCATATTATATAATAGATCGTATATAACACTGCATTTAAAATTATTAAAAAATATAAACTTATAGATATAATATTATAAGTTTAAAATATGAGTATTATACCGCGAATCCCCTTAAAGTTAAGGGACATATCCCCCGTCCCCTCTGTTGCAGCGCGCCTACTAACAGTGGATTCGGAATTCTAATCAGTTATCAAGCCTATATGGTTATTTCAGTGTTGAAATAATCTGACAAATCATCATGATTAACAATTTAAAAGAAAAGTTAAACATTTAAAAAATATTTATAATCTACTAATTACGTCATTATTGTATTACGATATTCCAACTAATGTAAGTCAAAAGTTATAATTTAACAAATTCTACAAAGTCAAAACATAATTTAACTGGTAAACCAGTTAAGTGATAACTAGTAATAACAAGGGTATTTATAATAGTGGTATTAAACACTCTAATAATGAAAAATTAAAATATCGAATAATTATAATTATATAATACATAATATTTAAATTGTGGAGGTGATTTGTATGCATATACCGGATATGTTGATAGTTTATAATATACGTATCACCTGTAGATATATCTATAGATTATAATCATAAATGGCAATATACTTATATATTATCTCTCGACAATAATCTGATATGTCTTAATGTATTGTGATATCACAAACTAATAGGCTCATTATTGACATACAAATCACAGATCGATAGTAAAATGTAACTTGATTGTTATTCAAGCAAATGTATAACGTTCAATATATTTGTTTGGTTAGCATAAGATCACATGTTTATTTCTTCAAAAATTCAATTATGTTTTATATTATCTAATATAATGACAGTTCCAAGCTGAAAACAAACCATGAAAGAAGTACTTTCATTATCAACGATAACTACATTTAATAATATTCAATATATACATATTACACATGTACATATAATCTACAATAATACATTATGATAATATAATTTACACAGCTTTTGACATGGCATACAAACAACATAATTTGTAATCATTTACTTGAACTAAAGCGACCAACATGATAAAGCATTAATATCTGCCCGAAACAAAATAGTTAGATAAAATACTAATTTATAATATGAGAATTTCAGTCAATTCATAGTCAATCATTGTATGATCTCAGCTATATGATTCATACTATCTAGAATAAAATAAATATGTTCGAAGAAAGATTAATGAAATTATAATTTCTATCATACAAAATAAGTCTGTTATGACTGAAAAATGGTAATAATAATAGTGGTGTTAAACTCTCTAATAAAGAAAAACTAAAATAGAGAATAAAGTTAAAAAAAATAGATTATACAAAGTATATTTTTAAAACTTATTTGTGAAACCAATCGGAAGAGTGAAATAACTCTAATAATGTATAATAAGCTGAACATTAAAATGCTTATTCGCAATAGATGATATTGTGACAGCTATACAAACCCTCACGAAGTATGAAGGATAATGATGTTTCAAGAAGACCTGCTAGATTTCCGTTAATACGAACATTTCAAAACCCCACAGACTAAAGGATTCCAATTCCCAATACTATTCCATAAAGTAGACAAAATATCTATTTCGAGTCATTACATTATTCGACCTCTATATAGTATACTCTATACCATTATACACATCTATATATATATATACAATATATGAATTCTACCCTCAACTCTATACATTAGCCAGCTGGTGTAAATACTCGAATGATCCTCGTTATCCTAAATAAATCCTGGAGGAGAGATCGTTCATAAATTAAGAATTATATGAAAACTCCAGTAAATAGTAAATAGCAAATAAATAAGACGACAAAGATTGAGATTTGTTGATCACTAATGAATCATCATCAATGATGATTCAGCAATAACGATATGAGAAATGTAGTACCTATCCCATAGACAGTGTATTCAGGAATCCATGAAAATATACATGTAACGATAGTACAAAATTGCGGACAGAACAATTGCCGATGGCTTGTGTTAATTAACATTAACATTACAACTTAAAACTATTAATTAATATTATATAATTAATTATCCTTTTTATATATATTGTTATTTTTATATTTGTTTTACACAATAGAGAACATTTAATTAAACGTTAACGTTATTTATGTGTAAATAAACGTCCAATTAAATTCATTCCATTGCAATGAATGAATGAGGAAAGATAGCGCATAATTGCGATCAAGCTAGATATCGTGAGGTAGGGTAATGTAGGTTACAACTGTGTTATACTAACATAACTATAGTGTACATAGGGTTAACATTGAGTTATTTGAATAAATATAAAAAGATCCTATCGGAATTCTTATTCTCGACTATGGTTACACAATTGTTGGTAGTGTTATATTTTTATTTTAATATAGTTCTTTCTTATCATCCAGGAACTTAGATTAAGTTTATAATTATAAAAAATCAATTGCATGTACCTTCGTAACAGTAGATAATATATCACTTCTAAATATATTTGAAAACCTATTGTATTGGTCCGGACGAGGAATAACCCATAATCATACAACCTATGTGTCTATAGACTTATATTACATATGCAATATATATATATGCAGAACATTGTTATAGTTATTGTTATTTTCATTTCTATTTTGTGATGTCCTTTCAACCCATACAGGAATTTAGATGAAGTTTTCACTTATAACCATATATGGCTATAATATCCCTTCGAAGCCGCTCTCGTGTTAAGGCATTCATGGTTTTAACGAGATCCGATCATTTATTTATACACAATTATATAAAATCACTTCTATTATTATTTTAAAACCTATTTAATGGTTTGGATGAGACTCGAAGCCATATCCTACTGCTTATGTGCTTGATGCCTTAGCCAACTAAGCCATACAGGCAGTTAATTTTACATCATCAAATAAATACAATATATACACATATATATATATATATATATATACATAATATAAGTAATTAAAACAGTTACAGTAGATTTAGTTAATTTTATTCAATTAAATTAAATAGTTACCTATAATCATCTTCAATGTTATTACTAAGTTGGGATTTAAATTATAATAAGGTGAATGTCAACAATTAGTGTGTATTTTCACCTACACCGTGAAAAATGATTGCAACCTTATTTGGAAATACCCTACTATATACGTATTTAAACATGTTTCTTTACTTGGAATAAATTAGATAATCCATCTATTCTATTTCCCCTAACATAATGATCATAATTGTAATCTCTTCTCTTGTTTTTATGTTTAGGTAAAAGTTTCACCAGCAGATAACTTAAATCTCTTTTCTGCCTACCTGTAGGTATAGGCTGATTCATTAATTCATTGTAAATAGCCTCTGACCTGTCACTAGTCAGTGGGTCAACCCATTTATTGTCTTTGGTTTTTTTTTGTTTTTTTGTTTTTTTAGTAGGACTTTTAATCGGGTTACTTACTTTTACACCTGTATTTAATTTAGGAGATTTCGAAGGTGATATTTCCTTACCTATTGAAGATTGTTTATGAGGTTTTGGATGTCTTAATACTGTCTCCTTATTACCCGGCTTAGCTACATTAGAATTAACCCAATCTATGTCGGCATATATTACATCACTATCGGTTTTATGCGTGTTCGTTCTCGAAGGTAAAGAAGATTTACCGAACTTATTAACAGTCGCCCTCATATCAGTATATATTATTTCAGATGACGCATCGCTAACCCTACTACTACTACTAGCTCGCGATGATGGTCTCAAGGCAGGATTTAGTTCCACAGACGAATGACTAGCAATACTATTTATAGCGGCTATGTTATTAGTAGTATCAACCGTTCCGCTTGGTTGCGTTACAGATCTAAATGAGCCACGTGGTATGCGGCTATGTCGAACACCCATAAATAGTAGGCCAATCATGGTGAACGTGATACCAATCGTCATCATCGTATAGAAGAGGATTAATCTCCCACCCTGCATCTAAGTAGGGGGTGGGGGCGGGGGGGTAGGTAAGTTATGTATGATGTTATGTTAGTCTATATACGAACGTGATTTATTAATTAATTATTTAGTAATTATTAAATATAATGATGCATAATAATATTAATATCGAATATCTATAAAATATATATATATATATATATTCAATTTATTTATTATTAACTAAGTAGTAGTAGTAGTAGTAGTAGTAGTAATAGTAGTAGTAGTAGTAGTAGTAGTAGTAGTAGTAGTAGTAGTAGTAGTAGTAGTAGTAGTAGTAGTAGTAGTAGTAGTAGTAGTAGTAGTAGTAGTAGTAGTAGTAGTAGTAGTAGTAGTAGTAGTAGTAGTAGTAGTAGTAGTAGTAGTAGTAGTAGTAGTAGTAGTAGTAGTAGTAGTAGTAGTAGTAGTAGTAGTAGTAGTAGTAGTAGTAGTAGTAGTAGTAGTAGTAGTAGTAGTAGTAGTAGTAGTAGTAGTAGTAGTAGTAGTAGTAGTAGTAGTAGTAGTAGTAGTAGTAGTAGTAGTAGTAGTAGTAGTAGTAGTAGTAGTAGTAGTAGTAGTAGTAGTAGTAGTAGTAGTAGTAGTAGTAGTAGTAGTAGTAGTAGTAGTAGTAGTAGTAGTAGTAGTAGTAGTAGTAGTAGTAGTAGTAGTAGTAGTAGTAGTAGTAGTAGTAGTAGTAGTAGTAGTATAGGTTATATACTCTTGGTAATATTATATATTACTAGTTCATGTATATATGTATTCGTATATTCATATTATATTATTAAAATTCTAGTATATTATAAAGTTACCTTATAATTATTATATTAAATATGGTTAATTTAGAAATCTTTTATATAGTGTTTTAATGGATTTTTTTAATATTGAATTTTAATTTAATATAATAAAAGATAAATAATGGTTTAATAATAATTATTTATAAATGTATACCATATTATATATATATATAGTATATATATACATCAATAATATATAGTTTAACTAAGGGTATATATGGTGTACACCATATATACCGTTATGTTATATTATACGGACGTCCGTATTCGGAAATGTGTACCGAATACCGACACCCGTTATCTTTTGATTAAAAATATTAAATAAAATGTTAAAATCATAATAATATCTATAATCATATAATATTAATATATTGTAATTTTTGAATACAAATATTGAGTTATAATATGTTAAGACCATTTATTGTTAAAGTGTCCACATTTTGTTACTTTCCCCTATGAGATTTCAATAAATAAATATTATTATATATATATATATATATATAAGTGCATTGCAATTATAACAATAGTGTATAGTAACAAAATATTTAACAAAATGCACGGTAACATTAATTGATATAGTGATATTTCTTTCAAATATAACTAACTAATAATGATTACACTTAAGTTTCTTGTATCGATATGATGTATTACATGTTCGATACACGGGTAAAGCCCTACCCGTCAAGTAGTAATGTATACCGGTTAGAGATATTCATTGATTCGTATATTTAATTTGTAAAGATTTAAAAATGTTCGTAGATTTAATAGAGCGTATATGCTTTAATCTAAGGACATACTATATATAGATTATACGGTAATATATTCCATAGATAATTTAGAGTATTATAGTATTATGTATTGTAATATTATCATCTGAATTATTATTATGTATGAAAGATTATAAGACTGTTATAACTGAGGATGGAGTTATGATTGGGAATAGATATTAAGGAAATTAACTATTCAGGTGGGTTATATATAATAATATAAAGGTTTATTGACTCAATGAAAACGATAAATGTCTATATGCGTCAAGTTGAGATAATAACACAAATAAATAAATAAATACACAACAATAATAAATTTAAAAAGAAGACATTATAATGATAACATATATGAATATAGTCGACATTTAAAAGTAATAAAAGATGACATGGTCCGTAATTCATTGGGAAGACTTATCCAGTACTTCGGACGAGCAACAATGAAAACAGCATATGTATACATAGATGAGACAAACGGCACAGAGATTTTCATCAGCTCACATTTGCGACTCGGACGAGTTGTTTCTAGAATTATGACTCCCTTTAATAGGTATTCAGGAACTCATATATATATATATATATATATATATATATATATATATATATATATATATATATATATATATATATAGCCTTGTGAGTAATGCAAAGAAGTCGAAACTTGCATATATCTCGAAACTTCAACTACCCGAGAGACGCCATTATGGAATGTATAGGTATGGTTATATCAGTACGCTTAAGATTAAATAATATGCGAACAGCTCTTCGTTTTATTGAATCGTATTTGTTCATCAATTTTTGCGGAATGTTAATAAAAAGCTAATATTATAATATCTAAGTCGACTAAATACTAATGAATTTTATAATGCTTTCGTTAAAGTATACTTTCTCAAACACCACCACT
The DNA here is from genome assembly GCA_964019155.1 of Osedax fenrisi. Classification (NCBI taxonomy): domain Eukaryota; kingdom Metazoa; phylum Annelida; class Polychaeta; order Sabellida; family Siboglinidae; genus Osedax; species Osedax fenrisi. The sequence goes on from OZ025244.1 coordinate 72,003,318, forward strand.
ACTCTAGGTTTTACTATAAATAATGCATTAGATTATTAAGTTAACTGAAATGTATACATTTATCAACATTTGTATGTCCGCACAGCTAATTATTTCCTATATAATATAGGCAAGGATCGTTCTAAGCTAATATATATAAATAAATATTATTTCTTTATTAAAGTAATTCTTAGTTTAAGTATTATTTAAGTAGTTATATTTCATGAAATTCAACTCGTAGAAATAATAGTATAGAAATAAAATAGCAGAAATTAATAATAATAGTCAAAGATCTTATAAGCGAATACTAGATCAGGGTTTCTATCACTGATATGTATTTATTTCCCAAATACATATCAGTGGTTTATATATAATATAGTTGATAATACAAAAGATTTTGCGAAACAATCTTCGGACAATCTTTGATAATAGTTAATAATTACTTTATTATTTAACTATTTTTTAATTTTGTATATAAGAAATATAGGAGTGTTTACCCCCTCTGAAATTTCTGAACACAATATTATGGTGAACACCCCCCCTTCACCCCACTCTATTGCTGCGCCCCTATATAACACTCATCTATATTACTTATTAGGTTTGTCAATTTATATTCAATGTATAGTATTATTAAATTATTATTATCTTATTATTATTATTTTCTTAACGCTCGAGCGAAGGTGTCTACATGACCCTATTTTAGTGATTACTAAAACGTATATCATCATCGAAATATATTATTATATCATCGAAAGTTCATTTGAAATTGAGCTTTAGACATAAGCATATACGTATATTGGAATTATTGGAAATTATTGTATTGGTCCTAAGCTATGGAATTTACTCCTACTCTCTATAAGATACATCAGGTCCCATAATATATTCAATAAATCTATCCAAATATTTATCTCGGTTAATAATTATATTGTTTGTTATTATTACTTCATTTATTATTTTCCTAACAATTTATTTTATTATTTTAAATGCTATGTCTGTATTACCTACTTTTATTATATTTACATTTTTGAGAAATACTTTGTGATTTATTTAATGGTTTAATAAATTCAATCAATCATTGAATACATTCAATCAATCAATCAATAAATCATTAATATTTAATATCGAAAATCATACTAAAATTAGTAATTTATAGAAATAAAATTCGTAAACATACACTGTTTACATTAAATAAATTAATTCAAGCTAAAAATTGTAAATTACTTTTTTTAAATTAGGACAACAATTTAAAATATTATCATAGAAATGACATTTCTGTGCCTAGTTATTGTTTTTCGGAAATCTGAAACAACATCGCAAGTCGGCGAATTCGCGAGAAACCACTTGTATATATATATAGCGAAGACGCACTATCAATATGAAAATTGCGATTTTTTGGATTTAATTTCGGTATCATCAATTGTTCTATCTTACTAATTCAATTTCAAACATCGAACTAACGTACGTGAATACGCTGAAACACTCGTCTACGTTCGTATTCATCACTATACACTATACAAGACGTCACACGGGTCTCAAGTGTGTCTTTAGATTCACACACACACGCATACATACTAGATAGATAAAACTAACTTTTTTTTATATAATATATTATATATGTACGCTTAATTAATATTTAATAAATACTTTTAAAATTATACTCATTGTCTATAATCGATTTATAGTATTACATATATGATGCTATCGTTTGTTTTACTCGCTAGAATTATCGTATAGTTATGCTGTTAAACGGAGATTATGGTTAGTACGATTACAGTTGTATATTACCTAATATATTAACTAATATACTACGTTATATATATATATATATGAACCATCGAGTAGAAATTGTTTATTAAGTACAGAAAGTAATCCAATTTAGCAAATACAATTTCTGCTCAAAATTGAGTACCAGATTATCTGGTAATTTATAATCATAAATAAGTTACTCTTCAATTATATATATATATATATATATATATATATATATATATATATATATATGTATATATATACTATAGTTAATAATTAAATCATTGGTATGATATAAGTATATACATTGTATATAGTACATATATAGTGCCCTCTATTTAGTAACATTATCAAATATCTACATCTGCATGATAATAATAAGCATTAATTATACTCGTATCACACTGTAGTGTGAATTATCATAATGTCAGTTATATCATAAATGTAATTTATTTAATTAGGCATAACTTTTGTATTGTTGAAGTTATACATACAAGATGTATATACATAATAATACATATAATATTTAACATTTATTAATAATACGAACTTTATAATAATTAATCTAATTTGTAAGAACATATTTTTTTAAATTGTGTTTTGTACACAATATCCTATAATAAATAATTATTATAAAACATTATAACACATTATATAATATATAATATGTGTATGTAATATATTTATTACATACAATATGGTATGAAATATTTCATGTATATATATATATAATATATTATATATATATATATATATATATATATATAATTTACAGTATTGATTAATTGATGTATGTATATATTCGTAAGATGTGGTACAATTATTCGAAATATAGTAACAATATAGTAATAATATCTTCATCTATATAAAATGAATTTCAAATTATTATAATATTTGTTATAACGAATATTTAAATTCACATTTATTAAATATGCGTATACTCTAGCGAAGTGAACATTATTAAATACTTTTTAAAATATTAATTTAAAATAACAAGTTTTTGAAGATAATTTTAATAAAACTGTTAAGATGTAAAAGTATAAAAAGCATACTATAAATATAAACATTTTATATAATAATTTACTTATAACCTTATTGGTTACACTGTACTAGAATAATAGAATGGTATAATGTTATATATATAATAGTTTATATATATATATTTAAAAAATTCAAAATAAATTAATTTCATTTTATTCAATTAAATTAACTTTTTAACTTCTTCAAAACATATTTTCGATTGTATTACTAAATTATACTTTAACAGGATCATATAAGACTATCATCAGGTAAACATAGATATATATTTAATGTATTATTACTATGCCACCTGTATGAAAATTAATGATTCTGTCGTTATTTTATGTAATAAAATTTTAAAATTAATCTAAATATTCTTCTTTATATCTACCAAATCAGATAAGTATTCAACTTTCGATCTAATGACGTAATCTTCGTTATCGTCATATTTCCGATTATTTCTTACGATCTTTTTCGATAACAGATATCCTAAATCCCTTTTTCTCCGCATAGGGTTTTGGGCGAGTTCGAATTCTACGGCGGCGAGTTGAAGTTTCAATTCGTTAAGATGATTCACGGCGTCCATATCCGACAGCGGAGCCGTGTCGACGTCCAGCAAACGGTCCGCTTTCTCGATGTTTACTTTTCCGGTGTACGTAGACGGAGCCTCGGGATCGCCCCGTCGATGTACAACCGGTACCGGTAAACCCAGTCCGTCGACTTCCACCGAGTCACGCTTCGTAAACGAGTTTCGAGGAGAGTTCGGTCCGGTCGACGGGTTTTCCAAAGCTTTGTACAGCGCCGCGTCGCTCGCCATTTGCTTTCGGCCCGTGTACGGAGAGCTATGCGCTACGGGCATGTTATCGGCTTCTAAGTGAGACCTGGGCCTTTGTTTCCATTTCATCGCGTTTCGTCCTTTTCTTGAAAATGCCAAGGTAAAACAGGTAATGCTCAGTATAAACATACATACGGCTGCTACTATTAGCAAATTTATAAAGAATTTTGTTCCCACCATAACAACTAAGTATAGTAATATAATATTAATCGATTTATCTATATATTAATATAATTAATTAAACAATATAAATATTTAGTAATACTCATATTTTATATAATTAGTAAAACTAATAATAATATGTTGAGTATTGTTATTTGTAGTAGTATTGGTATTTGTAGTAGTAGTAGTAATAGTAGTAGTAGTAGTAGTAGTAGTAGTAGTAGTAGTAGTAGTAGTAGTAGTAGTAGTAGTAGTAGTAGTAGTAGTAGTAGTAGTAGTAGTAGTAGTAGTAGTAGTAGTAGTAGTAGTAGTAGTAGTAGTAGTAGTAGTAGTAGTAGTAGTAGTAGTAGTAGTAGTAGTAGTAGTAGTAGTAGTAGTAGTAGTAGTAGTAGTAGTAGTAGTAGTAGTAGTAGTAGTAGTAGTAGTAGTAGTAGTAGTAGTAGTAGTAGTAGTAGTAGTAGTAGTAGTAGTAGTAGTAGTAGTAGTAGTAGTAGTAGTAGTAGTAGTAGTAGTAGTAGTAGTAGTAGTAGTAGTAGTAGTAGTAGTAGTAGTAGTAGTAGTAGTAGTAGTAGTAGTAGTAGTAGTAGTAGTAGTAGTAGTAGTAGTAGTAGTAGTAGTAGTAGTAGTAGTAGTAGTAGTAGTAGTAGTAGTAGTAGTAGTAGTAGTAGTAGTAGTAGTAGTAGTAGTAGTAGTAGTAGTAGTAGTAGTAGTAGTAGTAGTAGTAGTAGTAGTAGTAGTAGTAGTAGTAGTAGTAGTAGTAGTAGTAGTAGTAAATGTAAATGTAAATGTAAATGTAAATAGTTTATTATACACTGCATTAATGTTTTATAAACATTCTTAGAGTGTGAACGAATAAATTAAACAGAACAAATATTACTAATTGTTTTTAGCATTTAAAAACATAACATGATAAATATATACATACATATATGTGTATATAAATATATAAACGTATATAAATAAATATACACAAATATACAGATACATACAATACTTTCGTATATGTTATAAACTTTAGAATATTATTATACAATTATTACAATCAATAGTTATTTAATATATAACGATGTAAATGTTTCTTGAACGTATTATGGTTACTCATATTCTTAATGTTGGATGGAAGTTTGTTCCAAAGGTAAGGGGCATACCACCGATAAGATAGCTCGCCATATATTGAAGAATTAATTTTAGGTAGTTCAAGGTTAATTGTAGAATTAGATCTCAATTGCGAGTTATTAATAGATAACTGTAGCATATTATATATATACATAGGTTTCTTAAATACTATAGCTTTATGCGTTATAGTGAGTATTTTATATATAATAGATTGCTTAGTATTATGCCAATTGATTTTAGAACGAAGTTCAGAAATACTTGTAGAATAATCAGTATAAGGAATTTTAAATATAATTCGAATGCACCTATTTATAACGGAATCACATTTTTTTAGTAATGTAGTATTAATTTTATAAAGAAAAGAGTTGCAGTAATTTAGTTTAGAAATAATTAGTGAAGTAGATAATATTTTAGCTGTATTTAGTGAAATGAAAGGGCGAATTTTTTTAAAATTGTAAACATTATATGAAGCAGACTTAAGTATATCTTTTACATGTATTTCAGTCGATAGATCTTGTGAAATAGTTATTCCAAGATACTTTGTACTAGTAATAGGAGTAATATTATCTGTACCGATATAGATATTTGGAAATGCAGTGCGAGTTCTAGAAATATTAATTAGTTTAGTTTTATTTGAATTTATTAGTAAGTTATTATTAGTAAGCCAGTTAGTAGTAGAATTAATACAGTCTTGAAAATAATTATTTTGTGTAGAGTTAGTTACAAATGTGTGTAATACAATATCATCTGCATATATATTATATTTTAGTAAAGTATATGATTGGAGTAATTTTGATAAAGGTCGTAGATATATAGAAAATAGAATTGGAGAAAGGACAGAACCTTGTGGGACACCGAAATTTAGTGGATAGGGTTGAGAAAATGAAGAATTAATTTTAACAGAGTATGTTCTAGTAGTAATGAAAGATTTAAACCAATTGAAAGCAGTTCCAGTAATACCAATATTGGAAAGTCTAGATAGTAATATAGTAAAGTCAATGGTATCAAATGCAGCAGTCATATCAATAAATAATAATTGCAAAGATTTGTGGTTGTCAAGTGAATGGTGAAGGCTATCAGTAAGTGCAATAATGGAAGTTTCAGTACTATGATGTTTACGGTATGCACTCTGGTAATTATCAAATAAATCATTATAGTCAAGATAAGATATGAGCTGTTTATAGATAACTTTTTCTAGAATCTTTGAGAGTAATGGTAATTGAGATAGAGGTCGATAATTAGATAAAATAGAATCATCTAAAGATGCATTTTTTAAAATGGGAGTTATTATAGCATGTGTTAATTCAGGTGGTATAATGCCAGTAGTTAGTGAAATATTAATAATTGTATGATATAGAGGTGTTAAAGTGTTAATAATTTTTTTAGTAATAGAGAGAGGTAATGGATCATTTGGTGAAGTACATTTGGCGGTAATTATCAAATTATATATTTCAGTATGTGTTGGAGTTATGAAATTATTAAAATTATTATTGGGAAATGAACATGTATCAAAACAATTTATATTGATAGATTTATTTACAGATTTACTTTTCGAGATATTATCACATATGTTGGAAATTTTATTATCAAAGAAATTTGAGAATTTATTAACTAGTAGATTATTTTTTTGAGGAGGAAAAGTTTTTCTTTTGTTCCTTCCCATTAATTGATTAGTAAGTTTAAAAAGTTTTTTAGAATCATTTTTATATAAATTAATTTTATTATTATAGTACATTGTTTTTTGAGATTTCATTTGTTTACGGTATTGAGATCTAGCAAATAAGAAATTATCATGATTAATTGTATTTTTATTTTTATTATATATTTTGTTTAATATGTTAGTATTTTTTTTATAAGTATGACAAATATGATTAAACCATGGTGTTATAGAGTATATTTTAATTGTTCGGTTATTAAGTGGTGCATATGTGTCTAGAAGATTAGAAAGTGTATTATTAAGTGCATTTATAGTAAAATTATTTATGTCAAGATTAGATAGAATATCAAGAGAAAATTTAGTTAAGTCTATATTACGTAAATGTCGATAGGATAATAATTTAGAACTTATATATTTTTTTATATTTAATGTACATTTAATAGCATAATGATCAGTTAATAGTGTAGAAAATAGTTGGTTGTTTAGCTAATAGAATAGAATTATTATGAGTAAAAATAAGATCGAGTACATTTCCAGAAATATGTGTAGTTTCAGTAACATGTTGAGATAAACATAATTCATTACAGATATCTTTGAATTTATTATGGGGATATAATGTAGAATTAAAATGAAAATTAAAGTCACCAAGAATTATAAGGAAAGGGCTAATGTGTTGATGTATTAGATCCGAAAATTCTTTAAAAAATATTATATGGTTATTATTTGGAGGTCTATATATAGTGAGAACAGTTATTATTTGAGATTGGGATGTTTTAAATTTTACAAGAAGTACATCACATAGAGTCATATTAATTCGAATTTGAGAAAGTATAGTATAGTTATTATTTAAAAGTAAAGCAACACCACCACCATTTCTACCATCACATCTAGGACTATGTATAAAATTAAAATGTAATGGTTCAAAATAAGAAGGAGTAACATCATCTAATATATGGAGCCAAGTTTCTGTGAGTGCGATTATTGATGATTTAGATTCTATTATATATTGTGTGATGATATCAATATTAGCAACTAGTGACCGACAATTAATGAGGGAAGTAATGTTTTCATTGCTACATACCGATAGTCAATTAGGTTTATTATTTGGTTTATTTTTGATTGATGTGATATATGTATCGTATGATTTACTCCATGTGTTCAATTCATTTATGGACGGTAAATATGGAGAACAGTTCCAATCAAGTTTATTTGTATCATTATATGGTCTTAGTTCATAAGTATTAGTTTTTAAATTTAATGTACATTTATAGTTTAAAATTAGCTTAGATTTAATAGCATGATAAAATATATTACCATTTCTTCTAACATCAGCGGATAAATTGTCATGAATAAATAATTTATTAAATTTATTATCTAAAGTTTTAATAGTCGAGTTAAGATTTAAAAATTCTGATTTTGCAAACACAGTAGTGAAATTAATTATACATACTTTATTATTAAAGTGTACTTTAGAAATGGTATTTAAATCAATGTTTAATATTTTTAATAAATCCTTAATGTAGTTAGTATTTAGATTACTACTGTCAATTTGTTTAATAATGGCCGAAAATAAAGGAATATTTAATGCATCCCTATTATAAACAACAGCATTCGAACTACTTATATTTCTACTTGTCACATTAGCATAGGTTATGGTGTTATCGTTTTCTAAGCAGGTTTTGGCATTATCATTATTTACAGTGTTGTTAGATAATGAAGAGCTTATGCTACTTTTTAATTCATTAATTATATTAGTATGGCTGGATAGTAAAATAGCAATATTATTAATTTTATCTTCAATAGATGGCGAGGCACTTACCGGTGATGGTTCACTATTACGGCATTGTAGGCACGTGTATAAGAAGCAGGGCGAGTTCATCAATGCTATTGATATCTTAGATGGAACTTTGTTGCTCCATGCACAGTTAATTTCGTTTGCGTTAAACAGACATGCGTAGTGAATAAGTAGACCGCATTTACATTCTAGGAAACCATCTGGAGAGGTGATATCGCTTGTTTCCAGAGACATCTTACATTCATAGCAGGAACTCATCTGTTTTATTAGATTATCAGGCAGAAACACAGAATACACCGATTACGTAGACGGTAGTCTAACCTCCTTCGAGTAGTAGGCAGAACCGACTACCTATTGAGCATAATTCCACGGGAGATCCACGGGAGATGATTATAGTCGGATATAATCGTAGTTTAATTAATTAGATAGCATATTATAACAATGTATAAAAGTTATTATAATAAATCTAATGTAAAAATATTACATGTAAAATGCAAAATTCTGATGTAATATTAAACAATAGAAATTTAGACAATAGAAAAACACGACCGTTCGCTATGAGAGACAGTGATCGAATGAGTAGTAGTAGTAGTAGTAGTAGTAGTAGTAGTAGTAGTAGTAGTAGTAGTAGTAGTAGTAGTAGTAGTAGTAGTAGTAGTAGTAGTAGTAGTAGTAGTAGTAGTAGTAGTAGTAGTAGTAGTAGTAGTAGTAGTAGTAGTAGTAGTAGTAGTAGTAGTAGTAGTAGTAGTAGTAGTAGTAGTAGTAGTAGTAGTAGTAGTAGTAGTAGTAGTAGTAGTAGTAGTAGTAGTAGTAGTAGTAGTAGTAGTAGTAGTAGTAGTAGTAGTAGTAGTAGTAGTAGTAGTAGTAGTAGTAGTAGTAGTAGTAGTAGTAGTAGTAGTAGTAGTAGTAGTAGTAGTAGTAGTAGTAGTAGTAGTAGTAGTAGTAGTAGTAGTAGTAGTAGTAGTAGTAGTAGTAGTAGTAGTAGTAGTAGTAGTAGTAGTAGTAGTAGTAGTAGTAATAGTAGTAGTAGTAGTAGTAGTTGTAGTTATATATATTATAATTTTACCTTGTATTTATTATATTAAATATACTTTTATATATTAAATATTATTTTTATGATTATTAATTTAAATTATTTAATATGTAAATATAAATAAAATATTGTTAATATTAATAATAATATTATAATAATTTACAATTTTAGTATTTATTTCTATTTCGTGAATATTGTTAAATTTATTAAATCTACATTCTTCTTAATATTATTAGGCAATACCAACATGTAGTTTTAATTGTCTGAGATTAAAATCATATATATATTACAATTCATAACGTTCTTATTGATAAATTTAATAAATTTAATAAATTATATTTGTATGCTAATAAGAATATTATAAATCACGTTCTATATTTTTAAATCATTAACATATTATCGTTCGATTATAATTAATACTTATTACTTACTAATTAGTATATAACCTATAGGTTTGTATAATACAATACCATGGTTCATATAATCTGAAGATTGCTTTTCAATTCAGTTTATTTGTAATATAGGCATTGGTTAAATCTGATAATAATAATAATAATAATATAAATTGAATATTGTAATATAAATCTATTACCGTTGTGATTATATTGGCATCGACCAAAACCCCCGCATCGATCAAAACCATCAAGTCCTCTATAGGGTTATTTTTATGTTATATATAACATAAAAATAAAGAATTACATTTAGCTTAAAATAACTCTTCGATGTCCGAAATCTTTTTGTAGGTAACCCTTATTATTTCATCCTATATATAATAAAGTATTATATTATCATTCGTGACACTTCTATACAATCACTCACCTGGCAATGCTAGTAATAGATATGCATAATTAACAGATTAGGTACATAAAATAATAGTATACGGTATTTAATATAATGTATATTTTGAATAGAATCATTTTTTATACGGATTATATAATATCGCGTATTTATTTTTTAACATACGCGTATTTATTATCTATGAGTTTCAATTGTAGGCGTGAATGCATTATCTCACCAGATATACAGAATATATTCTCTATTAGATCTACCTTCATCTATTTTAAACTAATTTGTAAGGTACTGAAGAATAGTTTTATTAGTTATTTGAATGATATCCAATAATTCAGAGTTTACAAGAGAGATCTACGAAACTCATCTAATCGGATATTATTAACCCAGCATTCAACTTACATCAAAACTTAAGTTGAACTTAAGTTGAACTTAAGTTATGATGTAAGTTGAACTTAAGTTTATCGACTTAAGTTGAACTTAAGTTGAACTTAAGTTGTGATGTAAGTTTTTTATATTAATATAAATTTAAGCATTATTATTAATGTACTATAATCAAATTTAGTAGAACATAATATATAAAATAAACAATTATATAATTAAATATTATTTATTATAACTTATATTTCATAACTTAAGTTCAACTTAAGTTTAACTTAAGTTAATAACTTAAGTTCAACTTAAGTTATTGATGTAAGTTGAACGTAAGTTTAAGTTTAAATTAAATTAAAAATAAAATATTAGTATTTTATGATTAATTATTTATGTTTAATATAGTTATGATATAAAAATATACATTTAAACATATATTTATTCATATTATAAACTTATGTTATATAACTTAAGTTCAACTTAAGTTATGAACTTAAGTTGAACTTAAGTTATGAACTTAAGTTGAACTTAAGTTACGAACTTAAGTTGAACTTAAGTTGTTGATGTAAGTTGAACGTAAGTTTATATATAATATAATAATAATAATAACTGTCAACTGGAAACTGTCAACTGTCAACAACTAAAAGTAGACGTGTTTATAATTTGTAATTCATATTCGATTATTGGCCGACTAATCGACTTCAGAGGATCTCCCTTTGAAGATATTTGATAGAGTAGTCGGCTGACTACTCACCCTGCTTATAAGTTTAGTTAAACTTATTTATAAATCATATTTAATTGATATTTATTACATAAATATTATTAAATTCCTTGGAATCAATCTGTCATGACCTAATTCTTGAACCAATCAAATTACTGGCAAAATCACTGATTTAAATTTAGATATGTTCGAATCTAATCAGTGATTGTACGCACGCAATTTTAAATTGTATAGGTTTTTTTATTCCTATAGTTTTTTTTTAGCATTATGAATGAAAGGAAAATTATTGTGAATGAATTGCTTTGCTACTGTGTGAATGCTAGAGAAACTATGAATCGTGATTCAATTGAAATGGTTATTTCAGGCTATTTTGAAATAAATGAATTAACTCTTGCTAAAGAGATACTCACTAGTGACATATATATTAAAAATAGATTAGATGAATCGGAATGTAGATTTATTGTGAAGCGTAAAGCTCCAAATTTAGCTAACAAAATATCAAAAGATATAATTGGTATTTTTGACCTAATAGACGAATTAAATTCAGAATCAATGCCATTATATGTTGCTTCTAATATTCGTAGAATACCTCCACTTGGAGATCAAAATACAAATATGGCTTCTATTCATTCTGCTATAATATTGCTGCGAAATAATGTCAATTTAATTAATGAAGCAATTACTCCTTTATTAATTAGTGCTAATGAAGTCAATATTAATAAAGATAATGATATACCAAATATATGCGAACATACATCTGCTGATATTTCTATAGATCACTCGCTACCTGACGCTATTGTGAATAATCATGAAACGTACGCTTCAAAAGTACGAAAACCGACAGCCGATGACAACTTCACACTAGTCAACAAGAACGTAAAGAACGTCAAGAACGTCAATAAAGTCAAGACCACGCGCCGCAATGTAATTACAATTGGAAAAGGTTCTTCTGAAGCATTCGGGAAACCACCAGCTAGACGATATCACTTATTCTTATCTCGTATAAATATTGATGTGACTATAGAGTCAATTAAATCATATATATGCAAAGAATTTGAGATTACTTCAGATGAATGCTCGGTCGAGAAAATAATTACTTCGCGTCACTTTGTATCTTCATTTAAGGTAAGTCTGATGATTGATAATGTTCAAGATATGTACAACTGTAATAGGTGGCCTAGTGGTATATTGATAAAACGATTTTATAATAAAATAAATAAAACGAATATTGACAATAATATTAATGTTAATGTTAATCCAACTAATTGATAATGAATAGTAGTGACAAATTAAACTTAGTTTCCTTAAACTGTAATGGTTTTAAAAACAAGGTTAATTTTATTTTAAATAGTTATCCTACTATTGATTTATTTTGTTTTCAGGAACATTGGCTTCCCTCTGAGGAATGTTCTATATTTAATACTAACAATCCACAATATTGTGGTTATGGCAATGCTTCTTTTGATAATACTAAGTTGAGAATTGGCAGACCCTTTGGTGGTGTTGGTTTTATGTGGAAGAAAGTCCTAGATAAACATGTTACAATAGTGAACTCTACTTATGATTGGCTTATATGTATTAGACTATTTGATTTCTATATTATTAATATATATTTACCTTATGAGAGTCCAAATAATATTGATTTATTTGAAGATCGTCTTGTTAAACTATTTTTATATTGTGAATTATTAAATACATCAAATTTTTGTATAATTGGAGATTTTAACTCTAATATCTCTAACCATAATTCAAAATTTAGTAATATTTTACTTAAATATTGCACAGATACAAATATTGTCATGTCTGATAAAATTATTCTAAACTCTGATAGCTATACGTGCGTTAGTTCCGCGTGGAAATCTTGTTCTTGGTTAGACCATATTTTATCTACGCATAATATGCATACATCTATAATTGATATTAAAATTGATTACGATTTTATAATTTCTGATCATCATCCTCTAGTTATTGTGATTAGACAGAATAATGTCCCTAGATCATTATTTAACAAATGTGTAACTCATAAAATAATTAAATGGAATAGACTGAATAGGAATCAAATTTTAAAATACAATATTGACACTAAAGTAGAATTATGTATATTAATAAATCATATATACTCCTTTGATATTAATCATAATTACTCTGAATATTTATATAATTCGTTAATAAATATACTATTAAAATGTTCTAAAGATATATGTTTTGAATCTAATACTAGTAAATACGCTCGTTCGGAATGGAATAGTATTGTTAAGGAAAAACATTGTATTGCCCGATCACATTATTTAACTTGGATACAAAATAAAAAACCTCTAGCTGGAATATGTTATGACAATATGGTTAATACAAGAAAACATTTTAAATATGAATTACGCCATAGTAAATTGTTATGTAAACAAATAGAAGCTGATAATATTGCCTTAAATATAATCAGTGATCGAAATAATTTTTGGAAATTAATTTCAAATAATTTGAAAAAAAAATCTTCTATTCCTAATAACATTGAGAATGCACATGGTATAGCTGATGTTACTAAATTCTGGTTTGATAATTTTAATGATATTTTTAACAGTACTAATTCTATTCCGTACCCATATAATATAATTGTAATGAAATTGTTTATACAAATACGGTTGAGATTTCATCTATTATAGATTCCATTAAAGGTGGTAAATCTGTAGGTCCTGATGGAATTTCCATAGAACATATTTCTAATTCAAATAGTCTTATTATCCAAGTCATAGTATTACTCATTAATAACATGTTACATCACTCCTATTTTCCAAAAAAGTTAATATTATCCTATATTCTACCAATAATTAAAAACAAAAATAAAAGATCGAATGACTCTTCTAACTATCGTCCTATATGTATATCCAATATTATTTGTAAGCTAATTGAAAAGGTGATATATAATAGAATATCTTCTTTATTGGTTACTCTTGATAATCAATTTGGATTTAAAAAAAACCTTGGAACCGAAATGTGTGTTTTTGCACTTAAGCAATACTTAAAAGATTACTATAATAACAATACCAATATATTTGTAGCTTTTCTAGATGCATCTAAAGCTTTTGACAAAATTAATCACAATATTTTATTTCATAGATTAAAAGATAATAATGTTCCATCTTATATAATAAATTTTTTAAATTATTGGTACAGAAATCAGAGAATCTATATTAAGTGGGGTGATAATACATCAAATAGCTCAAATAGCTTCCCAGTTTCGAATGGTGTCCGTCAAGGAGGAATTCTTTCACCTTTACTATTCAATATTTATACCAATCCTATGATTGTGAAATTAAATCAAATAAAATCAGGATATTGTTTAAATGGGAAGATAATTAATAATTTATGCTATGCTGACGATACAGCTCTATTCTCACCATCACTGAAGGGTCTGCAATTATTGATAAATTGTTGTGAAGAGTTCGCTGGCCATAACTTCATAACATATAATATAGATAAATCTGTCATTTTGCCTATCTATTATGGTTCATCTATACATAATCCAGTAAAGTTATACATAGGTAATACACTTTTGAATGTTGTTAAAGCGTATAAATATCTTGGACATTGGATATCAGAAGACTTGTCTGATGATATTGATATATATAATAATATCAAACAGCTATATAAACAAAGCTATATGATAGCGAATAATTTTAGCCATTGCTCTAAAGCTACTAAGATTATTCTATTTAAATCGTTTGTTTCAAATATCTACCTTAGTAGTATATGGTTACCGAATAGGGCCAACATGCAAAAAATTAAGGTAGCATATAATAACGCATATCGTATAGTGATGAAATATAAGCGTCGAAATAGCGCGTCATTGATGTTTTTATATGATAATGTTAATAATTTAACAATTAAACTACGTAAATCATATAATTCACTTTATCAACGTATACGAAATTCTCGTAATTCGTTAATTATTCAACTTTATTATTATAATATCTTGTGCCCTTCGCAACTATTTACCTTATGGTATAAATCTGTATTTAGATAATATTTTAGATTTCGTTTTGTTGTTAGTTTTAATTATTGTATATTCTATGGACCTCTGTTATGCATGTCTGATTCAAATTAAATAAATAAATAAATAAATAATATTATAATAATAATAATAATATATAATAATAATAATAATAATAATAATAATAATAATAATAATAATAATAATAATAATAATAATAATAATAATAATAATAATAATAATAATAATAATAATAATAATAATAATAATAATAATAATAATAATAATAATAATAATAATAATAATAATAATAATAATAATAATAATAATAATAATAATAATAATAATAATAATAATAATAATAATAATAATAATAATAATAATAATAATAATAATAATAATATAATAAATATTATATTATATACTTATGTTACATGACTTAAGTTGAACTTAAGTTACGAACTTAAGTTGAACTTAAGTTATGAACTTAAGTTGAACTTAAGTTATGAACTTAAGTTGAACTTAAGTTACGAACTTAAGTTGAACTTAAGTTGTTGATGTAAGTTGAACGTAAGTTTATATATAATATAATATAATAATAATAATAATAATAATATTATAATAATATATATAACAAAAACGTTTTTGTAAATTATTATATAATAATAATAATAATAATAATAATAATAATAATAATAATAATAATAATAATAATAATAATAATAATAATAATAATAATAATAATAATAATAATAATAATAATAATAATAATAATAATAATAATAATAATAATAATAATAATAATAATAATAATAATAATAATAATAATAATAATAATAATAATAATAATAATAATAATAATAATAATAATAATAATAATAATAATAATAATAATAATAATAATAGTAATAATAATAATAATAATAATAATAATAATAATAATAATAATAATAATAATAATAATAATAATAATAATAAGTGGTGTAGCGATAATCTGCAAATATAATTTAAATCCAATTCAATTATATTTCAATAATTTTAATAATATTGAGCATATTACTCTTGTACTACATTCTACTAAAAATATAAGATTATCTTGTATTTATCGTCCACCTTCAACTGATTTTAACACTCATAAATCGATTTGTAAATTTTTATTTGCACTGTGTGATACAATTTCACCTACTATTATTGTAGGAGATTTCATTTACCTCTTTATAATTGGAATGATAATACATTTCCTAATTACCCATCAAGATATTGCGAATTTGAAAATAGTCTATGTCAAAACTCACTCATTCAATTAATTACTTTTCCAACTCGTAATAATAATTTGCTGGATTTATTACTAACCAATAATCCTATGATTATTTCGAAAATTAATGAATGTCCCCCTTTTGGATTTGGTAAATATACTAGTGACCATATATCATTTTCATTTTCTCTACCTTTCCAAGCTAATTTAAAAATAAATCAAAAAGTTGGGCTAAATTTTAGAAAGTCTAATTTATATAATATACATCAATCCATTTCTTCTATTGATTGGAATTTATTATTATCTAATTCAACAGATATTAATAATATGTTTAATATTTTTTATAATACTTTATATAATATTATTAATGATAATGTTCCAGCTTATAAACATATCAAAAATAAAAAAACATATCCAAAATATATTCTACGTTTAAAAGTAAAATGTTTAAAATATTATAAAACTAGATTAGATTCACATAATAATTTTATAAATTGGAAAAATATTAAAAAATTATTAGATTATAACATTAAAAAATTAACTATCGATAGAGAAAAATTAATTTTATCATCTAATGACAAATCACGATTTTATAATTATATTAATTCAAGATGTTCCTCTTTTTCCACTATAGGTCCCATTAAATCTGACGATAATACATATATTTTTTCAGATACAGTTAAATCTAATATACTCAATAATCAATTTTCTTCTGTATGTATTAATGATAATGATAATATTCCTCATTTATCTCAACCTAAACATAATTCAACTATAAATAACTTTTTATTCTATAGGCATAACATAAGAAAGCATCTAATAAATCTATCACTATCATGTACATTGCCACCAGATAATATCCCTTCAATATTTTTCAAACAATTCTCATATGAACTATCTATTCCACTTACTATATTATTTAATAAAACTTTATCAGCTGGTGTATGTCCTGACATGTGGAAAGTAAGTTATATAGTTCCGATATTCAAAAAAGGTGACCCTTCAAATAGAGAAAACTATAGGCCGATTTCAATTACCTCAATTATGTCTAGAGTATTTGAGCGTATATTAGTTGAGGAAATTAATTTTTATCTAGAACGTAACTCATTAATTTCTGATTCTCAATTTGGATTCCGTCATAAAAAATCTGTTGAACTGCAACTATTAAATTATTATACTAAATGGATTACTGCAATTGATAAAGGCAGTTTTATTGATATCATATATCTTGACTATGCTAAAGCTTTTGATAAGGTCTCTCATAGTAAATTACTTGTCAAATTAACTAATTTAGGTATATGTGGTAACATACATTCTTGGATAAGTAGTTTTCTATCTGATAGATCTCAAAGAGTAAGAGTTAACAATCAAATGTCTGATACAGTTAAAATAATATCTGGTGTTCCACAAGGATCTGTAATAGGGCCTTTACTCTTTCTAATATATATCAATGATTTAGTCGAAGTGATTGATAAAGATATATCCATTAATCTTTTCGCGGATGACACTAAATTGAGTTTTATATCTAATGACATAGATCATAGATATAAATTACAACATAATATTGATAAATTTTATGAATGGTCTAATTCTTGGCAATTAGAAACGCTGCAAAAAAATCAGCTGCTCTTACATTAGGTAATACTAATAAACCATTGTATACTATAAATAATGTTTCAATAGTAAACTGTAGATCGTATCGTGATCTTGGTATCAGATTTGATCCATCATTACATTTCTCTGAACATATTGGTGTGTGTTGTACAAGTGCATATTGTGTTATCAATCGTATATTTCGCTGTTTCATTACTAATAATATGCCAGCTATTAGAAAAGCATATATATCATATGCTAGACCCCACCTTGAATATGCGTCGACAGTCTGGAATCCGGGATTAGATGCCAGGACATTCAAAGGACTGAAGATAAAAATAGAGAAGGTCCAAAAATTCTTTACGAGAAGATTAATCGAGAGATGCGGTTTACCTTATAAACCTTATAATGAAAGATTAATATACCTAAATCTAGATTCTCTAGAAATCAGAAGAACTAGATTTGATCTTGTTATGGTATATAAGCTATTTAACGGATTGGTATCTATGAATACATCATCTATTATTAATATCAAAAAGACCAACTACAATACCAGAGGCCATTCTCTGCAAATTAGTATGAATACATGTAAACTAAATGTAACAAAAAATCTACTAAATAATCGAATAGCTAAAATTTGGAATGGTCTTGATGAACATATTGTATTAGAAAATAGTTTATATACCTTTAAAAATCATATTAAAAAAATTATAACTTAATATTTATTTATACATATATATATATATATATATATATATATGTATATATATATAATTTTATAAATTATTAATTTTAATTATTAATTGTTTTTATCACCGGCACATGTGATACGTTTCTAATTTACTATTGTTATTTTTATATGTGTACTATCTACGTTTTGTTGTCGTTTTGTGAATTTATCACTACATATTGTTAATTATTACTAAATCGAACTTGAAAAAATTCATAATAAATATTCATTCAATTCAATTCAATTCAATAATAATAATAATAATAATAATAATAATAATAATAATAATAATAATAATAATAATAATAATAATAATAATAATAATAATAATAATAATAATAATAATAATAATAATAATAATAATAATAATAATAATAATAATAATAATAATAATAATAATAATAATAATAATAATAATAATAATAATAATAATAATAATAATAATAATAATAATAATAATAATAATAATAATAATAATAATAATAATAATAATAATAAACCATTAAATCTGACGATAATACATATATTTTTTCAGGTACAGTTAAATCTAATATACTCAATAATCAATTTTCTTCTGTATTTATTAATGATAATGATAATATTCCTCATTTATCTCCACCTAAACATAATTCAACTATAAATAACTTTTTATTCTATAGGCATAACATAAGAAAGCATCTAATAAATCTATCACTATCATGTACATTGCCACCAGATAATATCCCTTCAATATTTTTCAAACAATTCTCATATGAACTATCTATTCCACTTACTATATCATTTAATAAAACTTTATCAGCTGGTGTATGTCCTGACATGTGGAAAGTAAGTTATATAGTTCCGATATTCAAAAAAGGTGACCCTTCAAATAGAGAAAACTATAGGCCGATTTCAATTACCTCAATTATGTCTAGAGTATTTGAGCGTATATTAGTTGAGGAAATTAATTTTTATCTAGAACGTAACTCATTAATTTCTGATTCTCAATTTGGATTCCGTCATAAAAAATCTGTTGAACTGCAACTATTAAATTATTATACTAAATGGATTACTGCAATTGATAAAGGCAGTTTTATTGATATCATATATCTTGACTATGCTAAAGCTTTTGATAAGGTCTCTCATAGTAAATTACTTGTCAAATTAACTAATTTAGGTATATGTGGTAACATACATTCTTGGATAAGTAGTTTTCTATCTGATAGATCTCAAAGAGTAAGAGTTAACAATCAAATGTCTGATACAGTTAAAATAATATCTGGTGTTCCACAAGGATCTGTAATAGGGCCTTTACTCTTTCTAATATATATCAATGATTTAGTCGAAGTGATTGATAAAGATATATCCATTAATCTTTTCGCGGATGACACTAAATTGAGTTTTATATCTAATGACATAGATCATAGATATAAATTACAACATAATATTGATAAATTTTATGAATGGTCTAATTCTTGGCAATTAGAAACGCTGCAAAAAAATCAGCTGCTCTTACATTAGGTAATACTAATAAACCATTGTATACTATAAATAATGTTTCAATAGTAAACTGTAGATCGTATCGTGATCTTGGTATCAGATTTGATCCATCATTACATTTCTCTGAACATATTGGTGTGTGTTGTACAAGTGCATATTGTGTTATCAATCGTATATTTCGCTGTTTCATTACTAATAATATGCCAGCTATTAGAAAAGCATATATATCATATGCTAGACCCCACCTTGAATATGCGTCGACAGTCTGGAATCCGGGATTAGATGCCAGGACATTCAAAGGACTGAAGATAAAAATAGAGAAGGTCCAAAAATTCTTTACGAGAAGATTAATCGAGAGATGCGGTTTACCTTATAAACCTTATAATGAAAGATTAATATACCTAAATCTAGATTCTCTAGAAATCAGAAGAACTAGATTTGATCTTGTTATGGTATATAAGCTATTTAACGGATTGGTATCTATGAATACATCATCTATTATTAATATCAAAAAGACCAACTACAATACCAGAGGCCATTCTCTGCAAATTAGTATGAATACATGTAAACTAAATGTAACAAAAAATCTACTAAATAATCGAATAGCTAAAATTTGGAATGGTCTTGATGAACATATTGTATTAGAAAATAGTTTATATACCTTTAAAAATCATATTAAAAAAATTATAACTTAATATTTATTTATACATATATATATATATATATATATATGTATATATATATAATTTTATAAATTATTAATTTTAATTATTAATTGTTTTTATCACCGGCACATGTGATACGTTTCTAATTTACTATTGTTATTTTTATATGTGTACTATCTACGTTTTGTTGTCGTTTTGTGAATTTATCACTACATATTGTTAATTATTACTAAATCGAACTTGAAAAAATTCATAATAAATATTCATTCAATTCAATTCAATTCAATAATAATAATAATAATAATAATAATAATAATAATAATAATAATAATAATAATAATAATAATAATAATAATAATAATAATAATAATAATAATAATAATAATAATAATAATAATAATAATAATAATAATAATAATAATAATAATAATAATAATAATAATAATAATAATAATAATAATAATAATAATAATAATAATAATATTATAGATATATATCATAGTTGAACGCAAATATAATATAATATAATATCACAGTTGCAACGCATAGCAACCAAATTAAAAGTCGCATAAATTTAACGCGTTATTTCTACAAATTAAAAAAAAATTAAATTTCTTTAAAACTAATTAATTTCGACATACATTAGGATAACTTGTTCTCTATATTTTACGGAATTACATTCGATATTTAGGTAGTCATTACATTAAAGGATAATGTTTTAAAATCGATTTCGAAAATAAGAAAATTGAAACATCGCAACGCTAATTTATTTAGTAAACAAGAAAAATCGAATTCGGCAATTGTTCAATTTAAAATCATAGGGAAACAGTTTGTTAAAAATATATATAATTTCTAAAACTATATAATTGTAATATATTTATTACATTAAAAATGGATTGTATTACATGTAATTTAGAAATTAATAACGACAATTATATATCATGTTTATGTGGTAATAAATACCATTATAAATGCTTATATAAAGCAAAAATAATGAAAACAAATTGGTCTAATAAATCACCACCAAAATATGCTATTCAGTTATTTAGATCACCAAATTTTACATTTAAATGTAATACATGTATAAATAAATATAATTATAATACACCAATAAATCAACCTAGTTTAAATAACTCATTACCATCGTCTACTATTATTGATAATAGTAATATTAATACTTTAATAAATAGCACAGAAACAAAATTAAATATGTTACTATCAAAAATCACTGAAATAAGTGATATTATTGTTGTTAAAAAATCATACGCTAATGTAACCGCTAATGTAACCTCTACTGTAACCAATTCTGATACCTTTACTGACAATTTGGTAAAATCAGTAAATATTATTAAAAATAATATAGATAGCAATAATGAAATAATTATTCACAATATAAATATTCCTAATAATGATAAAACTAATTTCTTTAAATACTTAGTAAGTATTATTTGTAAAACAGTAGATATTAACAAATCATGTGTATTATCAATAGTTCAATTATCATTTAATAAATTAAAATTAATTTTAGATAATGTGGTCTCAAAAAAAATTATTTTATCAAATGTTAACCGAGTATGTAAATTACGAGATCTACAAAATTCATTCATTAGAACATCTCTAGATGAAATATCACTAGAACGACATCAGATATTATACCATGTAGTTAAAAATAAATTAATTAAAAGTAAAAAAATTATCAAATGTATTTATAATTCTAGAAGTAGTTCCTATGAACTAAGATATATTATAAATAATAAAATTGACTGGAATATGTCAATTGGTGAAGATAATTTTAGTGTATGGAAATTGTCATATATTACTTATAAAAATTCCATTATTAATAAAAATAAAAATAAAAATACAGGTTCTAGATGACTAACCGGCAATAAAGATGAAAATATTAAAAATAACAATTTAAATATATATTACGCTAATGCTCGTAGTATTAGAAATAAAATGAATTTTTTGGAATTTTTACTTTCATCTAATAATTATGACATTATATGTTTAGTTGAAACATTCTTAACGGTAGATGATAGAGATTCTCTATATTTAATCGGTGGAAAAAATTATACACTATTTAGATACGATAAATTAATTCATAGAGGAGGTGTTGCGATATTTTGTAAATCTAGTTTATGTCCTGTAAGAAATTTTATTTCACACATAGATGTTCAATATATACATTTAAAAATTAATTCAAAAATTCCATTTAATATTATATGTGTTTATAGACCCCCAAATTGTAATGAAGTATCTCATGAACAGATATGTAAATTATTTGATATAACCCAACAAAAATTATAATTCATCTATAATTATAGGAGATTTTAATTTACCAAATTTTAATTGGAAAGATTATACATTTCCTAGTTACCCAAAAAGTTATGCATTACTTTTCGATTCGATTATTAAAAATTCATTTTCACAATTAATAAATAAGCCAACTCGTAATAATAATATAATTGATTTACTTTTTACTAATGAAAAACAATTACTATCTAATATAAATATTGGAGACTATTTCGGATTATACAAAAATATAAGTGACCACTATTCTGTTTCATTTAATGTAAATATTGAAAAATACCCATGTAAACAGATTTTAAAATCAAACAATTTTGATTTCAATAATGCTAATATAAAATTGATTAAATATCATCTTTCTAGATTTAATTGGGAATATCTAAATTCAAATGATTATAATATCGATCAAAAAGTAGAATATTTTAATAATGTTCTAAATAAATTATTTATATCACATATTCCTAATATAAATAATACAATAAAACAGGTACTTCCGAAGAATATATTGAAATTGAAGAAGCAAGTAAAAAAATTATTTCGAAAATCTAAAACTAATTTACAATATAAATATAATTGGATAGAAGCAAAAAAAAAATTATCCAAGGAATTAGAATCTTTAAATTTTAAGAGAGAGATTAATGCAATTAATTCAAAAAATAAATTAAAGTTTTATAAATTTATGAAAAAAAGACAAAATTTAAAATCTGGAGTATCTCCTCTAATTGATATATCAAATAATAATATTTTATTTTCAGATCTCGACAAAGCAAATACGTTAAATTCATATTTTAGTTCAATTCAACAAAATGATAATGGAAATTTACCCGAATTTTATAATTTAACTAAACAAAAATTTGATAATATTGATTTAAATCTTGAAATAATTAAAATATTTTTAAATAGATTAAAAATTACACATACTTTCGGAACTGATGGGATACCATCTTCTATGTTAAAATTATTATCTAATGAATTATGTAGGCCTTTATATATTATTTTTAATTCATCTTTATTATCGGGTAATATACCGAAAATTTGGAAAAAATCTATAATCACACCAATTTTTAAAAAGGGTGAACCATCAAATTCAAATAACTATAGGCCTATTTCAATAACATGTGTAATGTGTAGAGTATTAGAACGTATTATTTCTAAACAATTAATTTTTTATTTAAAATCTAATAATTTATTAACAAAATATCAATAT
>OZ025244.1:72032766-72090266 GCA_964019155.1 Osedax fenrisi
TTACATCAACAACTTAAGTTGAACTTAAGTTTAGAACTTAAGTTTAACTTAAGTTTAGAACTTAAGTTGAACTTAAGTTATGAACTTAAGTTGAACTTAAGTTATGAACTTAAGTTGAACTTAAGTTCATAACTTAAGTTCAACTTAAGTTTATTTGTTACCATCGACTTAAGTTTAACTTAAGTTCATAACTTAAGTTATTGATGTAAGTTGAATGCTGGGAAAGAGGAAATACAAGCTATCGGTATATCAAAAAGATCTTTCAGTGTAGCTGCAGTCTATCTATGAAATGCGTTACATGCACCATTAAGAACTAATGTAAATTATTTGTATTTTAAATCTAATGTATTATTATAAATTCGTAAAAATGTATTTTATTATTTTCAACTGATTTATATTTTTTGTATATTTTGTTATTTTCATATTTTGTTACACTATAGATAACTTTTGTGTTTAAATAAACATTCATTCATTAATATATTCATTCTAATTCAGTGGAATCTCAGTGATTGTGCAATACAGTCAAATCTATTCTCACCTTTACTCTATAGGTCCTATCATCAAAGAATATATTCTACGTATACGTGGATTAAATTACTTATATTATTAATACATTCTAACCATAGATGTATAGTTAACGACATATGTTTAGGTTAAGTACACATCTATGGTACTAACCCCCATAATTACAATTACGTATTAACAGTTAATTAAAAATATATATAGAAATCATATATACTATCTGTATATAGAACGCATGTAGTTTTAGTTGTGATCCATATTTTAATCAAGAACTAAAGGGGGTCAGTATAGAAATCGATACATTTTCATAAAACATAAACAAAAATATTATTCCATAAACTACTATGTAATGTGTAATCTAATATCTGTGCAAAAATGGTTTCCCAAAACAATCTATGAACCACATAAAATACGTGTTTATCTTTAATTAATAGACGTATTATTTACTGGCATGACAATTTAAAAGCCAATTACCTAATGATCATTTTTTACGCTAGATATTTATGCATTAGAGTCGCTATAGAAAAAAACTATTGTAGCTTTTTAAATAATTGTTAGTTTTATATGAGTAATTGCAAAGTACAATTTTATAAAAAAAATATGTCAAGTAACTCCCGCGACTCTTCAATCGTAGTGGGAATTATACTGCTTTTCGCAACAACTAATTGTCTTCATCCATCTCGGTATTCAGCTTTTCTCAATAGCTCTTATATTGATTTTTCAGTCCATTTAGTTATAGGTTTATTTATTATTATACCTATTTGACATCCATCTGGCTCTTGACCTTCCTCTTTGACGGTTTCCTTCTACTTTGCCTTGTAGAATATATTTAGCTAGGTTGTCACGGCAGCATATGTGACCAAAGTTATTGAGCTTTCTTAGTTTCACAGTGGCAAGTAGATATTCGTATACACTAATATGGTTTTTGACAATTTCTTGAACGTATATTTTTGTTTTTCGCTGTCGATATGTTATTCCTAAAAGTCTTCTATGGGTTTTACTTTCTAATGCTCTTATCTTTTTTTACTCTTTCTCTTTTAAATTTCATGTTTCGCATCCATATAATAATATGGATAGTATTAGTGACTTGTACAAATTAAACTTGATGGGAAATCTAATATTATTACTGCGCCATGTCGTATCTGACAATCGCTGAAATAGATGTTGCTAGTCGAATGCGAAGTTCGTTTTCTGATGAACCATTCTATTTTAGAGCTGAACCGAGATATTTGAAAGTTTAGATATATATTAGAGTTGAATGCCGTTCATTAAAATTTTTGCATGATCATCGATGTTGACGCTATTCACAATAGTTTTGCTTTTTTCTTTGCTTATTTCCATTCCATATTCTTTAGATGCTGATACAAGTTTGTTAGTGAGCTTTTACAATTCTGCATTACTTCCTGCGATTAGATCAATGTAATATGTAAATATTAAATTGTTTATTTCGTTTCCGCCAACAGATATAGTAGTCTTGGTTTAATGAATCGTTTGTTGCATGTTTTTTTAGAGATATATATTAAATAATACTGGAGATAATGTGCATCCCTGTCGGGCACAAACTGTTGTATACAAAAATACCTTTTTGTGTTTTTTAGTAAAACTGCACTTTTTAGTTATCATATAATGATTTGATTATATCAGTAATTTCTTGGGATATGCCTAAGCTTTCTATGCAACTCCATAATACATTATTCCATACTCTATCGAACGCTTTTTTAAAGTTATTTATACTTTTATGTAGTTGTGGTATACTTTCTTCTGTATTTCAATATGCTTTTTCTGAAAATGATTAATCAGATGTTTTGGATTTTCTCGATTGTGCTTCTTGATTTTCTGAATCCAGCTTGTTCTTCTGCTAATATCAATTCAACTTGTAGAATTAGCCTATTTAGAATAATTCTCAAGAGTATTTTGCTTGGATGTGAGATCAGACTTAATTCACGATAATTATAGCATTTTTTTAATCTCCTTTTTTACGAATAGGAAAGATTAGAGATTTATTTTATTGACTTGGCCTTTTTGTTGTCTTCCATATGGTTTGACATATCATTGTAAATATTGTTGTTATGATTTCTCTTCCATGCTCTAGAAGTTCACTTGGAATATTGTCATTTCCAGGTGATTTATCATCTTTTAATGTCTTAATTGCATTCTCAACTTCTGACTCTAATATTTGTAAGTAATTTTCAATATTTTCATTGATATTTAAATTAACCAAACTTTCATTTGGAGCAATAGTTTGCTCTGCCTCTTGACCGGTCTTCGTTTATGGAGATATATTGTTTTTGAATCCAATTTTCTTTTGCTTGTTTCATTTATATTCGAATTTTTAAATTAATTGATCTGTATTTGTTTTTTAGTTATGGATTAGTCTTTCTAGATGAATTCAGTGCCCTTCTTTTATCACAAATATTTAATTATAGTTAACCAGGGCTGCTTCTTCTTTCGGTATTTTCCAATAACGGTATTTGCTATAAAATGTATAGATTTTAACATCTGTTTATAGAGAGTAACATCTGTTTTGTTTATTTTAATTTGCAGTATTTCAGTTTTGAGTTTGTCGCTATATTCTTTAGCAATGACTGGGTTTCGAAGTTTATCTAAGTCATATCGAATTCTGGTACTTTTGTTCTTTCTTTGATACACAGCTTCATTTTTATTTTGCAGATAATTAGATCATGGTCATTATTTATGATAGCCCCAGGGTATTTTCTTGTACTGGTTCTATTACACTTGATTTTAATCTTTTTGGTGTTCAAATATAGTCGATCTGATTGTGTGACATTCCATCTGGAGAATGCCATGTTGTTATTATTGAATGTCTATGATTATATATTGTGTTTGCAATGACTAGTTTGTGTTTTTCTAATAATTCTAGTAGTATTTCTCCTCTACAATTTATTTTACCAATACCAAAATTACTATGACATTTGGCCATATTGATTATGCATCTTCGCCTGCTTTTGCATTACAGTCACCAAGCACGATTACAAAATCTTTTTTCGAAGAATTCCTTATGGTATCTTCAATTAATTAGTAAAAGTCTTCAATCTCGTCATCATGATGTAGGTGCATATACCTATATCACAGTTATATTCTTAGGTTTTGCAGCAATTGTTAATAAGATAATTCTATCTGAGATGTATTTAAAATCATATATAGAGTCAGTGAGCTTTTTCCTAACTAGGAAGCCAACACCATTTCTTTTTAGTTTTTCTTGGCCTCTGTTCAATAATGTGTGTCCATTATCTGTAGTAACTTCACCTGTTCCTATCCATCGTATTTCCGCTAGTTATCTGCTGAGTTCTTCCAGTTTTCCATATCTCGCAAGGCTTCTAACATTCCATCTACCAATTGATGTAATATTCGATGTCAATCTTATTTTGTTACATTTTTTATCTTTGTTTAGAACTTATTCATTTATGTGAATATTAATAATATATATATAAGAATTACATACATAAAATGTATTATATATATATAAATTTATATGATATATATATATATATATATATATATATATATATATATATCGAATATGGCAGATGAGAGCTACGACTGCGGAACAGCGTATTGCTTTAACCACGGAGACTGCAGATACCGTGCAAATAGGGACAAGGTGTGTTCGTGTAACCACGGTTACCAGGGAAACCAGTGCGATAGTTAGTCAAGCGTAACCGTGTCTATATGTTTACATTATTTATATGTGTGCGTGTGTATAATGCTACTAATTAAGGTTAAGCGTTAGCTAGGATTAAGTATTTCATAATTTAGGGTTAGATTGGTAATGTAGTCTTTCAGTATATGTAATGCATCGTTGTAATGATTAGTATATTGTGGTCAATTGTATCAAAGGCGGAAGATAAGTCATGGAGAATTACTTGAGTATGAGTCTTATTACCAATGATGTATAGGACGTTGTCAGTAACGTAGAGTAGAGCTGTTTTCAGTACTATACAATTTCCTATATCCAGATTGATATTTATCAAAAAGACTGTTATTATTTAGGTAGCTAAGTAATTGTTTATAATTATTATTTCGAATATTTTAGCTAATGTATGTGATTGGGAAATAAGCCTATATTTTGATAGCACATTGATATACATGTTACTTTTCTTCATTCTAAGAATTATGGAAGCTTGTTTGAAATATGGTGACATATGTTATTGTATTACCTATTAGTTTTTATACAGTCGGTAAATAATTGTCGTATTATTGGAGTAATGAAATTATTAATTATTTTAAGTACAGTTATTGGGACAGATCGAGTATTGAAGATGAATTAGTTTGCTTGATAAAAGTAGAAATATCGTCATCGTCAAAGTTGATTACAGTCAGTAAGTGGTTTATATATATATATATATAATAATAATAATAATATTTATTTATTTAAATCACAAATGAAATATATTGAATACAATACAAATACCTGATACAGGGACCCCTCAGGAAGTCATAGACGTACATGTTATACATAACTGGGAGGACAATACAATACAAATAGTAACACATTTGTTTGTGTTTTGATTTATCATTTATTAAATTCTTGATAAACACAAAAGAAAAACAAAAACTGCCTGGAATCGAATCATGGATCTCTGGCTTAGTAGCTTAGCTAGTAAGTTAGTAAGCCAGAGATCCCGGGTTCCAAAATGTTGGTTGTACCACTGAGCCATAGACCCCAGACTATAGATATATATATATATATATATATATATATATATATCAGGGGCGGATACAGGAATTTTTCAAGGGGGGGGCTGACATTCAAATAAAAGTATATTTTTAAAATAAGACATATTTACTATGATAATATTCAATTGATATATAAATTAAATACTATATTAAATTAAATAGAATAATATTTTATATTTTATTGAATAAAAACTATTAATCCAATATATTAATCAATTGCATTATTCTTGGATTACGTATTTCAAATTTGGAAATAATATAATCACAATCGATCTCTATGTCTTTATGTATATATAAAGAAATTATTTTTAGTTGATCTTCACTCATAATCGAAGGTAAATATGTATTTATTATTCTTAATCGGTTAAATGAACGTTCACATTCACACAAGGTAACTGAAGTAGTAGCCATCAATAAAAGCATTTCATAGATATTAGGAAAAAATATATAATATATATAAATTATAAATTATTTAATAATTTCAATTTACCTTGCCATGTTATCGAGTACTTGAGTACTGGTCGTAACAATTTGTATTGTATTAGGTATACCTATATCTATAGATATTTATTTTCTGTCCATTTAACTTCCCAACAAATCAATTCGGTTTGTATTAAATGTATCTTTGGTAAATCATCTTTTACTAATTCATAAAACTTTAATATATTTTCTTTTCATGAATCCTTGTTTTCATTCATTACTTTTGGAATTAATAATGCTCCAAGAGATATATACAATATGTATATATTGGATCCTTCTTTCATTTCCATTATCAAATGATCCATGAATGGAATATATATTACTTTTTTTTAAATACTCTTCAGATGATGAAGCAGGTGTCTTTATTTAACCTTGGTAAAGAAATTCCTTCATTTGAATATGATAATAAATGTGACGCTTCTTCATTCCATTCTAATTGTACTTCATCAATATTATCTCTACAAACTTGTATCCCTTTAATTAATAGAATATCATGATTTGCCTTATATGCGTCTATTGACCTACTATGGAGAGCATTTGTTAAATTTTCGATGAAATTAATTGAATTATTACATACAATTAATGACATACTAAATTGAGTATTAATCATAGAATTGTAAAGACCGTTAGCTTTTGTTATACTTTCTGAATTCCATGTTTTATCTTCATATATTTCTAACATTTTTCAAGTAGTGCTTGATACAGTTTGATAAATACTCGCAAAGCATCATGTCTGGCAACCGATCTCGTTTTACTTTAACTAATTTCTTTTTAGAAGATTCAACACAAATTTGTGTAAAATTTTCTTCTAATAAACCTTGCCTCTTAGCAGAATATTTAAAAAATATGCAGATTTCTAATAATATGCTTACCATATTTTGAATTAACGACATTTTGCATTCATCTACTATTGATATATTTAATACATGTGATCTATAGTGTACATATGTTGCTTTAGGGTACTTATTCAGAATTATAGTTGACGCTCCTTTTACTTTGCCAGACATATTTCCTTCTCCATAGTATCCTTACCCTCTTACATTTTCAATATTTAATTCAGCTTTAGTTAGTGTATCCATAATCAAGTTAGCTTTACTTTCTCCACTAAGATGTTCACATCCTATGAAATAATTCAACTTTTCAGTGATACAATTACCATTATAATATCTAATTTATAAAGCCATTTGTTCAGTATTATATACATCTATGGTTTCATCAGCTAAAATATTTAGCTTTTTTTATACCATCAATTATAATTGAAGAATAATTATTCTGTCTTTAATATATTCACCACATTCAAATATCAATTCATTCTGTGTTGTTTTTGAAGTGTATTTAGCATTTTTACTACACATTAATAAGTGTTCTTTTAATATATCATTTCCAGAGTTTATACATAGTTTTAGAAGTGCATTTAAATTTCCTAGATTAAAATGTGGTTCAGTATACTAATCTATAGATTCTAGAGAATACTCATTATGACCATGTAATGAAATATTTTAACTTTAAAAACATTTTCTATCAAGTTAACTACAATTTTAGTGGGAAACCCCTTTACTTTCCGGCAACTTGCCTGAAATATAATAACTTTATAGGAGTATTCCATTACAACTTGATATAATAATTTTATAAAGTTACAATATTTCAAGTAAGTTGCCGGAAAATCTTATATACAAGTATAGTGGGATACCCCCTTAATATTGATTTAAATTTTTCTCTGTTGCATTAAATTTACTTAGATATGTTATTGTTGACTTGCATTATAGCTGATTGCAGCATGCTTCTTATTTTCTAT
Organism: Osedax fenrisi; assembly: GCA_964019155.1. Taxonomy (NCBI): domain Eukaryota; kingdom Metazoa; phylum Annelida; class Polychaeta; order Sabellida; family Siboglinidae; genus Osedax; species Osedax fenrisi. Next base: position 72,040,262 of record OZ025244.1, read on the forward strand.
CACTGCAATAAAACGAGAATTTTCTTCCAAAGAGTTATTGTGGTAAATAAAAAAAATCAACTATAATTGATTCAAATTTTCTTAAATCTGCAATCGAATCTTTAAACTTAATCATGGACGAAGTGACACATTTTCCAACTTGATTGTGATTAATTTTTAAATGAAAAATACATGGTATATACAATCGGCCATTTAAAGATTCACCCTACCTATAATTGATATTGAATGTTTTGCTGATTTAACCATATTATCTATTTTTAAATCATATATTTTACAATCATGAGGGGGGGGGCTAGAGCCCCCCTAGCCCCCCCCCTGTATCCGCCCCTGTATATATATATATATATATATATATATATATAATGATATATAAGTTTCGTTCGTATACGGATTAAATAGTAAACAATAATAATTAACGATTCAAACAACAAAACAAAGCAACAACACAATAGAGCGATAGTAATATATAAGGAGAGTTGTGATAGGCGATGACTTGATATTACAAATAAAATGAAATTTGATCAATATCAATGATGATCAATTTGATCATCATGCGTTATTAGAATTATAGAACGACTGCGAGGAGAGAGGGAGTGTAATGTATATGTGAGGCAGCTTGGTGGAAATATCTATTATGCATTGTATAAGGCGTGCGATCTAGATATAGGAGTACAGTAATATTATAATAGAAACTTAGCCAAACAGATAGATTAATATGTATTGGTAGAATATATTTAATTATAGTAACAACAAACTAATATCTGTTATGTTTCTTATTTGGTCCATTAATCGTCTACCAGCTAATAATCAGTTTTGTAATGGCTAACTTGAGATACTTTCATCTCATATGTGAGACTATATTCTTCCTTCGTATCGTCAATAATCTCTTATAAAGCAGTAATTAAGCGTATACAATGCACCCTGTTTATCTCGTTATAAGGTCAGACAGTGTGGAAGAATACAAAGCTTTAAGTATACGTATACACAGTGGAGGTATTAACTCTGTTTGAAAGAGAGGAATAATACTGGTGTGATAATCTGTAGTCTATAAGTATGGAGGTGTTGATAATAGTCATGTATACGATAGTTATTTTGAAAGTATAGTTATAAGTGATAAACTATATCGGGTAACACGTTTTATATATGTGTGACTTTATATATATATATATATATATAGGAGTATTTGTATCGTTTATCATTATTAATGTAAACTGTATAACTACCTGGTATTACCTATATCCCATAATAATATATATATATATATATATATATATATATGTATTCTTTTACAGTCAGGATGCATTCAACATTAAATTTCACGCTGGTAATAGTTATGATAATATTTCTATGTTTTGTATGTTTTGTTCTCGTGTACACCTCAGAAAATATATTTTCTTGGTAAGTATAAATAAAATAAATATTTCATCAATATACTTATATATATATATATATATATATATATATATATATATATATATATGAATGAATGAATAATATATATACAAAAAATACTATATTATGTACAAAAAAAAATAAAGATAACAAAATATACAACAACAACAAAAAATATATATATATATATATATATATAAATTAGTTGAAAATAATAAAATTAATTGTTACGAATTAATAACAATACATTAGATTTAAAATACTAATATTGTCAATTTATAATGTCTAAGAGTATAGTTCTGTAAAAAAAAAGTATTATGTATTAATTATTTGGGAATAATCAACGCTATTATAATATTCATTTATAAAAAATGCCATATATTTGTATTATGAAATATAATAAATGTTACATGATATCTTATTTTTAACAGTGTTACATTATTCTACTGTTTGATATATATTGTATATATATATATATATATATATATATATCAAATATATCAAATATATATTTATATATAGGGAATATATATCTATATAATAATAACATCAGATTTGGTATATAGCCTGGGTGAATGAAAAATCACGGCTTTTCAAGTCTTTCACCCATTAAGATAATAAGGAGACAAATTTAAATAAATAAAAGCAATAAACGAGTATAATAAATGTATAAAATGAATAAAGTAAAAATCAAAAATCAAAATCAATATTTTGAAATGTATTTTTGAAAATGTCGGATAAAAATTCTAAATAAACAAGTATAAAAATAAAATTTATATTTTCGTAAATACTGGTAAAATTGAACTTTTGTACTTCAATACTTGAATAGGTAGTTCCCAGGACTTACCTTTGAAAAAATAATAATATTGTATTATATTATTGTAAGCATTTGCTTTCATTGAAAAACTAATCATATACATATACAAAAAGTCAATATATTATTATTAAAATATCAAAAATGTGCTAATTATTATATAAAAATGTTAAAGTACTAAAATAATAATATAAAAACTCCTCAAAATCTAAATGATAATTTTATTAAATTTACATAAAAGATAACCATAAAAATAAAATAGATATAAATATATATACAAGTAATAGAGTAAGGTGGTCAAAGTTTTATACATTTAATATTATATTTAAAAATTAATATCGTTAGTTATTTATCATTAGTCATGTAAATAATAAATAAATATATAAGTATAAACACATAAGTTGACACAAACAATATATATAATTTTTAATTTTAATATAATGCAAATTAATCGGTAATTTATTATAGAAATCTCTATGTATACATTTTTATAGAATTAAATTTAACAATATCATCAAACTTAAAAATAAAATTGCTCTGCATGAAATCATGAATATTAATGTTTGTATTTAATAATATGCATTTTAATTATCTTTCCTGTAAAATTGGGATATATGATTTATTAGTTTTAAAAGTAGTACCCCATATATGTGAACAATAGTTTAAATGATACATGAATAATGACTTAAAAATAAAATTCTAGTTAAATTGAGGTTAATATTCAATTTTGTTATTATACAAATAACTCTACATAACTCTATATATATATATTGGCAATTCAAATAATATCATAATTGTTAAAATATATTAATATTAATTAAGAGTAGCCTATTATTATTATTAGTAGTAGTATTATCATTATAACTTACAATACAGCAGTCCTGCGAAATCGAAGGTAAACCTAATCAAGGCTAATGAATTGGCTGAAGGGAAGATCAAGGAAGATGAAGCTGCTTTTATCGAGAACGACACTAAGATCAAAAGTAGCAAATCATCAAGGTATGATCCGTTAGCTACTTAGGCCGCAGCCTTACACGTGTGTATGTGTGACACATATTGTATGATATACTGTATGTTTCTTAAAACTATTCATAATAGTATACATATTATATTAAATGAAAAACAATTAAATAGTTTATTATCAATGTAATAGTACTTTATATACAGGAATTTAAGATTTTAGTAAAACAATTATATTATATAAAGTAATACTTTACCATTACAATTATAAATTTATATATATATATATATATATAATATTTATATAATATGTAATATTGACAGAACAAAGAAGAAAAAAAAGTAATTGCAAAACATATTAGATTACATATAATTATATTATATATATATAATACTATATATATATATATATATATATATATATATATATATATATATATATATATATATATATATGCCTGCCTATTATATTATTATTCCATGATTACTGTTATAGCTGATGTCAGCTATAACAGTTATAAACTAAAGACTTTAAAACTGGTATATTATCTAACTAATTATATATTTCATTTTCTTAATTTAAATTATCAGTTTTTTAATTAAATATAAAAAAAAAGTATTTGATTAAGTGAGTTTGATATTTTTGAAAAATTACCTATATACGGATACAATATCATTGACCATGACCTCACAACATACGTACAATATTGTTATTGGGATATTTTAAGGGAATTTTTGAGATATTCATAATATATATATATATAAATAAATATACATATATATATTTAGTGATATCAGAGAGATTTACTAGAGATAGAAGAGGAACAATAGAGAAATGAACATCCGAGGGGGAGGGGAGTTACTCTCGCTGGTTTCGTTTCTGGGCGTGTTGATGCGCGTAGAACAGCTGCCGATTGATCTCGTAGTAGTGTTGATTGTGCGACGAGTCGCCGAATATAGGCAGATACATGCTAGTCGGACTCTTGTGAATCACTCCCGAAGGGGCGGGGCAGGGGGCGGAGCTAAGGTCGCGTCCTTCGTGCAGTCGACGGAACTCTTCCTGTTCGACGAGTAGCGCCTGTTGATGCGCGGTCGGGTCGTGCAGCATCGGCAAATTGGAGGCGTTGGAGCGCATCATCTCCAGGTGGCGCTGGCGTTGCTGTAGCTCACACTGTTGTTGTTGTTGTTGAAGCTGGAGGTAGTCGGCCTCGGCTGCGATGGAAGTGGTTGTTGTTGTTGTTGTTGTTGTTGTTGGCGGCAGGGTGGCGTCACATGGACCAGAGTCCATGCGCGAACGCCAGAACAGCCCTTGGGTTTGATACCAAGACTGAAAGATGGGGTGCCGTCCCCCCAAACACTCGAATACGTTTTACGGCCGTCGCCGGACACTCTTGAATCCAGTGCTCTAGAGTTTCATGGTCCGCTTCGCTATAAGGGCAGGTTGGCGAGGAGTTAGCATCCACTACGCTTCTGTACGCTGCAAGTTTGCGGCAGTGACCGCTGCGTAGCTGCACAATGAGAACCGCATCGGGACGGGAGAGAGGGTCAGTGTTGCGGGGTCCGTCGAAGACAGCTTTAGTCCTTAGGTGGCTGGTGGGCGGGTCGACGATTTCGCGCTTGATGAGCGCCTTGGCCGATTGGTAGGAGATCCCACCGAGGTTAGGCAAGGGCTCATCTGTTGAGATCGCCGACTCCCCCGCTGCTTTGTCGGCCCATTCATTTCCCACTAGCCCACAGTGACCTGGTACCCATTGCAGAATGACCGGGGACCTGAGCCTTGCAAGACATGCTCTTAGTTGGGCGAGGCCCTTGTCATCTGTCTTCTCTGAACTTTTCAACGCATTTAATGCAGCCTGGCTGTCCGTGCATATCATTGACATTGACCTACCCGCAGGTTCTCTCGCATCCAGGTATTCCGTGGCCAAAAGAAGGGCAGCGACCTCGGTCTCGTATGAGGATGTCCAGCGATTACCCTTCTTTGACACAGAATCGATGAGCGTGGGGTTCGTCGGAGGACCCTCCGTGACGATCGCCGCACTGCCTCCGAAAGCGATGCCGTCGACTGCAGAACCATCTGTGTAGATAGTCAGTTCGCGGGTTCCTGCGTCGTTTATGGACTGAATCGCGTCCGCCAGAAGTTCCGCAACGCTGTTCATCTTTGAGGAGCCGCCCACCAATGAGGTCCTGACAGACCATAACGGAGAAGAGTCCCATTTCCACGGTGGTAGGTGCCATTTCTGAAATAGCTCGCGGGGAATCTCGTCCAGACCCAGTTCTTCGCACTCGGCCTTGCCCATGCAACTGAAGCTGTTCCTGTTCTTCCATCTGTGCATTACAGGTGAAGCAAACAAGGAACGCCTCGGGTTGTCTGGGGGGAGTCTTGACGACTTCTCCCACGCGATCAGGCAGTTCCTGCGCACCGTTGTGGCAAAAGATGTTAGCTCGGCCTCATTTTTTAGGCATTCTAGCGGGGTGTCAGCTAATTGGCCCGTGAGACATCTGAGCGCGCGGTTCTGGATTCGCTCTAAGATCTGCAGGTTGGATTTGGCTAACCAGGGCTGACACGCTGCGCCACAGAAGTGGAGGACGCTATGAATGGTAGCCATGTATATAGTTCTGAGACTATGTCGGCTCCAGCCCCATTCCTTCGATGCTAGCGACGCCATGATCCGAATGCGGCCCATCACTCTCGCCTTAACAGCTTCCGCTTGAGGGCGAAAGGAGAGCGTCAGGTCATACATGACTCCCAGGAAGGTGGGGGTTCTGTTAAATGCGAAGGCTTGGCCGTTGAGCTGGATCGAAGGGGACCAATTCGCTTCTGCGGGGTCTGTGGAGAAGAAGGCCACTTCGCATTTGGACGGGTTTAGCATCAACCTGTGCTCCTCGCTCCATGCACCGAAGTTGTTTACCGCTCTCTGGACGGCCTCCTGAGCTAGCACTCTGTCCTTGTGTTGTGACCATACCACAATGTCGTCCGCGTACATGCTAATGAACGTTCCTTCTGGTGCCTCGTCTCGAATCCCGTTGATGTAGAAGAGAAAGAGGAGAGGAGAGAGAACCGATCCCTGAGGGACTCCTTGTTGGAGCTTCATACTGCTCCCGTTTACTCCATCTAGCCTCACTCTCGCTCTTCTGTCCGTCAGGAAGCCACGGATCCATCTGACCATCATCCGCGGCACGCCTTTCGCGAGAAGGATCTCATACAGGCGGTCGCGCCAAACGGTGTCGAATGCCTTACTGAAATCCAGCAGCGCAAGAACCGTCCGTGAAGCGGGTCGGGTCTGGAACCCGTTGCTGATTGACTGCGACATTCGTAGGACTTGATCTTCACATGAACGCATAGATCGGAAGCTGGCTTGGTCAGGGCTCCACCACCCGCTTGACTCTGCTAGAATAGCTAGACGATTCGCCACCATCCTCTCCATTGTCTTGGCGATACACGACGTGAGTGAGACGGGGCGGAAAGAGTCTATCTGGCTCGCCGGCTTTCCTTTCTTCAGAAGGGGGACAATGAGGGCCTCTCTCCAGTGTGCAGGGCTAACGCCGAGGCTCCAAGAGTCATTGTAGATGGACAACAGGAAGTCAAGCGCCTCAGGACCGAGAGCACGGATGAATCGTGGAGCGATTCTGTCTCGACCGGGGGCTCCTTTGGGCTTCATGCTTCCGATAGCAGACTTGAGCTCTGTTAGTGTAAACTTCTTGCAGCTCTCTTCAGCGACGGATGGGGCGTTCAGGAGGCGGCGCACGGAGTTCTTTCGGCGTTCCGGCTTGGGAATGGACAATCGGCTAACAGCTGCGTACCTCCGCATGAATGCATCGGCCTTTGCCTTGCTGGTAGAGTAGCTCTTGCCATTGTGCATAAGCGTCTCGTTCCTTATGCTCGATGCACACTTTCCGCTCAGCGATTTGATAGTCGACCAGATTTTGTTGGGATTTGCGCTGAGGTCGGCGCTGGTAATGAATTCCCGCCATCTGTCCTCTTTGCTGGAGCGAATCAACAGCTGAACCTTTCGGCATGCACTGATCCATTCCCTTCTGTTTACCACGATGTCTCTTCTGAGGTGGTTGCGCGTCCTTATTGCATCTCTTATTTCCCTGCTCACCCACTCCTTGTCGTTCGTCGTGGTCTTCACCTTGCCGATGTTTACCTTTGCTGCACTTAGCATGACCTCGTTCAGATACCTCATCCTAGCATCTAATGAGGCTGTGGCTATGTAGAGTGGGGTGGACATAACAGAAACTTCGACATCCCTAGAAAAACCTTCGAAATCGGCTTTGGCCCAGTTCCATCGAAGTTCTGTGATCGGAGGGGGTTTCAACGTTGATAGGGGACAGTCCACAGTTATAATAATTGGGAGGTGGTCGGAGCCCATGCACTCTATGGTGCACCATTCTACCTTATCCAGCCAAAAATTGTTGATCAAGGTAACATCTGGAGCGCTACGACCGCCTGTGCCGGCGTTAACTCTCGTTGCAGAACCATCGTTTACGATACGGAAGTCGTTATCCGCCATCCAGTCCTCTAGCTTCGCGCCCATTTCGTCTTCGGGTTGCCACTGATCCCAAGAACTAGCGTGCACATTGAGGTCACCCCATATGATGATGTTCTGGGCCGTTGGGAGTTCCGAGGTGCTGAAGTCCTGTACCTGATGCGCTCTCCTAGAAGGAGGCCTGTAGACGTTGACGCAAGTCATGCGGTGAAGTGTGGCTGGATTGAGGTCGATGATGAGCGCTTCGAGTTTGGAGTCGGGTAGGCCATGAGAATGATTTACTGTGATGAAAGGGATGTCCTCCTTGATAAAGGTGACTAGACCCCATCCCATGCCCACATCTCTGTCCTTGCGAACGGTGGAATACCCAGCGATCCTCGGATCCTTGTCCAAAGACCGTAGTTTCGACTCCTGGATCATGATGATATCAATCTCCATTCGCCGAACCTTCTCCTCTAGCTCAACCATCTTTGTCTTAATTCCATTTGCATTCCACTGCAAAATGCTTAGGCAAGACCGCAACTTTACATCCGCTATTCGTACCGCGCCTGTTGTATTAGATGTGTCTCTGGTGATACCGGTACTGTGGCGCTTCACCGAGCAGTTCTCGCATCTCCAGGAACCAGCCAAGATGTACATTTCCTGTTCCGTTCTTGAGAGACTCGAGCAGCTCTTGTGGCATTCGCGCAGGCATCCTGTGCAGATGAGCGGACGTAACGAAGGCCGGGTCGAGCGGTCACATAACAGGCAGGAGCGTTTCGGGACGCCTTGTAGATTAGCGGTTGGCGACGCACTGACGATTTGACCAACGAGGATAACAGCATTCTGGGCAGTACGGCTATTGGGACGGTTGATCGGCTGAGCACCTCCGCAAACAATGCATAACCACGTATCAGTCTGTATTGCGGCACGTTTGATACCACTGCAGCATTCTTGCTTGTGGGAGGCGGTGGCGCAGTTGGGGTTGGAACAGGTGAGGAAGGCCTGTGAGGGTCGTAGCGTTTTATTACAAGCGTGGCAGGCGGGGCCTGGGTTCGTCTCGATGTCCCCAGCGCGGATCAGTAAAAGCCGGAGCAAGTAGGCTGAGATCACTTGTCCGGGCAGCAAAAACGTGTCCGTGTGTAGGGGGGGCGGCAGTCCATCCGAGCCTTGGGCCCGAGACTGGTCTTGCCGAGGGGAATTCTCTTTTCGACATCCTTCGGATGGACGCAGTACGCCTCGTGAAGGCAGAGATATCGTACCACTGTTGTTGTTGTGGGCGGCATTGACTCACATGGACGTGAGTTCATGTGCATACGCTAGAACAGAGAGTGGATCGTCCACTAGGACTGTTAAGGGAGGTGCCGCGCGCCCCCAAACCTGCGGATTCGTTTAACGGCCGTCGCCGGGCATTCGCATAGCCAATGCTCGAGTGTCTCGAACTCATCGTTGCAGTGTGGACATAGTGGGGATACATCCTGGTTGATGACATTTCTGTAGGCGGCCAGCATGTGGCAGTGTCCACTTCTTAGCTGCGCTAACAGTACAGCATCGCGCCTCTTGAAACTCGGAGTGTCGGGTATCGGATCATTGTTTTGTTGTTTATATATTTTTTTTGTTTTTTCTGTGATGCCTTTTTTGTTTCCGTATATTTCTTTTATGCGGGTGTGAGTCGGTGGAGGGTCTTGGATTTCTCGAAGAACTCCTTGCTGATATACTAGTTTATATAAATCCTGTTTCATTAAAAATGTAAATTAAGGATGTTAGTTTTGAAGAATGGTAAGTTATACAGATGGACAGAAGGGTAACTGCTACCATTTTATATAATCAATGTATCTATCGAAATCCCACCTATCCATCTGAAAACTGTCATTCTACAAAACTATACCCTTAATATCATTAAAATAAACTTATACTTATTATAGAGACAAGAAAAATAAAAGGTAGTATATTCTTTATATTATATATATATAATATAAACAGAATATTCTATATATGTTATAGTAATTAAGACATTTATTAAGAAATGATTCTCAAATAGGATATACCTCATTATTATATGTATTCCTAGAATGTTATAAATATAATAAATATATATGTATATATATATATATATATATATATATATATATATATATATATATATATATATATATATCAATATAATATATAATTTTTAATATTTTATTAATATATTAATATATTAATATTTTATTAATATTTTATTTTATAATACATTGTATATATGTATGTAATATATATATATATATATATATATATATATATATATATATATATATATATATATACTAGTGATGTAAATGAACTCAGGCAGTTCTAACAAGTATCGAACTTTTTATACTTCAAATTTTGAAAAAAAAATCTATTTCGAACTTTACAAATTTTGAACTTATGACTTTCGAAGTTCGAACTTTGAATTCAATCGAGTATCGTACTTAAGTATCGAACTTTCGTAATTCGAACTTTTTATGCTATAACGAACTTACGATCATATGTTTAATATAATTAATTTAAGTTATCCTAAGTATCGGGGTAGTCTAAGTCTCGGATATCCAAAGCATTAATGTAGATATTAGATATTAAAAAACTAAAAATAATAAAAACATAAATTAGACATCTATGGAAATAATAACATTTATTTATACACAGATTATGTAAGAGATATATAGATTAATATGTATATCTATAATAAATAATTAAAAAGTATGATTAAATGTAACATAAAAAGCCTTATTTGTACTCGGTTATATCTAGTAAGAGTCTCAATTTGAGTTGAGTCCATTACGTAATAGTCTTGGTTCGTTTTTTGCTTGTAGAGTAAAAGTCTCGGGAGGGCATCTTTAACCCAAAGGCACGGCTCTATCAAAATGAAATTTAATTTATATACTAGTATCGATACTTTAAAAATTATGTTCGAACAAGTTTAATACTTCAAAAAGTGAGTTAATTTACAGCACTAATACACACATATATATATATATATATATATATATATATATATATATATGATGTATATAATATTAGTGTATATACATCATATGTATATTACCATAGTATCTAGTTTTATAATATTATTATCTACGTAGTATACCTGTAGTTACATACATACATACATATACTATATGCATATATGGTTGCATTTAAGAATTTAAGGTGGATATACAATTATATATATATGTGGGTTAAGCGTCAGACCCATTGATGTTGTGCACTACCAGTGATACTCGGGCCACAGTTCACGGGTTCAAACCCCATCCGGAACATTAAAATAGATCTTAAAATATTTAGAAGTGATCTTATATAATTTTGTATAAAATAAATGATCGGCTTTCGTTAAAACCATGGATGCCTTAACATGAGAGCGGCTTCGAAGGGACATTAGAGCCATATATGGTTATAAGTTAAAACTTCATCTTAATTCCTGTATGGGATGAAAGGACTCAACCAAATAAAAATAACAATAACAATATATATATATATATATATATATATATATATATATATATATATACTCTACTTGCTACACCTCATTCTAACCATCATATAATACATATGTTGTCTTCTTGGTATCCGGGTACCTTAATGATACTTAATTAATGACTAAATTATACTTTTCCACCAATTATATATATATATATATATATAAATATGTTTAATATCAATAATATTTAAATAAATAATAATAAAAGTACCTATAAATAATCAATCACAAAATAACGTATATAAATACACCCACAAATAATTATATATATACATTTATGTATCGATTTATACAGTTCAAAAACTAGTGTAAAAGAGCCGGTGAAAAGCCAAGCCAACATTGAAAATAACGACGGTCCGAATACTTCCGTTGAGACTCTCAAAGAACAATTCATTAATAAGATAACCGCATGTGTATATATGTGATGAGTCATGTATTGAGTTATGATGTGATGAATAGTGTAGTCGTGTTGTTTCCAATACAAATATATGTTGTTTGTTTAATCTGATATTATTTTTTAATCGACAAATATAATTATTGTAGATATTTTATTTTATATATATATATATGTATAATATATATATATATATATATATATATATATATATATATATATGTATATATGTATATGTATATATGTATAATATATATATATATATATATTGATAATACACATACTATTAATTGATAGAATTAGCATATTAACAACAAATATATAATTATGTGTTATAATAATATATCTGTAATATTAACATTAGTAGATATATTTTACACGAACTATAAAATAGATAAAAGAACGTAGATATAGGTATAGGACTTTACCTTAGTCAATGGACGAACAGCGTCATGTCACGTGACATATCAACTAAGTCAGGTGGGCGTGTTCAAATAGGTCAGCTGACTAGGCATGTTATCGTGTGAGGGGATGATCGATAGAAAACAATAGAATAGACTATTATTAATAGCATAGGTGATAATTTATTCTCAATATTATATTACTATTGTTTACTATTGTTTGTTTATTTCATATAGGAATGTATAGCTATAACTATCATTTTAAATAGCTCTCTACTGAAGTTAGATTGAACATACCTTGCTTCTTCCGAGATTAACTCACTTATCACGTTAACCTACAAGACTATGGGTACATGTGTTAAGGTATGTTAAGGTCAATATGTTAAGCCTATAATACCAGGATATCAATGGAGATATTATCTCGTATGTTTGCATTCTGTTAATACCGAGGCTTTCACGTATTTCACCTACATTTACTTATTAATTATACTTAATTAATTAATTATAATTAAATAAGGCATCCGTATGCAGGTATACAATATGTATACTATACTATACAAGGCGTATACTATACTCTATAGAGTATAGTATACGTATATATGTATATGTATATATATATATATATATATATGTATATATATATATATATATATATATATATATATATATATATGTATATATATATATATATATATATATATATATATATATATATATATATATATATATACTATATACGCATATATCACCCTTGAATCATAGGGCACACATGGTATGTATATAATTACTCGACATAGGATTACATGTAATAATGCATGACCTATGATACATTTCTTACTTGTGAATAGATTTACTAACACATATATTCTATAATATATTCTAATTAATTCCATTATTTTATCTAGATCCTCTTCTCCTTTAACTATATCCCATCCTTTTTTACGCTCCCTTCCTATTTTCGAATCATGATTGATTGATTGACACTGCAGTGACTACACTAGGTATTACTTTTGATAACAAGTTCAATGTATCGTTGCAAATAACAAATGTAATTCGTATAGCTAACTATTATCTTTACAATATTAGAAAGACACGTAATTAACTTACTTATAACTTAACTAAGTGTTTACTCGACTCCCTTGTATTCAGTAGACTTCGTTATTATTGCTCATTATATACTACTCTCCCACTTTATTTAATGCACAGATTTGAAAATATTCAACGTCGTGCGGTTATAATACTGTACAAGCTCAAACGTCGTATGGATGTTTCGATTACATCTCTGATGATTTCTCTTGGTTGGCTTCCGTTTCATTCTCAATGCAAGTTTCGTCTCCTGTGCATAACGCAAAGAGCCATTTACCGATCTATTCCCGAATATCTCGCTACGTTAATATCAATCCGTTCCGACTCCCGACCTCGCCGCTCTGGATCCACAATGGTTCTACACCAACCAATTACTTCTAAGAGATTTTCTGAAGCAGCATTTGCTGTTGCAGCACCAACATATTGGAACTTATTACCAACTGATATACGTATAACTAAATCTGAGTCATTATTTAAACGTAAATTATATAAATATTTTCTTTATTTGTAATTCCATTTAATATCATTGTTCTCGTTATTATGTATTGTTCTAGTTTTCGTTCTTTACTATTATTTTTTGTTTATTTTTATTTTATTATATATGACGCCGATAAACATATAATGTTTTGTTAGTCAATAAACTATTTAATAATAATAATAATAATAATATATATATACACAAATAATATAAATTATATTATTACGAATTAGCATAGATATGCGTAGAATATACGAGTATAGAATACACTTATGTATATGTTCCTGCATTTTTATAAGTTTTTAAGCGTTTACATTTATACATATTTAATATAATATTAACATCTACAAACACACACACACACATATATATATATATATATATATATATATATATATATATATATATATATATATATATATATATATATATATATATATATATATATATATATATATATATATATATTATTTAAGTATAAAATATAGGAGAGTTATAAACATATTGTGAGTTCTAAATAATATTATTAAGAATACAAATAAAAAAACTCTATTAAAATGAATAATAATAAATCTGATTCTGACAATTCAAATACATTTTATAAATATTGTACTACTATTTGAGCTGATCTAAATAATAGTTTTAATAACCCTTACAATGATAGAATAACTAATCTTACTTATAACCCATGTTCTATTTTCTTTACACCTACTAGAGTAACGGAAATAGAAAATATAATAATACAAATGTTCTCATAAATTTAATAAGTATACCCATTGATAAACTATATTTATTACAAAAAATAATTACATCTATCAGCCAAATTATTCTGTATTAATTTAACATTTCAATTAATACGGGTATATATTCCTATTTCCTTATATATTGAAAACCTCTAAAGTAATTGTTAGATATAAGAAACGTCAGTGATGTGATTATTCAAAGTATAGATCGATTTCCATTACATCATAATTCTCTAAAAATGTTGAGAAATTAATAAAATTAGAATTTTAATTTTGTTGAATTCAAATCAAATATTAAAATCATTTGATTATTATTAACATATGTCAATTTGGTTTCAGAGAATCTACATCAACTTGTGATGCATTTCTTGATGTTACTGGTTATTTACAAATCAATAATGATAAACATATATATGTATCTATTAATAATAAAAAGGTATTTGATTCACTAGAACATTCCATTTTACTTGATAAATTATATTTATATGGTTTCAAAGGTTTAAGTGGTGATTTTATTAGGAGTTACTTTAGTAACTAATATAAATCAATATGTTCATTTTAATTCATCTATATCTATTACCTCACCTATATAATATGGTATTTCGCAAGGTTCGGTGTTAGAACCTATAAAATCTCTATTATTCTTATTATTATTTATTAATGATTTATCAAATATACAATATCCTTGTCATTTTACACTTTTTGCAGATGATACAATTATTGCCTTCTCTAATAAAAATATGTCAGACCTTTAAAATACTATTAATGACACTTTAGTTCTTATTCATGAATGGTAATATAATAACTGATTAAATTAAATATTGAAAATACTAAATTTATATTATTTCACATTGCACGGATTAAACATAAAATTAATATAAAATGTAATGATTTAATTATTAAGTAATCAGATTAAAATTTATTTTTTGGAATATTTATAAATGAAAATCTCAACTGAAAAAAAAACAGATAAATAATATTAAATCCAAATTTAATCGATGTATCTCTTTAATTAATAAATTACAATCTAAATTGAATACAGAATCCCTCCTAAATATATATTACTATGTATGCCATAGTCATTTGCACTATTGCTCAGTACTATGTGGTAATACGTATTTATGAAATATGCAATGTACTATATTACAGAATAGATGTCTAAGAGAAATTATCTAAATAATAGAACAAATATTGACAATATTTATATACATAAAAGTATTCTTACATTTAAAGCTATTATTGCTTTATATATTTATAAATATATGTAGGGGAAAGTAACCTAATACGGACACTTTAACAATAAATGGTCTTAATATTTTATGACTCATTATTTTTATTCAAAAATTACAATATATTAATATTATATGATTATAGATATTATTGTGTTTTTAAAATTTTATTTAATCTTTTAATTCCATAGATAACGGGGGTGTCCGTATTCGGTACCCATGTCCGAATACGGACACCCTGTGTTATAATACGGAAACCCTATATACCACCATATAAACTATATACTATTGATGAATCAATCAGACAAATTACAATTACCTTATTTATAATTAATTTGATGAATAATTTATTCTAATTTAATTAGTAATATATTTATTTTTATTATTTTTTGAATCAATAATACAATTTAAGGATCTACATTTTTAGATTTAGCTTTATTGGTCGTATTAATATTATAACGCACGCGATTTTTATGAAAATTAGAATAGTCCATATGATACGCACTGATTGGTTGTATACAACCCTATATGGTGTCCGACGGACACTGTCCGTATTAAGACATCTAAGGTGCCCGTATTAGAGACTTATATGATCTAGTTTTTAATAATATATTGTTATATTGTATATCGATACATTTGTATATTATATATTATTAATAAGGTTTTAAGTTGACATTTTTTTCATAAATTTAAAAACGTAATACAAAAATCAGTTTATTTTATATATCAGCTCTATTTTGAATAATTAAAAATTAAAAAAATACTTATTTAGACTATTTATATAATTATGAATATTTTATTCATTAATTATTCATTAAACATTTTTTTTGTAGGATTTATGGTTTCTGAGATACCGAGAATGTCCCTATTCGGGCACTGTCCGTATTCGGTTTCTTTAACCTGATGGGTATAATAGATTTATAATTAAAATAATTGTTAATAACTATTTTTTTAATTGATAGACATTTGTAATGTTCCATAATATTATCAATATGTTATACACCTAAAATATAATACTAATACAACATTTAATTTAATTAAATCAAAAAATCAACGAATGTATATTAATATATAGAAGAATATAATAATCTAATTATGTATTTGTATTATAATTGCAATTATATACTACTTATATATTACAGATATGTACTACATACTACAGTATATATATATATATATATATATATATATATATATATATATTGGTAACCTATCTATAGGTGATACTCTATCTTATAGTTTCCATAATTATCATTCCTATAAGCGTACACTAGTTTAGGATTGGTGTTATCATAATTAGTAAAATACCTATAAGTATCAAAAACCTTCACAATTATTTAATAAATAATTAATATAATAATAGATAGTAATAATATATATATATATATATATATATATATAATATAATTATTGTCATTAATATTATGAAAATACAAGATTATGGGACTCATTATGACGTAGGTAATAACTACCTAGTATTATACATATTATATACATTACCTAATAATTAAATCATAATACAATTAAATATTGATAAAATTAAATAAATTAACAATAAAATTCATTTAAAATTTTATTTAAAACCACTTAATTAATTTAGTTAATTAACATTAATTAGATGCATTTAGGTAACAAACGTGTACACACACACCCGTGAACCACTAACAGCAGCCGGAATAGCGGTACTGAACGCCTGACCATGGTGAAAAGAGTACGGACAACGCTGAAAATGCGACGCATGCGCCAACTAAAGAACTGGACCGCGGTGCGAGTGGAGTGCGTAGCCGGTATAGGAGACGTGTTAGGCGCACGTCTCCGTTCCATCGGAGTGCGCACCGCCCTGGCGTTAAACGCGCGCGCTAAACGTCTCCGCACCGAAGAGAAGTTCTGTCGCTGGATGAAGCGGAGGATAAGAGCGAACGCGGGTCAAGCGGCTATGGCGTACAAAACACTACGCGCTAGACTTAGAGGTCGGAGGTGTAAGGTCAAGAGAAAGCGGAACGGCGGCGGCAAAAGATATCGAGGGGCGCGTAAGAATCGCAAGAGGAAACGCAGTGGCGATCGCGCGGTGAAAAATCGCTCGCCGAAATACGCTCCCGTAACGTCGATACGAAAAATTCGCCGCCACTCGAAACGCGAATTCGCGGCCAATCTTAAAGAAGGAGTATCGCGAAACGATGACCGGCGAATATCGAAAGAGAAACGCAGAGCTTACTATACGAACCCACCGTCCTCCGTGTCGTCGTCTCGGGAGAAATCTAACGAATCGTCAACATCCGGTAACCCTAGCGGCGATTATCGAAGCGCGGTGTCGCGGGGAACTCGTCATAAATCTAGGTCGGAAGTAGTTCGGTTCGACGAGGCGCCGTTCGAAATGCGCGCTAAGCTACCGCCTAGAAAACGTCACCGCCAGGAGGAGATCACCGACTACGAGGTGTACGATGATAAGGAGGATAAGGAGACTGAGGTCGAGAGAGATGAGGAGGCTTGTTACAGATCGGTACCAGATGTGACGTCGTACAGCATGAACTATCGCAGCGAGGTGGAATTCGAACCGGCGAAACCCAGCCACAGAACCCCTCACAAACATTCGCTATCGACCGTCACGAGGATTCAGCAGAGGCGACGTTCCTCCGATAAGTCACCGAGGTCACCTAGAGCAAAGGTCACGAACCATACTACCAGCGTACGCGTGAATATGAAGAGACGAAAAAGTACAGGTGCAGGAAGCGGAAGTAGCAGTGGAGGCCCGAAAAGATCTCTGAGGACACTGTCTTCTAGCTATTATCTACTCTTGGTCTAATCCCGTGTCGCTTTGAGATGAATATAGCTTGTTTACGAAATAAAAATTAATTGAACATTAATTGTGTATAAAATGTTTTATATATATATAACTATATTAGGACTATATTATGGAGTATATATTATTAATTTAAGCAATAATAAAAATAATATTATAATGAAGTAAAATGTATACCTGTAATAAGTATAATTAGTATTTTTAAAATTAGTAAATAAATAGTAAGTATCTAGAATTATATTGTTGGAAATTAGCAAATAAATATCAAGTAAAATATGTTTATAATACTTGAAAATTAGTTGCCATATATTTATTAATTATGTTCGACTTATTTGTTAAATACTTTCTATCTATTGCTATCCAAAATACTTCTCATTTTCATTACGGATAATCAATATTTATAACTATATGTATGTGATTATAATACTTATATTACAAGCTATGCATAATATATAATATATACACTGTTAAAAATAAGGGTACGCTAGAATTCACAAATGGGTACTCTGAAGCCTTTCATACCTTCAACATTTCCCTTTTCTACCGTCCTACCTCCCAACATCAATTTATTCCTTTATGAATTTAGCTTATTTCTACCCATTATCACCTCTAATACAATCATACTAGGTGATTTCAACATACCCAACCCACCTATGATCCAGTCCTTAAATAAACTGCTCACCTCATTCAACCTTGTACAATACGTCACCTTCCCCACCCATGTCCATGCATGGTAACACTTTAGACCTTATAATTTCCCCCAAAACTAATAAAATTGTGACTGACCATTCCATCGGACCACTCTTCTCCGACCACTTCCTCATATTCCTTACCCTTAGTCACCCCAAACCCACCAGACCCCTCACTACAAGAATCTCACGCAAACTTCACTGCCTCCCCATTCCTGATTTTATATCCGATCTCTTCCCTTCCAACCTCAACATCTGCTGAACTCCATACTTCTCTCTACCCCACCCTCGATTAATACGCCCCCTTATTCACTAAAACCTCCATCATACGCCCTGACTCATCCTGGTACACTATATCCCTACTGAAACAAAAGCGAATCATTCGCAAAGCCGAAAAATATTATCTCAATCATCCCTCCCCTACTTCACTTGCCTACTACAATAACATAACAAATATCTACCGAAAAGCTATTTCTACCGCCAAAGCCTCTCACATCACCCACAAATTTGACAAACTCTCTAATGACAGTAAGACTTTCTGCTCAACTGCTTGGTCGTTCACCTGAAGCCCCTTTCCCCACTGTCACCCCTGTAGAACTACCACTCCTCTTCAATAAATCTGTCAACGAAAAACTTTCCACCACCCTTTCCACCCATCCCACACCTGTCATTCCCACCACTCCCATCACCTTTTCCCTTAAAAATTGTTAATCTCCCCCACTTGATCAAATCATCTCCCTTATCAAATCAACCTCCTCAACCTCATCCCTTGACCCTCTTCCCCTCCCAATAATATGGCAGATAACTAATACTGTTGCAACTCCCCTTCATCAAATCATTTGCGGTTCACTTTCTTCCGGATCCGTCCCTCCCGATTTCAAAAAAGCAGTCATCACCCCTATCCTTAAAAAGCCCCACCTTGATTCTGTGTCTCCCTCTAACTACCGACCCATCTATAACCTCTCAATCCACTCTAAGATCCTTGAACATATTATTTCCTCCCAACTTATTACATACCTTACAACCAATAAAATCCCCAACATCTTACAAAGCGCGTACCTCCCCCACAAATCTACTGAATCCTCCCTAACCCTCCTTACCTCCGACCTACTCTATGGCCTTAACAACAACCGTGGCACCATACTCGTCCTTCTCGACATGTCCTCCGCTTTCGACACCCTTGACCACAATGTCCTAATACACAGACTCTCCGATATCGGCATCACCGGTATTGCCATTAACTGGTTCACCTCCTACATTACCAACCGCTCTTCCTCAGTCAGGATTAATACACACTCTTCCCCATCCCGCTCCATAACCCACGGTGTCCCCCAGGGCTCCTTCCTCGGCCCACTCCTCTTCAATATTTACCTCCTCCCTATGTTTGACATCTTCACTGACTACCCCGACATCTCCTTCCATACTTACGCCGATGACCTTCAACTATATATTAACTGTACAGACTCCCCTACTTATACCCCTGACCGACTCTCCTCCTGTATAAAGTCCATACACCACTGGCTTACCTCCAAATCTCTAAAACTTAACCCCTCTAAAACAGAAGCTATTTTTCTCCACTTACCCCTACGCTCCTCCACTCTCCCTGAACCACCTCCCATATTACTCGACAACACCCCACTCCCCTACTCTCAACACGTCCGAAACCTTGGCTTCCATCTTGATACCACCATTTCCCTTGACTCCCATCTTATACATATGCATAACTCCATCCACTACCACCGCTTAATCCGACGCTCCATTCCCCTCCCCATCGCTATTACCATTGCATCCTCCTACATCATCCCCCTATTCGACTATTGTAACTCCTTACTCTTTAACCTCCCTGAATATAAACTTATCAAACTACAATGACTCCAGAACGCTGTAGTTCGCTGCGTCCACTTACTTCCCCGTCGTTCTTCTGACTCCATTACACCTCTCCTAAAACAACTACATTGGCTGCCAGTCCCTTACCGCATACAGTACAAACTTTCCCTGACCATCCACAAATCTATTCACCACAACTCCCCTGACTACCTTGCCTCCCTCCTACATCTATATACACCCAATCACTTCACTCCACACCCGTTCCTCCAACACCTTTATCCTTACCACTCCCCATCTACACAAACTCCACTTTTCCAATATACGATCCTTTGCCCTCTCTGCCCCTTACCACTGGAACTCCCTGCCCAATCACCTACGAACAAACCCATCAACTCCCTCCTTTAAACGCCACCTTATTATTTCTCCCTTACCTTCCCTCCCACGGATGGCCGATTGCTCACGCACTTGCAGTCCATAAACCAAAAAAAGTAAAAAGTAAGTAAGTATGTATATGATGAGTTATAATGATGAATGATGATGTATTATGTTGTATCATCGATTACAAGTAAAATATCATAAATATTAAATTAATATATATATATATATATATATATAATATGATAATTTAAAATCTATGAACATTAATTTTTAATAAAATTACTATAAATAATTGCTATAAAATAGTAAATATTATACTTGAGATTATTAGTGATATACCATACCCTTACACCTGAGCTTGGCCGGCAGTTTTCCACTATCTTCCTCCAACCATATAACCCACATAACAAAACTATCAACTACATTCACTACGCTTTATTCGTCATACAATATCAATATCCACCACTACTATTACAGTTTCTGCTTACATCCTACCTCTATTCGACTACTGCAATTTTATCCTTTACAATACCCCTTCATTGTATATTACAAACTCACAATTCTTCAAAATTCTATAGCTAGGTGTATATTCAACATACCAAAATACTCCCACACTCATATATCTCCATTCCTAGTTAAACTCCACTGGCTACCTGTACGCCATAGAATCCTATATAAAAATCTACTACTGGCTCATAAAGCAATCCACCATGACTCTCCTGACTACCTAGTATCCCTACTCAAACTTAAATTACCAACTAGTACCACTACACGCTCCACCAATACGTTTCTACTTGAAGTAGACTACTTCAACTACCTCCTAAACATAACTTACATTCAACTAACACTCGCGCATTGGCAATATACGTGCCATACTCCTGGAACACTCTCCCTATATCCATCTGTACTACACCATCAACTCCAAACTTCAAGAAACTACTGAAAACCTACATATTTAATATGAAACATTAACTTCAAATATATATGGACGGCTGATTGCTTTATAAGCACAGTTCGCAGTCCGACAAATGTAATGATGTACATTGCATCGAATTGTTTATATTGTGCATTACATCACATAGTGTATCGTCCATCAGTTGTTCGATGTAGGTGCTGCGGGATCGTCCTTTTTTCAAACAGTGTCCAAAAAAACGCAATATTTGCTGTCTGTTTGGATGATCTTTCCAAGATAATATTTAGGATATCACGTAGAATTTGAGTGTAATTTCCTTAAAGTATTTTTTCAAACTCCTTTGTTAGATTCCAGCTAACAAAACTGACTCACAGTTTATCTTAAAAAGTTTGTTTTCATTTTATCAGGTAGTTTAGATATAATTATGGTTTAATCTAATTTAAAACTTCTCAGATTTTAGCTAATCTGATATCGATATATTTTTCTGTGTACTGAATATAGCTTCCAAGATACTTAAAATCAGAAAATTCTTTAATATTATTACTTTTTAGGCTTTTGATAACTTAATATTTTCCTTGAATTATACTGATGAATCCCATCTTTCAGTATTTATATCCCTTAAATCTAAATACTATTCTATTATATTCATTAATATTCATAATTAATAATGTTGATAAATAACACAACTTTGGGAAATTTCATAAATGATAAAGTATATTTAGAATTTACAATATCTGAATTATATGCTTTTATATGTCCTACAGTATTATTATAATTATATATATATATATGATTTATATATTGTGTGAGATATACTAATTGACTTAAGAGATATCAAGGTTTTTCATCTCATAAAAATATATTGTTATATACAACAATCAATTTTATCAAAAAAGGTCTTCGATAAATATAAATTAAAAATGTATATCAAGGCTGTGTGCTATGGGTTAAATGTAATTATATGACTTATTTAAACTAAGATAAATCAAGTTAAATTATTGTATCTATTAATAGATTTAGATCTTGTTAGAGTAAGCAATGTAATATTTAATGCCTCGATTTAATAGATCCAATGAAATAAATGTTTATATTAATATTTATTAAAACTGGAAACAATTCTATGTTTATAAAACACATATATGTATATATATATGATATAAAAAATTACGTAATATAAAATAATATAAATATATTAAATAATTATATGACATTATTATACAATTTAAATAGTTTCAATTTAAAATAACTACAATTTGAGTTTTTCAATACGTAATATTGATAAAACGTAAATATACAGAATTAATTCTCGACATAACTCATGATTACATAACATGATTACATAATATATTGCATAACACTCTTCAAGTATCTGACGAAATTGACACATCAGCAGTTTCTTTTTTATTCAAGTTATTGTACCTACATTCAATAATTATGAGGTTATTCAATTATTTTATTGTTCTATTGATATTACATATGATTTTATAGTTATAAATTAAATATATATATAATATATATATATATATATATACATTATATATATATATATATATATATATATATATATATATATATATATATATATATATATATATATATATATATTATATATAATTACATGTATACTGTGCGATAACACTATAAACTATATATATATGTATTGTACTGCCTTCTAATAAATGATTATTACTCATCAGGTACTCTGGTTGTGAGAATTCATTGCAAAAAGATAGTGATTTTTATTTATTAAAAAAATATATATGTTTAAAAATAAGTTAGATATTTTAATTCTGTAAACTATATATTGTAGTGTGGAATGTTGTTTATAAAAAAGTATAGCATCAAAAGAAAATATTATGTATTTCCGGAAATATAAGTCATCTAATAATGGTAAACATTTATTTCATTTTATTTTTATTTAAAATTATTTTTTTATATGATATAATGAAAATAAATGAATAAGCCTACAGTTTTATAATATAAATATAATATGTAATACATACTGAAAATGTCATCTAGTTATGTGCATTGTTTTCGGAGTTATAGAATATATTAGGAATACAATTTAACAAAAATAATTATTCTGAGAAAATCAAGTTTAAAAATAGTACTAAAATTATAATTTATATTTTATGATATTTAGTAAATATTATTTACATATATTAAATTTATATTATTAAAATATGTTGAGTTTTATATATTCGATTTTAATGATTTATATATGGTTTTGAGATCTAATTTTCGGATATGTTATATAAAACAAACTATATTTGATATTTTTCTAATATTTTTTTTTTATATTTTTTTAAATATTTCAAATATTTCCACAACCAGCATACCCCCTTAAACATTAATAAACATATAACATTGATATATTAATAATGTTAACGTATATAAATTAGAAAACAATTTTATTTTAAATATCTGTATCTATAAGTCATGAGTTTAAGACATACAGTTTAACGTTAGGAGCTATATTGATTAGAGGATCACCACACTATCGGTAGGATAATGTACGATAGTTCCCAATACATGACATACATACATATACAAACACCTAGACACACACACACTCATACACACACATGCATACACACACATGCACACACATACACACACACATACTTATAAACAAACACATATGCATCATACACAAACCACGTTTCGCACATTGTATTATATTACTATTATTATTATTAACATTGTTTTATCGCTCTTTATTTGATGCACTAACTAGATATTTATTTATAAACAAAATACAATACAATACACAAACATACACGTACAAACATACACACACACGCACACACACACCTCTATATCCTATTAGTAGCTAAGCGTGTCGGTAACCTCCGGAAGCAATGAGTCATAATAGAACCGGTGCTGTCACCTAGTGTCAGCAGTAGAACGAACACCGCCACCGTGGTAAGGGTGTTCATTAGGAGGCTCCTCAGCGCCCCGATAATAGGACGAATCACCGTTACCAGACCATTCCGGTAGCCAATGATGTCAATTCTGTGGCGCCGGGTATTTAGAGTTGTTAAATTGAAATACAAATGTTCGTAGTCAATATGGGCGACAACTATTGAATATATTGCATCTTATTTTTGAGGCCCATTAGGAGAAATTTAAATAAATATATTATTATTTACAAAAGATAAAAAGAAATGTGGTTTCTAATAAATAATTATTATTATATTAAAAACTATCGCTAGTAAATTCGGATATTGTTTGTATTTCCCTTGCATTATTGTAATTATATATTTATTACTATATTTAATATATTATATTTACAATTTAATGTAATCCTGTACATATATATATAAATATAAACATATATATTTATCCGTTACTATGATTTATCTAATTTTTTACTTTTTTTTTATATTATAATTTATTTTACACTTCGTAGCTTTTGATAATATAATCTCATAATAAATAAATTAAATAAATTGGATATATGAACATGTTTTAAATAAAAAAATTGTTTGCCTATAATTTATTAATAATATAAATATAATATGTTAATCTAATTTTCGGATCTTAATATTACAACTTTATATATATATAAATATTTATTAACTAATATTACTATTATATCTATTGGGTCAGTTTTTAGCATGGCATTAATTTAAAATCATTGATATTCGATTTTCAGAAAAAAATAACAACTTAAAAATATATTAATTATTTCAACTGTACAAAACAAATAGTTTATATATGTAAATAAAGTGTCCTTCACAGATCTTCTATAATATATCTGATAGTAATCGTAAACAATAAGAAATATTTAAGTATTATTAGTATTCAGTAATTTTAATTATAATAGAAATATTTTTGTAAACTTATATAAAGTAAGGTAAATAATTAGTATTAATATATTTAGTTATAAGTAAATATAAATATAAATATAAATATATATATATATATATATAAATGTTTATTATTATATAAATGTGTTTTACATAGCGATGATATCACTATTAACCCATAAAATTGCTGCGATATAATCGTAGGGAATTCACAGACGTACTCCTGTAATCTATTGACTTCATCGGTGTCAATGAACGGTGTTGTACAGTTACAATTGCCTGCTTGACCACTCACTCTTGACCAGGCGCATTCCTCTCGGGATAGCTCTTCCCTACGATCGCGGTATTAAATGTATACTTCATTTAAACATAATATATGTTATCACTGTTTATTATCGTATTAGAATATATTTGATAAATTATGATATTTATATTACGAGTAAAATAAGGATTAAAGTGAAATAATGTATACATTATTTAAATAAATATATATGTATGTGTATAGGCATGAGATTAATATAATATAGAAATGCACATTATAGATTCATCATAAAATAAAACTAAAAGTGTAAATCACATCTAAATTTAACTTAAAAACATAAACAATATTATATTATAATTAACTCTATACCATATTGATATAGAAAGTAAGATCTGACTATGGCCAACAACAACATAAAATAGTCATATTACTTTTGAAGCCCTTTTGAAGAAAATATTATATATATATTATTATAATTCAACAGAAAAAAAAATATTAAAATTTTCTAATAAATATTAGTATTGTTATTATTATATAACTGGAGTGGAAATCCGTTAATGTATAATTTAAAAATAACATTATTTAATATAAATATAGCGAATACATAGTAAACCTAACCTAACCTAATGCGCGCATATCCTAACCTTTGTCTATGTTTCGCCCTCGCGTATATGCCGATGATGAGGTTTAACCTCTGACCCGTCTCGGAGCTGACTCTGGTCAAGAGTGGGTGGTCAACGGTGTTGATACGATGGGCGTTTAAGTCGATCATCTTACGCGAGTCACTCTCGCTCCGTAAAAGTTCCTCCGTCTACAGTTAGTACATGGTCGTTAGGTATAATCGTAGTATTGTTCGGGTTAATAGATGACGTTAAATATATATATATGATTTATTGGATTTTATATATATATATATACAACATTTTATAAATTAAATAAATCACATTATTTTTAATATCTAATGTTTATGGTAGTGACAATTTTTTTTAACTGCTAAAAATAAATTACTTCACACCATAAACTATAATAATATCTACACTATCCTCATCGTAGTAATCTCCGTGTGTTTCAATATCATGTATTACCGTTATCGAATACAGTTCACAATTACGACAACTTAAATAACATATCAATACAGTCTACACACTCGTTGGCGATGACCTCCCAATCAGGTCTGCGGTGGAGCACGCACAAACCATGGAATCGTAGTAGCCGATGTCGGCCAAGGTCTGCGAACTGATCATGTGATCGCTGGCGGACATCGCGAACCAGAACAGCAGAAGTATCGACGCCACGCCCACGAACTTCTGAATGAAGTCGGTGTTCTCGATCTAAACGGACGAGGGCGGTGTCAATCAAGCGTAAATGACACCATGTTCACTGCGGTTTATATACATATAGGTATATATATATTAGTGATGCAATCGAACTTCGAACTGATACTCAAGCATTTTGAACTGATACTGATACTTAATAATTATAAAATTTCGAAATCGGACTCTAACTGATACTTGACTATTTCGAACTGATACTATAACGATATAATACATATATATATATATATATATATATATATATATATATATATATACTACTACTTATGTAACCTTCTTTAGTAGTTCGTACATGTATCTCATGCGAGATTTATCTTCGACTGAAAGTAGTCATGAAGTTTATGTTATAGTTAATGTTATAGTCTATTAACGTAATAGTTAAATAAATATACTATGTTAATAGATCATTAAATATGTGTTTAATATTTTATTAATTCAAATAAGTTAATAATTAATTAAATCCATTACGTTAAACTTTAATTAAATCCTGTAAGTTAATTAATTATAATAAGTAAGTTAGTAAATTAATTGTAATAAATCAATAATAAATTAAATCTTGTGATTTTAAATTTAATTAAATTCGTTTATAAAAATCTTCTATAATACTCATGGTCTATATTCTTAGGTAGTTTATTAATTACATTACAGAATTGATTGTAAATAACTTTTCTCTTCGTCGATATTCTCAGCGCTAGCCGTGTTCGTTAAGGTGTGCTGCCGGTCTAGGAATGCTTTTGTTTTCTGGCAGATAAGTTATACGTAGTATTCGATATAGGTAATCGATTGATTTTGAATAACTATTAACAGAAAACAATAACTAACTATGCTATATGTGTAAATATTACATTTTTATATTTATATAATTATAGACTAAATAATAGAATACATCTAAGTATAGTACTATAAATATATTCATTTATATTTTGTGCAAATATATTCATAATATAAAATTATTTTAAATTATAAGTATAATTTAAAAAAATGTAAATAATTATATATCTGAAACTGTAATATATATGTAAGAATTATAATAATGACTCATTATTAGTAATAAGCGCATACACTAAATAATGAACTATGACAACATCGTAGGATCACTACGCATGTCCTCCTAGCTAGCCTAACCACTACGAGTGTAGACATCCGATGAGTGAACCAGATGAAGTCCGTGACGACGACCAGCAGTACGAAGATAATGTAACCCGTAGCGTTGTCTATCAGCTGCGGTTCCGCTTGGTCGGCTTCGGCAGCAGCGTCGCGACTAGACTGGTAGTCGCGGAAAGCGGTATCGTCGGAGGAGGCTCCGGCGGCTTTAGCGTCGCGACTTTCTTCGTCGTAATACCACTTATTCTGATTAATGGCAGCGTTGAAAACGGTGAACTACTTTTGTTATATTGTGAAGAGACAGAATGGGGTTTTGTGTATAAGCTTATTACTAAACGAACGCGTGAGACTTACGTGCCATGGAAGCGTGTACCCGAAGGCTAGTAGTGCTTATAATTGTTGTGACCGAAGTGATACTATTGTACTGGCTAATTCGGGAGGCAAGTGCAGTCACACACACATGTCACCCTAATTAGGGTAAACATATTATGTAATAATTAGCGGTGAACTATATAACGGACGCGTATGGAAAGTTCCACACATAACATATTTATAATTGAAAAGATTTGAAATCATACAACGATGTAATATTAACCTCGGGTAATAACATTTTCTCATTCTTTATTTGATTATCTCTATTTTTGTCGTTATATTTTTCACTGAAATCAATTTCCAAGAATGCAGTCAAGTTTGGCATCGGAAAATCATTTATATTTAAATCTGTAGTATAAAATTAAATATATTAATATTATACTCAAGGTAATACTTTGAAACAAATGTAATATCTGCCTAACCTATATTAAAAGACGGAGATTTGAATTCAATACCTATCCAATCCAAAAATGATTTTGTACTTTTTTTTCTGGCTTGGTATCTTTTCCTTTTTACCTTATTTTTATTAAATTGATTATAATAACAATATTTAGTATAATACATATTATCCTTAAATATAAATGTTCTATATATATATATAAATATATTATAATATCAGAATCAAATATTAATAAAATATAAATAAAAATAATATTTTATTTATTAATTTGCGTACATTTTCATTATTAATTATATAGACTATTATTTAAAATATATATATAATATTATTTATTATATTATTATAAATTAAAAAAAATATATAATATAATGAATGAGATTTATCTATTGATATTATTTATGCATATAAACACATATATTTTAAATGACTAAATTTGATTTCATTATATTGAATATTAATATATTTAATACCATGTTATATAAAATAGTATGTATTAAATTATAATAAATAAAGTAAATTAAATATAATTTCTATTTTTAATTTTTATATTTTTATATTTAAATTTCATAATTTGTCATACTATGTTTCTGATATTATAATACTAAAGATATTATTAGTATTATAATTATAAATATTTTTAATATAAAATTATAATATAAAATAATAATAAATACGTATTATTGTTTGTTTATTTAAATAATGTATGTTATTATTAGTAAATATGTATACATTATATTTAGGACTACATATTTCGACTATATATTAGCTTAAATATATCAATAAATCAAACATGTGTCCAACCTCATTATAGATGATCTTTGGTCCAGATAACCACTTATTATATTTCAACGAGTTCACAGAAGATAGAATATCCTTCTCAAGTATCTTCAGTGTATTTATCGTAAATTCATTGAATTCTTTTCTATGTAATGAATTACACTTTAATATGATCATATATACGAAGAGGAAATATTTGTTAGAATTAGTATATTATCTGCATGAAATTAGTCTCAGTTAAAATATCCAAAGTTTCATTACAATTCAAAATGTTGATAAAAATATTACATTATTTTGTACTTAAAAAAATAGTTATTTTAATCACATCCTTCAAGTTATAAATTACGATATAATAATCTTTAAATTAAATTTATAAATATCTATTTGATATACAATAATTACTTCATATACAAACTTAAATTGTTTAATCTCCTTTGTAAAATTCATAATCAAATCTGTGACATATTTCCGAGCCATATGATTGGTGTTATCAATTGTATTATCGTTTGAAGTCAATAAATTCTTAATCTATATATATGTAAAAATATTTAAATTTAATATAAAATATAAAAAATAATATATAAATTATTATATTATATATCTAAATATATATATATATATATATATATATATATATATCAAATAATGTATATGTATATAATTTAGTATAAAGAAATACTTTTAGGAATTCAGCTTCTTGATGTTTAAGAAGAGATTGACATTGTTCTCGATACCCGTTTGCCAGCTCGTGTTGTCTGTCAGTTTCCATGGCAACGGCTCGTTCGTGTTGACCAATCAACAGTAAGCGTTCGTTATTTTTCGTTGAAATTATTCTCGGAAGATTTGAAAGTGTATTCATTAAATCGCTATAGTAAAATATATTGATTATAATCATATTATTATATAATAAATTAATATTTATATTATATTAATACTATTAATTAAATAGTATAATTTATTCATATTTTTAATAATAAATATTATATGAATATGCTATGCATGTGACATTAAATAATGTATTAGTTTTCTATATATATTATTAACTATGATTATGTGTTAATGTTATTATAATATTATAACTAATTAAACTTTTTATATAAAACTTATTATAATACAATAATATAATATTATAATTATCTTTTCAATCAATAAATCAAAAATAAAATATATATATATATTTCTAGTAAAGTTAATTTCCAAAATAACTTTTATTATGAACAAAAAAAAATCTATAAAAATAAAATAAAATGTCATGGTATACATATGTTGTTTAGTTAATTTTCATACTGAATAGTCAATATATTAGATGTTATAATATGCAATAAAGTGAATCACACTTAGAGATTACAATAACTTAATGGACTAATGGAAACACATGTTTGACTAGTGGTATAACTCTAATTCTGAGCATTGCATTGCATGTCTTATTTTATTTAATATATCTTATTTATAGGTACATTAAAACTGGGTCACAACGGGGATGTGAGCCACACAGTAAGGAAATATATCACTGCGAAATCGTGTGATACAATTTGTACACAAAACATGAAGAACGCTACCTATGTGTTGCTTATTATGTTGTTTGTGATGTAAATTCGTAACTATACGATATAAACTATACAATTTGAAATGTAAATTGTGTTTTATCTGAGTTTATTTCTAATATATAACACTACAATAGGATGATTTGGTTTTTAAAACAATGCATATCTATGGGGTGGGTGAACTTGTATTACATGTAATTTAATAATAAATAATGAAAACAGTGTAGTATGAAAATCGCGTTAAACTTTTTGTCAGTCAACAATTAATTCAGTGATTTCGATAATACTGCTAGCAGCAGGACGGGTGAGTATTAATTACAGTGCATATATATTGAAGTTCATATCTTTGCTTCACAACATATTTGCCCATATATGAGGGTATACCTTTTATAAGTGATCAACATAAACCTTATAACTATCTCACTGATACCAAGAGAGAAGATCCCATCTCATTATGTAACCATTTAGGAGAAATCAACCCATATAATATAACCCATTATGGAAACAATTTTGTTTAATAAGTATTCTAATAAATAATTATTTTTTAATAAATAATATTTATATAAATAAATGTTACCGTAAAATTAATGTATAAATTACTATTAATTTGTTTCTTTTTATAAATATGATATTAAAAATACGAATATATTTATAAATCAATCGTGAATTGAAGGATGTATTTCCATACTATTGACAGCAACAATAACGTCACAGGTAACCTATTCTGATAATGCAGTACGGCTATAAGGAACGACAGGCTAAGCAGGCAACTGTACAATGCCTTACCGGTCAGCGCGGCCGTAACGAAGGTGATAGCGGTCAGCGGTGTGCTGCTGCTGCCCTCTGGTGGTGGACAGGAGCTACTACTTCCTGTTTAGGTGTTGGTGTGGGCGTGTACGTTACATGGGGCGATACAGCGGTATGCACGCCTGTGTGTATGTGTAGGTGTGTGTAATGGTAGTTGTATAGAATGATAATATACAACGATATACTAATAAAACTATCGGTATATATATATTTATTATAATATTTACTATATTGTATTATGATATAATTTTTAATTCTACCCTATATTACACTATACTGATATATATATATATATATATATATATTATATAATATACTATACTATACTATAATATGATTCACTTTATAATGCTATACTATATTATTAATAAGTTAATCACGAACCTATTTCAGTAATTTGCGTGCAGAAGAGAATCAATATCGATAAACTTAACAATGATAGTAGAATTATTATTACGGGGGAGAAAAGAGTGATTTCTCTGAGTTCGGGCGCTATGTTCATTAATTCTGTCAGCACTACAAGCAATAATATTTAAATTAGTACAATGTCATTTTCCATATTATATGAATGTAATTTATATTATTATTATTTAAATACCTGATATCATAGTATTATTATGTTTGAAATATCTTGATAATATACTTATAAAGTTCTTTTTAGTTAAAAATTACAGTAAATAGGTATTAAACAAAGAGCCATTTTTATAACAACAATGAAATAGATTTAATTTAATTTATTTTAAAATATCATTGTACCAGAATGAAATAAAGTGTTCAAATAAAAATGGGTACAATGAATATATACAATAGAGATACTATATAGTGTATAGTATATACTATACTTTTCTGAACCATACTATATTTTGCTATTTTATTTTGGTGGAGTCCATTCATCCCATCCAGGAACTTAGATACAGTTTTCACTTATAACCATATGGCGCTAATGTCCCTTCGAAGCTGTTCTTATGTTAAGGCATCCATCTTTTTAACCGATCATTAATTTGTACACAATTATATAATATCACTTATAATTATTATGTAAAGACTTATTTTAATGGTCCGGACAGAGATTTAACTTATATCCTATTATTTGACACCTTAGCCGACTGTACTGTGCATAAGTGTGTTGGATAAATTATACAATATTTAATACACACATATACCTTGGTGTTATCAAAGAAAATACACTCAAGTTTTAAATTGAGGTTGCTTATAAATTAAATAAAGAAACAAAATTATAAAAAAAACATTAACTTAAGAACCTAAATACGTCGTTTCTATTCTATACTAAATATACATCCGTCGATGCGTCGAATAAACATAAATTATTAAACATATTATTAAACATATAATGGAGCGTAACCCGTAGCCTGAGGAATATTGTGCTGGGATGTCGTACGTACTACTTTCACGTGAATACTTCTGTAGGAGTCGGTGATGATCAACCGGAATGTTCTCCTGATGTTTGTCTCCCTCGCGGGTATGCTGGGTAATAATGATAGCGAATGATCACGCAGGTAATACCCGATGTATTTGGGCTTATACAATGAATCATAGAAGTTATCTATTTTGATTTAAATACTGCTATAATAGATATTTGTAAATTTACAAAAATATTAAAATTGTTGGCATTATTGTATATTTGTATTTTGAGTCAATTTGAGTCAATTTTTGACATATCGGGATATTTAAATTGATAATTAATGAATAATACAAATACATATTTATATAAAGATAATATTATAATATATATTTGATAGTGTATTTTGAAATAATATACTATATTAAATATATTAATATAACACACATTAATCGATTATTATATAATAATAAAATATAATAACATTATAATAATATTTCTATGATTACTTTAAAATATATATTATAGACCTAATCTCTAAAATATGACCAATGATAATAATAATAATACTATATAGTTTATTAGGTAAACAAAAATTAATAAATAAACAAAAATAATTAAGAAAAAATAGATATAAATTGATACCCAAAACGATATGGTACAAAAATTAACATTAGGTTTACAATTAAAAAATGCCTTGGTTTATGCATACCAAACATAAGATATATGAATATTATATGCAAATATGCGCATATTATATGACGTAATATGCTATTATTATATTAAATATATATAATAATTAAACTATATTTTCAAGTCTAATATTAATAGTATTATAAAATATTGATGTCAATACAATTTTATTATTTTTATCAGAGAGTTTACTGGATAAATCGGATATATCGAGAAAATTAACTTAAATCATAGTACCAAGTACTATATATATATATATTAATAATAATAATACATAATTAAAAGGTAAAATTATACTAATTTAAATACAGATTAATTAACTATAATATTTAATAATATATGCATTATTATCTTATTATCTTTACTTATCTTTAAGTTATTCAAATTCTGTTTTCTCTAAATAATGAATTCACATTAATTGTGCATATATAAAGGTTATTATTATAAAAACTATTATAGCTATATTATTATTTATTTTTGTATTACACAAATAACATATGTTTATATATTGCCATAGATATCTTTCATAAATAATATTTTCTAATAATATTAAAAATACAATTTATATATAATAAATGGCAATAAATAATAATTTAAAATGGTACTTAATATATATACACAATAGGTTATATATAATAAATATTAAAATATATGTCAAAGCAGGTATACATGCATATATTATAAATAAAATACAACAAATAGATTGATTCAATGAATATAATTCTCCGCGCCAAACTAATAATAGGCCATATGCTGCTTATCTACTTACATGTAAAACTGTGAAATGGTGCTGTGACATCCCCTTAAGCTATCTGTGATATAATACTAACCGGTAAGTGATAGTAGTGGTGTGCAACGGACAGGGGATCATTACGTCGTGATGAAAGAGCAAAGTTTTCTTGTTGTTTTCTGTAGATGGTGGTAATTGTTAGCAGTTATCTCAAACGTGAAACTACATTATATTTTATATATCTATATAACTTTAATTACATTACTGTCATATCGATTGTGTAGATTTATATCTACGATACACACTTTACATCTATATCTCAATACATTATAGCGGAGGAAATATTACATTGTAACAAATATTTGATAATATATACTAAATATAGAAATTTTTATTATAATAAAGTATACCACATTTAAACAATTTTCAATAAATAATCAACAATGCTAGCTAATCTACATTTAAGCATTAACGCTTAACTTTAGATTCTATCCTGATGAATTCAATACCCAACAACTGATTTAATATTTTGTGTTATCACATTCATCGTTTAATACACGCCTAGTTATTTCATAGCAATAGCAATCACCGATGAAATATATATTTCATTTCAAAATGGTCACCACTAAGACATTGAATAGGAAAATTCTCACATAAACTTTCACATAAAACACCCTAATTGTTATTTTTAATTTGGTTGCAACCCATGAGTTCTTTCATCCCAACCAGGAATTTAGATGAAGTTTTTACTTATAACAAAATTACTCTAATGTCCCCTTGAATCTGTTCTCATGTGTGATCCGAGATTCAACGAGAGCTGATCATTTAATATACATAACTATATAAATTCACTTCGAAACATTACTTAAACCTATATATCGACCTATTTTATTTGTCTGGTCGGGGGTTTGTACACGCAACCTACGGCCTACCGTCCGACGCCTTAGCCGACTGAGCTACCAGGGCAGGTGTTTACAATGATGCATAGTAACCTTGTTTAGATGTCATAGCATCGTCGTCGTATACTTTGATGTTGAACGACGAAGGACATGCATTCACTTTCACCGTAACTTTAAGTTCTTCGATGTTCTGCATGCTTCTGATGGTCGTCTATAATGAAGACGTGTGTAATTAGTACACATGAATATTTAATAGTTTACATACATTAACGGAAACCCTCACCATAGTATTAATACATCATTCTCTTATACAAATTTACGTACTAATTAAGGATATATATATATATATATAGATTTACGACAACGATATTGGACATATATAAATAACGCAATATTCATCATAATATGATAAATATACAACTCGCGCATTAGAATAATGATAATAATTCATCGGAAATGTGTTTTTTACAATATTTAAAATAAGTTATGCAATAACTTTTTCTTCTGAAAGACTCATATTAAAGTCACATTTACACCAACAAATAAGATCTTGATATCGATTGTTTAAAATTATTCTTTTTAGAACATTAATAATT
Source organism: Osedax fenrisi (assembly GCA_964019155.1). Lineage (NCBI taxonomy): Eukaryota > Metazoa > Annelida > Polychaeta > Sabellida > Siboglinidae > Osedax > Osedax fenrisi. Next base: position 72,077,027 of record OZ025244.1, read on the forward strand.
ATAGGGCAAATAATTTGAAAAAATATATTATAAATTGTGGACAAATTAGAAGCAGTCTAAAATTCGTGCTATATTCTGTGGTATGCAATATGAAGCCATTTAGAAGGAAATTGATAGTAAAGTGAATAGTTTAAGTTATAAATATGTTCTTTTGTTGACCTATAATCAGTGCAAACCGTTAAACTTTCGTCATCGTATACCGACGTGTAACGGAACAAAGATCGTAGAACTGAGTCTTGTTTCGAGATCTCGAGGAACAGGAAGGGTTTGTGATACTTGGATGAGTTGAATACTTCGTAATGCCTGCAACGATCATCAATAATGTAATCTTACATACTACTTACACCATTACCACTCACTACATCAATTGTAAGTGTTTAGAATTATATCTGTACTATGATTACTGCTATAGAATTTGGAATAAACTTGATAACAATATATATATATGATAGATTTAAATAAATATTAATAAATTTGAATAACACATTATAAAGTTGCATTATCAGAATAATACTATATAAAATGTTATCAATATATTATAAATGATATATATTACGTATATACTATACATTTCGTCGTATTTTCTGATTATATAATCGTTGGAAGCTTGAAATATTGAGTTTGTGTCATCATCATATGTCTCATCATGAAGCATGTCCTTCAGAAGGTTGGTGTCGCAGTCTTGATTCTCTGTACGAATGAAGCGAACAGAGGAGGTTAATGATCACGTGATCATGAGGAATTTATCAGGCGAGGTTAATGATCGCATGATCATGATGTAATAGTTAATATAAAATAATTGATTTAGGTTAGATTTGTATTTCTAAAAAATAATACTCTACCTTGAAATATAATAAATAAATATTAATAAATATAAATAATATATTAGCTTACACTTATTAATTAAAATATTTTAAAATTTATTATAATTTAACTAACTCCAATTTTGTGAATTTATTAAAAATGGACTTCTGGGTTTTATTTTTATTCTATTGTCTGTGAAAATATGATTCTTGTTCTTCTCTTTCGCAATTACTTTCAACGATTCTCCTGATGCAACATATTTCCCGATCTAATTATATTTATATATGTATTTACATATTATTCTAATAATACATACTCATTATATATCAAATTATTAATTATATTACATTTTAATTATATATTATTAAAAATATTATAATAATTATCATATATATATATATATATATATATATATATATATATATGAATTATAGAATATTCTATTTATATATTGTATTATATTTAATAGTAACATTTTAAAACTAGATGATCTTATAACTTTTAGAAATATTTTAATTATATATAATCTTTTAAATAATAAATATGTTAACGATATAACTGATTATTTTAAATTTAATAGAATTAAAACCAAATTTATTTTACCACTTATGAAAACCAATAGATTCCAAAATACAATATTTTTCAAAGGACCTAAACTTTATAATTTAATAATGTTTAATAATATTTTAAAAACTATTACAATTACGCATACTTTAAAACTGAAGAAAGTATTAAAATCATTTTTTATTAAACAGTATTGTTAATTTTTTTTATAAATATTAATTATTATAATTTTGGCAAATATCTTTTTTTAATCATTCTAAAACAATTACACATATTTATTATAAACAGTATTACCAAATTTACACATTTTTATTATAAACAGTATTATAAAATTAAAATTATAAACAGTATTAAAAATAAACTATTACAAATTAAACAGTATTAAAAAAATATAAAAATTATAAAAGGATTATAATCTTTAAAAAAAACAGTATTAAAATTATAAACATGTATTAAAAATTACAAAATTACACTACAGTATTAAAAAAAATCTAAAAAATTATTTAATTTATTGTATATTATTTTATCTCCATTTTTTTTTTTTTTTCATATTAAACTATCGTGATATTAACCTATTAAATTTTTATGCTTATTATATAATAATCAATTATTTCTTTAATAGTTTTAATTTTAATTTTTATTTAAACAGTATTAAAATATATGTCATATTGATAGTACAAATTATTTAATATTCTCTTTCTTTAAAATTTAACTTTGAATGCCTATTCACGAATCACAACTTTTATTTTTATAATTGTATCAACTTTATTTATATCTCCTTTATTATTGTAATTTTATATTTTATCTTTGTTTCAAATTTTAAATTTTATTATTTTCGTATGTGATTAACCTTTTATTTAATCATTTCATTGTTTTTTTATATTACTATGATTTTATTATTATGTTTATCATTATTTCTATTTTATTATTTTATTTGAATGGAAATGATGATATGCACATACTGTTAGGAGGTTTCGAATCAATAAAGCTAATCGCTTTCACTGATCCTCCTTAGACTTTGTCTATAAACTGAATTCATTCATTCATATATTAAACGATATGTGCAATGCATTAAATGTGAACATGTGAACATTTTGCATCCCTATCACCTACAGAACATTACACTCTGTACTCACTTGGAAGAAGTTCACTTCACTGATGTCGCCACTGACCAGGTTAGGTTCCACGTCGTTCAGCGCTACTTCCGATCCAAAGTAAACTTTCAGGAAATCATGTCTACGACGATGATTAAACATAGAGTATGACATTATATCATTTATATATACGTATATATTCTATATATTCGTATATATATATATATAAGAATATATACGTATATATGCATACATTATTACCGATTTCTATTCGATGTGTTTTCAAATATATTTTGTAGACATATTTTTATTTTGTATTTGACGTATATACGAATATATTTGAAAACACATTGAATAGAAATCTATATATATTTATATATATATATTTACATATATATATATATATATATATTTATATATATATATAAAGTAAACTTTCTCATCGCTTTCATAGAATGAATATTCTTTTTTGTGACGGTTTCTCTTGCTTTTAGTATACGATCTTTGATAGGAGGTTCTGTTGACATTCTACAAGAGTTATGATAATATTAAAACTGTACAATTAATATGTATTGTATAAGCTTCTATCTAAATTTCAGATGCGAATTTATAATTTAATTGCTTTAAATATTATATTATATATATTTCTATTGTTATTGTTAATATATATATATTTATATATGTAAATATATCAAGGACAGGGGCTCGCTATATCTACAATATTAATTTTTTCTAATCCGAAATTGGTACTTTTCAGTGGTATATTTAATTATTTAAATGATTTTTAAGATATATTTATTTATTTGTATGATATAAATAAATGAATTTTTTGAATTTAAATATATTTTATTAAAAATAAAAATTTATTTATAAATTCTATATAATTTAAAAACGCGTTCTTGCATTTATTTGTATACCAAATTTAAATATGAACTCTTCGACCATGTACCTACAATACGTTTAATTAATACAGTATAAAGTATAATTTCACATAATATATTTGAGCAGATGTCCTGTACTTGTTATTACATTTAAATATATATTTTGATATTCGAATATATACTTATAACGATTAATAAATAATACAATATTTAGTAAATACATATACCTAGTTGTTATCAAAGAAAATACACTCAAGTTTTAAATTGAGGGTATTTGAAAATGCTTATAAATTAAATAAAGAAACAAAATGATAAAGAAAATATTAACTTAAAAACTAAATACGTCATTTCTATGCTATACTACATATATATCCGTCGATGCTTCGAATAAACATCAATTATTAAACATATTTATATTTATCATTTTCAATAATTAAATATATATATATATATATATGTATGTATGTATATATCAAACTCCATATATAACGTATATATTAAATACATTATATAACGTATCCATCCGTAGAAGTCTTACGAATAATATATATATAAATATATATGTATATATCAAACTCCATACATTAAACTGCACGTATTACACGCGATAACGTACCCATCGGTTGAAGTCTTACGAACGGAGAACTCGAGGACATAGACATCGTAGTTACGCTTACGTTCGATGTTGCAGATGAACTCCCTGCCGTTCTCGTAGAAATGCGGGTGCAGCGTGAATGTGGCTACATTGCCAGTGATACATCTGTAGCATTGCGGGGGATATGTACGTTATGTATCAGTGTTTGGTATGTATGATGAACTATATATATCGAATATGAAAAGTTAAATATATTAAATAATTCGTATTTAATTTGTAAATATTTATTGATTTTGTTGTTAATATATATTAATTATATAAATATAATTTATAGTAAAATATGTTCTTATAATAGTTTATATGAATTTTAAATGAAGTGTATAAGAATATCCCAATTTAATATTAAATTTAACTACAAACAAAAAAGTAGCTAAACTAAATAAAAATGCAAATTTAAATTACTTTTGTAATTCAATTTAAATAATATTTCTAGGTAGAGAGAATAAATAGAGACATCATAAACAAATTAAATATATATATTGTTTTATTAAAAACTTAATTAGTAAATAATTAAATATATCAACTTGCATTAATATCTCCGGTTTGCCTCTCACAAAGATACACATCCTAAACATTACGATTTAATATTAATTTAGAGGTAACCTCATCTGTAAACAATTCTTCTTGTCCGAATATATCTTGCATACATCTTTGCATTGTGAGTTCAAGCAGCACGAGTAGCAGTATCTATGTGTTCATGGTAGGTGTCATGTTATTAATATTTAATCATTATGTAATTAATCATAATAATTACTATATAATACTATTATATCACTCTAATACAAAAGATAATATAATTTATGACATATTTATTTAAAAAATAAACTAAATATACGCTTATTTTCACAAATAATAATCCTTAAGAGTTATAACTACATTTATATATATATATATATATATATATATATATATATAAATATAAAGTAATATAATAATGAGTATATAATGATATATTATAATTATTATTATTTTAGTATTTTTATTATCGATTTTATTCATGTATATTTTCTTTATAATATATTACTATTAAAATATATTATTATTTGTAAATTTTTTCATATGACGCATATGACATATTAATATCAATCATTTTCTTGAGTCAAAAAACATTTATATTATTAAATTAAAATTATAATAAGTATAACACAAACAAACACACACACACACACACTCATACACACACACACTCATACACACACACTCATACACACAACCCACACACACACACACACACACAAATAATAACCTACTACTAAACCACAATAAAACTGAATTATTAAATATCACTAATGACCCAAATACTTACTTCCCTGACATTATTATTAATCAACACAAAATCATTCCTACCAATTCTATTAAATACCTAGGCGTCAACTTCAATAATGAACTTAATCCAGATAAACATTACAGCTTACTTACTCAATCTACGACTGCACAGCTATTCAATCTTAACAAATTACGACCATACTTAAATATAAATACTAGTAAACTACTGACTCAGACTCTCATACTTTCAAGACTATAATACTGCAACTCACTATTCTCAGGATCTGAAAAATTGAAAATAGACAAACTAGACAAAATAATTAACAGCTCAATTAGAAATATATACCGATAACAGAAGACTGACTATACAACTAGCATTACTGACTTACGTAACAAACTTAACTGGCTAAACACTGAAGACTCTATCAACTACAAAATACTTACAATACTTAAAAAGACTATTACTTATAACTTACCCTATAATTTACGAAACAAAATAAAACAAACCAAATACTAGACTTTTACGTAATAACAATTCCACTAAACTACAACAACCGATTACCCATTGCATCAAATACGAAAGGAGAAAATTATCGTGCGAATTATATATATTTGCTATTTGTGTCTATATGTGATATATATATTGTTATATACACATTATAGAATTATATATTAATGATGTGTTTAAATAAATACTTTAACAACAACAACAACAACAACAACACACCCACACACACACATACACATACACACACACCCACACACACACATACACATACACACACACACATACACACACACACACACACATTCACACACACACACACACGTGTACTACCGTAATCGAGGACTATATCCATTATCAGCGTCCTCAGAGGTAATGTTACATCGGTGACCTTTGCCCTTTAGGGCGGCGATCTTATCTCCGCAAGCTTTAGTACAGTCGTCGCATGTTGACCTCTTCAGCGAACACCTGGTGGTCAGTTTATTATTCATTAACAATGATAGTAAGGTATTCGGCAGTGATATTGTTATTCGATATTCAATATATTAAGTATTCTTCAACATATTATTGCTATTTATCTTATTTACGTATTTATCCTAAATGTATTATTGTAAGAAAGTAAGTATTTATATATATAAGTGTATATATTTTACAATCTCACAAATGTAAATGAAAAGAAACGCTATCACTGTAAAATCATAATTTAATTAAATAATTATCTAATAATTAATCGAATCTTACGGGTTAAATGGTTTGCCATGTTTTTTATGTTATATGATTTATATATCTGTTAAAGAATATTATTTAATTTCATTATTTCTATCTGATTAACAACTATTAATATACTTGATATTTGTAAATATAATTAATAATATAATACTACATTTTAATATACTTGTAGAAATAAATTCATTATATGTTTTTATTTAAAGTAAATATTGTTTCATATAATACTAGTAATTTAATTTAAATCTTTCATTTTTTTTATACATGCTAATAATATAGATTTTGTATTTATTATTTATATATATTATGAAATGATTAAATAAATAAAATTTAAATTGTATAATAAATGTTTATTAATTTGGTTCATGTAGCTAATTTAGTAAATATACGTACTTGAAATAAAGGGTGCATATTAGGAATTGATATATTCAATTTAACTAATGAATATAAGCATAAATATGGGCAATATACATAATGAGAGATTACAATAAATTATGAATTGTAAAATATTAAAATAAGCACAAAAAATAGAATTAGAGTTAATAAGTTGTTATATATTTCAAATTTATATTAATCTAAGGAGGCCTTATATTAATCGGTTATAGATGTTGTTATATAAGTAAATTATGTATATATGTTATAAACATAAATATATATATTTAAATATTTTAAAATTACATACTTGGGTATATAAAGTTTAACTTTAATAACAACTATGTTCTATACAGGGGTCAGTGTTACCCCTGGTTATTGACATGATTACATGAATACAATACACTCTCGTATCATTCTTAATGCTGCCGTGATACACACTACTCGTTAATGTGATGCTGATATTATAATCTATACACTAAGAACGATTGATATCGTTAATCCTAGAATGTCTGTATGTCTGAGTTGTAACATGGGCGCTATGCACGGCTTATATTATATAATATCTGCATCCAATTAAAAAGTAGGGTACCATAATAAATAGAGCATTAAGAAAGATATTGAAAGTGTATTGCATTCTTGTTAGCATATCAATAACCAGGGGAGTAACACTGATCCCCATATAGAACACACGTATTATTAAATTTAAAACTTAATATATGAATTATCTACTTATTATGTTACAATTAAAAATATGTTTACCCCTATGATCACAGTAGCACATACCACTAGCGCACACACATATACAGTGTGTGTATGTGTGTGTGTGTGTGTGTGTGTGTATGTTTGTATGTATGTATATGTATGTGTGTGTATATGTGTGTGTGTATGTGTGTGTATGTGTGTATGTATGTGTGCATTAATACTAACTGAGTTGTCTCGTCTACGAAGAGCGTGGTTTTATCCTGCAGAAGGAGGCCGGCATCGAACAGAGCGGCAAGGTCACTGTCCTGTACGCAGTCGACCTTCGCCACTGTATTCGTGGATATCGGGGGCAGTTGTCCTGTAGTGGTCATTGTAGTGGTCATTGTAGTGGTCGGAGAGGTGGTTGTCATTATGGTGGTGATGTGCTTGTCATTGTGGTGGTGATGTGGTTGTAGTGGTGATGTGGTGTCATTGTAGTCGGAGTGGTGTTAGTATGCAAGTCATGGGGGGATGGCGAGGGTTTTAGTGATCATGATAGTATACTGTTATGTAGGGTGTGCTACACTTGCCCTATTTATTATATGATAAATAACTTAATATATGTTACGCCCTTATTACGAAATGTGATGTCATCATGAAATGTGATGTGATTTTGAAATGTGATGTGAAATGTGAAATGTGATGTGATTGTGAAATGTGATGTGGTTGTGAAATGTGATGTGGTTGTGAAATGTGATGTGGTTGTGAAATGTTGTTTATGAAGGCTTACGATGGTAAAAAGAAGCGTACGCATACATACATATTGAGTGATATATCACTCAGGGTGGTGGTAAATTAAATATAGAAAATATTTATTGTAGGCGATCATTAGGCTGAATATCTATTCCAGATCTAATCGGCATTATATCAAGGATGGCCATACATCAATGGGTGGGTATCAGGTGTACATTCTATATACACATTGATGAGTTGTTCTTTTATTCTTATATAATTTTATGTGGAATCCTTTCTCGAAAGCATATTGCTATTAGGGTTCATTTTTTACTTATTATATAACTATACTTGTATATTCCATGTGTCTTGATTATTTATGTATAGCATATAAGTAAAAAAAATACTACTCATTCGATGAAGTAATAACCGAACTGGGTATGCGTGGTGCATGGTGTCATAGGATCCATTACGTAATGGTCAGAGTCGTGGTCAGACTCCAGTTTTGCCTTCGTTGTGACTCCCTTCAAAGACAGTAAGATGTGTCAATGACAGGGAGATATATTAATAACGGTAGGATGTGGGTAAATACTCAGATGAGATATATCAATAATAGTAATGTCTCTCCGGCAAAGAGAAGTTACTATATTAAGTTTACTATCATTAATGTAGCGAGGTTATTCAATATCGCATGGTAAACACCAGATCTGGGGTCTATGGTTCAGCGGAAAAGAAATAACAAAGATTTTGCAAAGCAAAGATATAACACTCTCTATCAATGCACAGTAATTAATATTAACCCTTCCCTACTGATAGCAGTAGTATCGAAATCACTGAAATAAATGTAGGTTAGACGGTATTTTTATACAATAATGTTTTCATTGTTCTATTAAATTACATGCAATATAAGTTATCTTTTACTCGCCACATATATATGTATAGCATTTAAACTAAACTATTCGATTGATTTGTTATATATTAGTAATGAACACTTCACCATATAAATAATAATTTTAAATACATTTTTTTACATTTCATTAGTGTATAGATTAATATGAAATTACATTATAAACAACATATTTATCCAAAAAGTCAACCTATATAGATGGCGCTGTCATAATTTGTGTACAAAATCGAATTACACGATGTCGCGTAAGTGTTATATCTTTCCTTAGCACAACTATTAGGTAATAAATAGGAAAGTGATATGTCACTAATTTGATGCCAGGTGATTCTTATGTTTTATCTTGTGTTATTAAGAATTTAATAAATATTTAGATCAAATTACAAAAAATAAATGTTTTTACTTATTGAATTATATTATCCTAGATCTCTCACAGTTATTTATAACATACAAGTCTACGCTTTCTCGATGGGTCTATTTGTAAACGTTATTCGTACTACTTCGTATTTTGATAAAAAGATATTATAATTAGTACTAGAGAAATCACTGTGCACTATGTACCTTATGTAGTTCATATTTAAGATAGTAATAGGAGGGCACGGGGGTGGGGCAGAACTCTGACAGCACTCTTCTGTCTCCGTAGTAAAACTCATTGTCTCCCTACCAGAATACATTTAGTTAATGTTATGCTGCGTATTATATATGTATGTGTATATACTAATATTAATTATAATTAATTATTTACTAGTTATTAATATAAAGGAAACACTAATTCAATTTAGTAAATGAAGAATATAATGTGTCCATTTGAATTAATTGAGTATGACAATAAAATATATCCAGATTATTTTAGCATATCGTATGACAATAAATTAGATTGAGATAAATGTGACAACCATTAATATGTATATTATAAAAATAATGTATTTTGAATAATTTATTATAATTCTCATCTAATATGTTCATTTTATTTATATTATTTATAAGCGCATGCATATACTACAGATAAATAAGTATATTACCCTGACACACTACGAGCTAAACTCTACCTGTGGATGTATCTATACTACAATACTAACCTGTTTATTAGTAAGCTCGTGCAGTCTCTTAGGTATGTACAAGGGTGATAGCTGTAACTTGATGAGGTTAACGTGTACAGACAATCCACTTCCTGTTCAGTGCGTCATTATATACTTACATACAAACAATCATGTATATCATGTATATAATACGTGTATATTATATATACATATATATATATATACATATATATTTCTAATAAATACATATTTTACAATACTAACTTTGATCACTATAATTAAAAATTAATAAAATCAAGGATGTAAATTATATGATTTTATATTATAAGTAAGAAAATATTTTCAATGTTATTTAAAATTATGTAATTATTTAATTATATAAAATAACAATAGATACTATTTGTATGAATTAATAATTAATAAAATGTATTATCAATATTACAAACTCTGCATCAAAATAATTCTCTGACAATAACATTTTTGTAGTAACTAATAAAAATGTTCGAACAAGATGGGAAGGACAACATTTGTTGTTCAATCTAAACTCTTTTTACAGCAATAACATTATTCTAAATGAGTTAATTTATAAATTTATATTTAATTATTCGAAGGAATCATGACATATTCATTTAAATAAATAAATTAGTATCTCCATTATCATTTGAATTATAAGTGTATCAACTTAATAATATATATATATATATATATATAAATTATACAAATAAAATATATATTATTAAAATAATCATGAATAAAGATAAGAATTTATATTTTTATAATAAATCATAGTATTACTAGTATAACTAATATAATATAATAACTATAGTATATTTTTGATAACTTAATTTTATTCGTAAGTAATATAGATATTAATTCAAATTTTAATATGATGTTTTAAATGATATTTTGTTGTTAAAAATAATTGTATAAATAGTATATATATATTAATACAAATAGTTGTATAAATAATATTTGCACTAAGAATTATATACTTAAATATTAAACCATAAAACCTTAAAAACACCCTGACTTACAATATTAATCGTATTCTAATTACATTATTTATCATACTTGTATATTTGTAATATATTATTTATCGTACTTATATATATATAATATATATTTATATAAATAAAATTAAACTTGATAAAGGTTTTATAGGTTTTTCTAGTTAATTAAAAATAATAATTTATAGTATACAGTAACAAAAATAAATAACAATTTTCAATAACTAACAACAATGATAATTGTAATAAAATTAAATAAGTACTAATAACCATCTATATGGAGTATACAATTTAATTAAGTGATACCATTATATAAATTCTCTTAAAACATTTTAAATAAATGACATAGTATTCGAATAATTTAATATTTTTTAACTTAAAATAAATTCTAAACTATTATACATTGCCGTGCTATAATACCCTCATAATACCCTCATAATACCCTCATAATACCCTCATAATACACTCATAATAATGTCATAACAATCACAATGTTTAACCTCTATCTAGGATAAATTTTGAAGTTTGTTCATCAGATCTATCATCGTTGTAACCACGGTGTATGACCTTGGATATTACTCCTTTGACCTTTAAGCGATCTTCTGAAATCAATGTAGGCTCAAATTCTACTACCGGCAGATCTTCAATTTCTGAAATGTATTTATTAAACAATTTAATTTAATGTTGATACAATATATATATATATATAAATATATATATATATATATATATATATATATATATATATATATATATATATATATATATATATATATATATATATATTTATTAAGAATATTATTTTATTTATAACAGTGTTATAAAATTAATTAAGCACAAAATGAAATACACTTACTATATATATATATATTATTGTATGTACAAACTCTTGCATTCCCTATCATTATTTTCGTAACACTGACTATATTCGAATTCATCATCACCGCACTCTGGCCTACATTCTGAAAGGATAATCATTGTATACATGTTAATACCGTATCAGATCTATTTATATCTTAATATTAGTGTATTAAACTTTCTAATATTGTTAGGGCAATTAGTAGAATAAAGTATAATGCAATACTAATATAATTACGTTTTTACTTTTACATTTATTAGTTTCATTTCGTATCTCATTGTAATACTTATTAGTATTTAAATATTATCATAGTATTACTTTACACGTCAATTATATCAATATAAATTCAATAAACTATATATCTACCTATGCAACCGTCTATGTTACTCTATATGAGTACGTTTTTGTAACATCCAAACGTACGATCAGCATTTACATGTAGTGAATACAGATATATACGTTGGTATTATTGTACGTTGGTATATCTCACCATGTGTCACTACTTATGTCACTACCTAGTCACTACCTGCTATACATCACGTGATCTAGTAACATGTATCAGGTGTAGAAGTTAGTATTACTAGGTCAACTCGTGGATCGATCGATAACTTAATATGATAATACTGATTAATAACAGTGCAGCGCAACAGCTGCAGATGATTACATAAGATACATGTGGAGAAGAATAGGGTCACAATCAGGCATAGGTTAAAGGTCAGAAGAATGTCAATACTACACTGGCTATGTATGATATACCTACATGTTAATGGGATGATGGAGGCAGAGATTTGTAAACTAGATTGGTAGTCATGTGATTTTTCTTCAAAATACATGGTACCTCGATGTAGGTATCTTAAGATGGCCGACCATCAAGTATAAATTATTATTTAATCGAATTAAGTGTTGCAATTATATTGCAGTATAAATATATAATATAAAGTATATGAGCAAATAAAGTAAATAAAATGTATTTAAAAATCAATATTATTGGTTTGAATATTAATTATTAAATACATGTGTCATGCCATGGTCGGCCATCTTAAGACACCTAAATCGAGGAACCACATATGTTGAAGAATTTTACATTAGTGAGATATAGCAATATCGATCTAGGTAACATACCAATCTAAGGATGTATGTTACTCAT
>OZ025244.1:72095266-72115266 GCA_964019155.1 Osedax fenrisi
TATTTTGGAATATAATATCATAAAATATTTACAATATTTCAATTTTATAGATTTTACGGGTAGATGCGGCGGCTAGAGATGCTACAAGAGTGAAAGCCTCTAAGAAGAAACAGGTGACAGAATCTAGGGAAGGGAGACGCAAATTTCATCAAAGGATTATGGAAGTGGATTTCTTTTATAATATCTAATAAAAAAAAATCAATCATAATTATAATAAAATTTATTTTTTGTATATTTTTATTCTTTCATATGCAACTATAATATATAATAATAATAATTTATATAGATGCAATTTATTTCAAAAGCATGACAAATTATACAAGTTATATAAATATAATATAAAATTGTAAGAATTAGCTAAACTAACTTTTTCCATAATAATAAATGTCAAAAAGCAGATAAATAATATAGTCAATCTTTAAAATCAATTATCTCAGAATATAAGTTTTTTTTATGAACATTTCTATTTCTCAATGAATAATTGACTAAACTTGTTCAAATTTTCAAAGTATGTTTAGTATTATATTTATATTGTAGCTATAGAAAATATTTGTGATTAGATGTAGAGTTTATAAATAATTGATAATTAACATTTTTAAATAAATATTTTATTTTTAAAATTTTTTTATTTTTTAAAAATGTTGATATTTTCAAAACTATTATTCTAATCATTTAGAATTCCTATAGAACAATTGACACAATATATCTTAATGTTATGCAATTTAAATTATGTGAAAATCTTAATTATTTCTTGAGTTTTTGAATTTTCAAAAAAAAAAAAGTCCTATCTAATTACATTGAAATCTAAAGACTGTGAACCCCCTTAAGAGTGATGATAGAATATGTGTTCATGATGGATATTGTAGCCGCATCATAAGCGGGTACCTATGGGTATGTATATCATAATACCTTTTATTTTTTTTAATTTGGATGTTTATTTAAAAATCGGAATGGGGTCAAAAATTGCATGGGAAAAGATAGGGATATTAGAATTAAATTATATAAATGTGTCCTATAGTATATGTAGCTCATATGAAATATATCATTAGATTATGTAAAAAAAAATTATTCTATGAATTTTTCAACAACAAATATTAAGGTAACCTAATTTTTTTTTTTCATCTATGTTCCTGAATGGTATGAAAAGACTCCACAAAATAAAAATAACGACAGTAACAATAACTTACCTATATCCACAGTGTGGATTCCACACCTATATCTATCGGACACCAACGCCCACACATACTTATACATCTACATCTACTTCATCACTCCACATCTACACATACACCCACCCACCCCCTCTAGCCACAAGTGTAACCTATACATTCGAATCCGTTGATGAGATTGTACCCATGCCGACAGATACAGGCCCCTGTGGCAGCATCGCATGTGTGCTGACAGGAGGAGTGTCTACAGCGAGAGGACTTCAACATCTCATTGGTTATGTGTGAGCGTATTACATCTGTGGGGGTAGGCATGAGGGTAGGGTAAGGGTGGGGTAAGGGTGGGGTGAGGGTAGGTATCGCAGGTATGCTGACAGGAGGAGTGTCTACAGCGAGAGGACTTCAACATCTCATTGGTTATGTGCGAACGTATTACATCTGTCAGTGTGATGTTATAATAGGGTAGGTTAGGGGAAGTTGTAGTGGAGTTTATATATATATATAATTATAATTATCTAACTATAACGACTTTTAACCGACTCTAATAACCTCTAACCATATATGTACCAACCTTTAATCTTATCTAATTATCACTAATATTATATATAACCTCTGACCATACCTAATGACCTCTAATCATAACCGTCACACTCTAACCACCTCTATCATCCTTTAACTAGCACTATAAATCTTAAACATACCTAACGACATCTAACATTACCTAACGACCTCTAACTGACTCTAGTGACCTCTAACCAACTGTAATAACCTCTAACATTACCTAACGACCTCTAACCATACCTAACGACCTCTAACCGTATCTGTCGACCGTGAAGCCGGGTACATTGTTCACGATTTTCAGATCATGATGCTTGTTAGCGTAGACGATAGCTTTGGGCGCAATCCTGCCGGCCCCAACCCTGATGACTACGTGAGCCTCGACGTCAAAGATTATAGTAGAGGTTGCCGCGGTGATCACGCATAGCAACGCTAAACTGAGGGCATACGGGGGTGTGGTCGTGTATTAGGTAATGTGTTGGAGAGTAGGGTAGTGGAGAGTAGTGTAGTGGAGAGTAGGGTAGTTGAGTGGAGTGTAGTGGAGAGTAGGGTAGTTGAGTGGAGTGTAGTGGAGTGGAGTGTAGTGGAGTGGAGTGTAGTGGAGAGTAGGGTAGTTGAGTGGAGTGTAGTGGAGAGTAGGGTAGTTGAGTGGAGTGTAGTGGAGAGTAGGGTAGTTGAGTGGAGTGTAGTGGAGTGGAGTGTAGTGTAGAGTAGGGTAGTTGAGTGGAGTGTAGTGGAGTGGAGTGTAGTGGAGAGTAGGGTAGTTGAGTGGAGTATAGTGGAGAGTAGGGTAGTTGAGTGGAGTGTAGTGGAGAGTAGGGTAGTTGAGTGGAGTATAGTGGAGAGTAGGGTAGTTGAGTGGAGTGTAGTGGAGAGTAGGGTAGTTGAGTGGAGTGTAGTGGAGTGGAGTGTAGTGGAGAGTAGGGTAGTTGAGTGGAGTGTAGTGGAGAGTAGGGTAGTTGAGTGGAGTGTAGTGGAGTGGAGTGTAGTGGAGAGTAGTGTAGTGGAGTGGAGTATAGTGGAGAGTAGGGTAGTGGAGTGGAGTGTAGTGGAGAGTAGGGTAGTTGAGTGGAGTGTAGTGGAGTGGAGTGTAGTGGAGAGTAGGGTAGTTGAGTGGAGTGTAGTGGAGAGTAGGGTAGTTGAGTGGAGTGTAGTGGAGAGTAGGGTAGTTGAGTGGAGTGTAGTGGAGTGGAGTGTAGTGGAGAGTAGGGTAGTTGAGTGGAGTGTAGTGGAGAGTAGGGTAGTTGAGTGGAGTGTAGTGGAGTGGAGTGTAGTTGAGTGGAGTGTAGTTGAGTGGAGTGGAGTGTATCGTGTGTAGTATAGTGGAGTGGATTGAAATATGGTATAATGATTTTTTGTATTTAATAGTTAATAGTATAGTGTATTTAGTTTGTAATTTTTAATACTATTATTTCGATATCAAATTATTATTTATGAATACTGTTCATACATTTTAATTGATGAAACATAATTAATTCTAGTAGTAATTTTTCATATTCATAAAATGTTTAATAATTGTGTAGTCATTGAGTTAGGGGATGCGCGATGTTTGAGAATTTACATGTACAAAATAGGGTACATTAATAGTCAATAAAATGTAACTAAGTATTATTGATAAATTCAATAACAAATTATATAAAAATTATATAAAAAAGTGTATAGTTTTTAAAAAATAACCCTTTTCCCTATATTTTACATGTAAGATCACGAACAGTATATGCCCCTTTAATTAGAAATATGTTTGATAATTGCATTGTTTATAATGATATTCTACACATAAAACTAAATCTCCGAGATATTAAGTAAAAGAGTGAACACTACCGATCTATTCACTATAAGATTGTTCCGGATCAAATGTTTAGCAAAAATATTTTGGTCCGGTCAAAAAGTTAACTCACACATAAACAAAATTTTAAAAAACATAAAATATTCGTAATATAAATGATATCATATATTATATAGAATTGCTATTTATAAAGATTTGGTTTGGCTTTTAGTAGGAAGTAACTTATTAACTCGATCTGATCTTTATTTTCATTTATTACCGGCATTTATTAATCAAATGAATGCGTAATGATGGGGACACATTTGAAAATATTCACCACTGTAGTGGTCATATCTTAACAGTTAGTATCACATGATCCAATAGGTTAGCGTCGCACTAACTAGTGTTTGGCTCCCAGGGAAGCTCCGCCCCCTCCCCCTCCTCCTCTACCTGTCACATGTTTAACTGACGAACCTGGTGTGTGAAATATTCATTATTATGGTTGTTGTTATTGCTGTTGATTTCATATGTAATTCACTGAAAGTTTCTATATAACGTATAATATATACATTCTATATTACGTTGAAAGCTAGATAATGATGATGATGATGATGGCAAAGGTTTGCACTTTAATAGGATTCACTCGTGAAAATATAAGATTATGAAATAGGAACATTTTTAAAAGATAGAATACGATACGCAAACATATTTTAATGATTTATGTTTCAAATATAATTATTACGTTTTCTCTTTTTCCTTAATATGGAATGTACTTCCTTATAAAATTAGGATGATACCTAATCGTGAAATATTCAAAAGTATGTTAGAAATATATCTATTATAAAATACCATTGAAATTATTGTTAATAAATATCAATATTATATTATTTTATTAGAGCGGGTGCATGAACCAATGGGGGAGGAGAACTTCGGCACTACTGTCACAAGACTCGCGTTACTGTCTCCGCTGTCACCCGATGGCAGACTTTTACGAGACCTCACTCCATTTATCTATTGAATTGGTATATGTATGTGTTTCTGGTATATATGTGTATATAGTATATATATTCATGTAAACGAAATGGTTAATTAACTAATGATGCTGTACGTGTTTGACAAAACACCGTTTGTTATATTTATCAGTTTATTTTACGCTATATATTTATTAGTTTTTAAATCTACATATAAAATATATATATATATATATATATATGTATTGATATATTATACATATATATATATATATATATATATATATATATATATATATATATATATATATATATATATAATTAGTTTAATTTGAACTATATTTTATACAAAATATATATCTAAAATTATATCCAATAAATTATTTATTTTTAAAAATTGAGTACAACATTATTAGGCATTTTAATGGGATTTTCACTAATAATTTTTAATACAAATTATAGACACTAACTGTAGAATATTTATTATTAGCAATTTCTTTTTCATTATAATTACACTTATTCAATGTCATAGACCTAATATCAATATCTGTAAATGTTTTATTATTATTTTAATAAATATAAAAAATTAAAATAACACATGATATTATATAGAATTAATGTAAATGTGTAGGTAAAATATAGATATTAAATTTAATATATTCACTTTATAAATGTTTAAATAAAAGATAGATATTATATTTAATATTTTAATTTTTAATTCTTATATTTACTGATCATTTCTTAATAGATAAGTTAAATGCATTGTTATATTAATATAAATGTAATAATAATAATAATAATATTAATAATATAATATAGGTGTAATACAATAGAGATTACTAATGTCACAGTTATAACAATACATACTTCTATTATCGTACAGCGGAGGTGGAGGAGGTAGATCATATTCATCATCATTGTCGAGTTTAGACACCAAACATCTAGAGGGGGTGGACAGATCTCCATCTATTAAGGGGTAGCGAGGGGTAACGAAGGGACAGTGTTACTATGGAGAGGTAATACAGGAAGACAGGTCTTACTAGATATAATAGGGGAAACTTTGATATCAAGGATCAGCTATGTTAGCGTATCGTGTTATGGAGTAATAGTATATTATAATTTATAATCGAAGAGAATAACTTGTTGTACTAGACTAAATATAAACATGCAGAAAAAATATTTATCTCAAAAATAAATAATTTCATTGTTAAAATTATACAATAAAATGTATATAATTAAATTAATTTTAGGTATATAGAGATTAAAGTGCATACATGCAATGCTATAATTATAGGATTGCCAGTATGAACTCTAATCTAAGTTAACTTAGCTTGCATTTAATTTAGATGCATTTGAGAGTAATTGTGAAATTAAGCATTTTATTCCAAATAAATTACACTATACAGTTTCTTGGTTCCTTTATTCTGAACTATTATATTATAATAATTTAAAATACCATTTATAATAAATATTATTTCAATGTATGACTAATTTTCAAAAGAAATATTAATTTAATTTTTACTATAGAAAACTATTATACATAAATATTGTATATATACAATATATATTAATTTGAATTGTGTAAAATTAAAAATATGTTATTTATAAAATATAATCATTGCTTACAATAAACTTAAATAAATGTATCATTAAATACCATTAAATCCAATTATTCAATATACTCATTAATAATAATTATTATTATTATAATATTTAATAAATTCTACTTTTTGTTTAAATTAATAACAAATAAAATGTATTTAATAAATTTAATAAAAATATTGAATATTACAATCTTCATTTCATTTTATATTATAGAATATAAAATGTTATCAAATATTCTGTTTATAATATATTATATATAACACTTATTTAGATTAGTGTGTAATATATATATATATATATATATATATATATATATATATATATATTAATATATATTAATATATATAATATATATAATATATAAAATTTAACCTATACAATTATCTTTACTTTTGTTTAAACTCTTCTTCCGATTGTATCTTAATCCAGGTTGATCCAACTATTTATACAATCAGTTATTACATATTCAAACTTTATAAAACAAAATAAAGGAATATTTTATTATTAAATATGTATTCAAAATTGTGTCTATATTAATTTATAAATAACATTTATTCAAAATTTTATAATACATTATTTATTTAATTATTCAATATTTAAATTATAATTATTATATTTGTATTAGTATGAGCTCCTACCTTTATATATGATACAACAGGATTCTCATCATGGTTTGCTATTGAAATAGGATTAAATATAAATTTGTATATTAAATGATATATATATATATATATATATATATATATATATATATATATATATATATATATATATTAATATATATATATATATATATTTGAATGCATAAATAATATATATATACAAAAATAATTAACTTATTATAAATATATTATAATATAATAATATCCCTTTAATTGCCATCACAACTTATATACATTTATAACTATTATTACACAAGTTATACAAATTCGAGACTTTAAACATTTGTTAAAATAGCATGACAATTAGGGCTGGATAATCAGAGATACAAAGTGAATTCAGTATAATTAAAAGGCTAATTATAATTAGTATATGTAGTATATATGATAGTATGCAGAGTTGGAAAAAATCATGATTTTTTTAAAAAAATCAAAAAAATCAAAATCACATTGATTTTTTTGATTTTTTTGATTTTTTTGATAGAATAAATAAATAAATTTATCAATACAAATTTTATATTATTTAATCAGTTTTATTTATTAGATTTATTAATAATAGTAATCCAAACTATTAATTACATTTTATCAAATTATAAAAAAGTTGATTTATAATCAAAAAAATCAAAAAAATCATGATTTTTTTTGATTTTTTTGATTTTTTTGATAGAATAAATAATTAAATTTATCAATACAAATTTTATATTATTTAATCAGTTTTATTTATTAGATTTATTAATAATAGTAATCCAAACTATTAATTACATTTTATCAAATTATAAAAAAGTTGATTTATAATCAAAAAAAATCAAAAAAATCAAAAAAATCATGATTTTTGCCTTCAAAAAAATCAAAAAAATCATTGATTTAATCAAATGATTTAAATCAATTGATTTAAATCAAACAACTCTGATAGTATGTATATGTAAAGTATATGTATACTATAATACGTAATGAATTTATATCAATTAATAATATATTATATATATATATATAATATATTATAATATATATTATTTTGAACCCTTTTAAGATAAATCAAAATAAATATAATATTGACTACAAAAAAGAGAGATAATTATTTTCCAAAAAACTATGATTATAATTATGATGATTAACAGTTGATGAATACAAACATTTGGTGGGGTTGACACCGTACCTCTGATTAGGCTCGATGCCAGCAGACAGGTGTTCGTCCAGCAGTATGGAGTCCACATTCTGTGTAGGAACAATGAGGGTATTGTTATAGTTGGTGGTTTAGTAAAACTCAGGCATTGTCATCCACTGTTTAAGTGATTAGAGATAGTTAGTTATGGTTTGGATGCTAATTTATAACACATGGTTCACTAACTTTGCGATTGTTAACCTATATTGTAATAGGTGTTTCTAAAACATGCTTCGATCAAAATAGAATATAGCTATTTTTTAACTTTTTTTTTAACCCATAACATATTTTATTTCAATAATTTAGAATATTTTTTTTAACTTTATGTTACTAGACAATAATATATAACATTTAAAACATATAATTGATAAAAAATATTATTAATTAATTAAATTTTGTATTCTACTGATTTAATAATGTATTATATTAAGTGGAGTTTGAATGTATACTATATATTAGTATAATAGTTAAATAAATATTACTAAATATAAATAAAAATATTAAATTGTAACTGATAAAAATAATACAACCTATCTATTATAAATACCTAACACCGAAAATGCTTAATAATTAACATCAACAATAATTAACTAATAACAATAATGGTTGACAACTAACTGTTAAGTTTCTATTCAACAATGGGGCATGTGAATTCACAGTTTCTGATGGGAGAAAACACCAACATTAATAATTTATCGGAGTTAAAGTGGTGGAATATTATATTAAGTTTTATTTATGATTAATAATAGTTTAATAATTATTATTTCAATAAATTACATATATATATATATATATAAATAATTAATAATAAAAGTAAATACATTGAATCTTCTAAGATATATATGAAATGAATGCATATGAAGAATTCGGAATAACAATTATGGTGATGAATTTTAAAATACAATCATTTTAATATATAATATGTACTTAATATTTACTTAATATATATATTTTAAATTTAAATTAACAAAATTATTGAAATATAAAATTCTTTTATTACAGATATAATTATATTTTAAGGATAATAATTAATATTAAAGTGTTAAAATTATATCATAACTTAGATAGTTGTTAGACCTGATAGATTTTGTTCGACGGGAATAGGCAGGGCATCAGAGCCTATAGATGAATTAGTTCTGATCGAATGCTGATCTCTAGGTAATTATCGTATATTATTATATATATATTTATATATATATATATAAATAAATATATAATATATATATGTTAAACAATATATATAACAAATTTCAAAAAATTATTTTTTATAAAAATATATATATATCAATAGTACATTTTATTACAAGTCAATTTATCAAGGGTAATATTTTATATGATATATAAATATGCATAAATAATATAGTATTATTTCAAAGTTTGTAATAATATAATAGATTAATTTATATCAAAATATTACTACTTTGATTTACAATATATATCACATTAATTGTAGTTATATTTCTAAAATGATATGCATATTGAGTTAATTATGTACCTGATATTATTAGGTTAAAATGTCCATGCTAGTTATGTATTTATAATAATTAGAGATTTTAAATTTAAAATAAAATAAATTATTATATAAATGAATTATAAAATATTATATAAAATTGTTCTTAGTTATATTTCAAGATCATAATATGATACTTATAAAGTTTATAGTGAAATTATAAATTATTAATATTTTATGGCTAATTAATAATTTCGGAGTATGGTAAAATAGCTTGACTATTTTTAAAATAAGCTACGCACTAAATGCCCGTAAAACTTTATTTGAATTAGTGATTAAATAAATTTATATTTAGCATATATGTTAACATTATTGTATTATATATTATAAGAATAATTATGCATCATAATTGTATATCCATAGTACTGTACAAATATCATATATCAAAATTAAACATAAAATTAAACGGTTTTTATGACTCATATTCTTACGATTATGATATCTATATCCATATGTGTAGATATATGTATAGTTATGTCAATTAAATATAACTGTGCGATTATTGCATCACTAATTTGGATAAACGATTATGAATGCGTTCAAATCGTAGCCTATTACAAAAAAGCGCTATACTTTTGACCAAGGTCCATAATTACGCTATAAAATAAGTTCAAATGACGGCTATTACATTGTTATGAACTAAGATCTAGTAAGGAATGGACGTTAACTTACGCATACTGTTTTGAAACTTTTATTTTACTCTTGAATGAATTGATTATGTTGCATTATGATCTGAGTATATATTAGAATTGTATCAATACAAAAACTCATTTATAAATTAATGATTTCAATATATAAATCATATGATTTTATTAGAATTGTATTATATTAAAATTGAATTATCTCACTGTAGGCCGCCAATTGTTATTATAAGAATATCAAAGTTCAAGGTAGGCGTTACTTATATATGCACTACTGCACATTTTATACATTATAAAATATGTTATAGTAACACAATATTGTATAGGCCCACTTTGGGGTATAATGCAGCTAAAAAAAACATAAAAATAAAACCAAACCAAAGAAATCAAACCACCCCAAAATAAAAATTGAACTCTGACATTCTAATAATAATAATAATAGCTTTATGATTCAAATAATATTTAATACACATTTGGAATTTCTACATAAATAATATATAAAAACATCTTTCTATGTAAATTTTATTTATAAATGAATTACTATTTTTAATAAATTATTATTGATAAATACAAAATTAAATAATATGAGTTATTTTTATATTTAACATAAATAAATTTTATTTATTGATTTAATGATTTATATTATAAAAATCGCTGCTATTTTTAAAATAATTTAAATTTAAAATATTATTATTTATTAAATACCATTAAAATTATTTATTTCGCAATACAAATAGTTACCATTATATATAGGGTGCAGAAATCTTTATATAAAATAGTTGTTAAAAAAATTATTTACCATAGTAATTTACTAAGTAACTAAGTTGCTATGACAATTAATATTAAAAGAAAATAACACAATAATTGTGGCAATGTGTTTTACACATGAACAATAGTTACTATTATTATCAAATAAGTGTGACGAAACTATTATATTAAATTTAGGTGAAATAATGTTGATGAGTAGTATCATACTTTTATGACTTTTATAATAGTATTATAATAATACTAATTATTATTATAATAATTGTAATTAAATTTACCATTTTTCAGAATATTTTCAAAATTACTTTAGAATATTTATTATTGTTATTTGTTATAATTATTATATATAGGTATATATATGTATATATTTAATAATATAATTATAATATAGTATATACTTTATATATAATTTTATATATAATATAGTATATTATAAATAATATAGATTAATATAAATTATGAAATATATATACAAACTTATTTTTCAAATTCAAAACATTAAGGGTGATCAAAGACACTAAAAATGTAAAAGCCACAACAATACATATAAAATAAAAGCATGGCCTTAGGAATGTTCTCAATTCTTCTTTGTACGAAGCATACTATATGGTATATAAATAATAATAATTAATGTAGGTTATGTGTTATATGTGTTATAAATAATATTAAATATAAATAAAATAACTATTTAAGATTGTTAATTCATATATCCTATATAATGAAGTACAATAATTATAATAAGATATATACAGTTATGTAATGATATTATATATATTTATATTATATTTGTTATAGAATCACTTTCATTTATTACGATAATATACTAGTCTATATTATTTATAAATAAAATTAATTATTTATAAAGATTATTCTAAATAGAATTCTACATTTTTATTGATTTTTTAAATTAGTAGGACAATAGGATTATATTCCTTATAATACTGATTATTTATACTACTAACTATTTGCAATAATACTTTGCCGTTCAGTGTGGTATAGTTATACATGATGACGTCACTCGGCAATGACGTAATATTCACTATCATTTCGTAATCGGTCGCCTCTTCAAACACAATAGATCCCTATAGGGCGCGGGTGTTATAATGCCCCCATACAAGTACAATAGCGATGTTGCGAGTTAGGGTAAGAGCGGCTAAATATTACGAATACCTACTTCAAGGTATACTGATTAGGGAAGTAGTACATATTATGTAATGTGTAATATAACTTGTGTTAAATGATGATATTAATTCAACAATAGTACACTATTATTATCCTATATTTAGGATAATAATAATATACTATCCAGGATAGTCTATCCTATAGGATATCTAATTAGAATACTAGTTAATTCAGTTAATAAAACCCAACATTAACCGTAAACTACGGTTTAAACTACTATTTATATAATATGTTGTATTCGCCTATATATCGACACATGCCATTATTGCATAACACGTCATACCAGTATCGACTATATGCCATCATATTATACTACAATCAAGTAGTATATTAGATCACCGTCGCATTTATTTGAACTGCGCAGTTTATCTACTATAATATATATATATATATATATATATATATATATATATACTATATAGTACTATATATAGTAATAGTAAATCGTCGCTATATTTAGGAATGCGCGACTTTTAGGAATGGCGAGTTCCGGTATCGAGTGACCTTGAACTCCGTCCTAATTTCGATGACGGCCGCCGAGGTGACCGGAAGTCCCTGCGGTAGATCTCGGAATAACAATAGTTCGTTGTTCTGACCGCTGGCGTTGCCCAACACCGCGATGGCCAATAGTATCACGGACGTAAACAAATCGTGCATTGTGTTATCTGTAGATAGTAGTATATACATATATGTACGTGTTGGATTATTTTGGATTAAAATATTAACAAACCATTTATATTACATATATAAATATATATAATTAACTAATGGATATATTAGCTAATACCTATATGTGTTATCTTATAATTAAATTACATCATTGTCTGATTCCGGTAAGTATAAATCATGCATCTGTAAACAACCGTATGTATTAAATTAATATTAATGATTCCGTTACATATTTATATTTAGTTATTAAGTATATTCAGTTTAATAAGTTATTTAAGTAAAATAATAAACAAATATATACTATAGTCTATGTAAAGTAGTTAACTTAATTAATATATATATATATATATATATATATATATATATAATTGTATTATCCAAAATCTGTATACAACATAAGATATAACATAATAAGTATCAATATATTGTATGCAAACATTAGTATTGCGTTAATATATGAACTTCAGTATACTATGAACTTCATAGCTTCAGTCATTCCTATCGATTTCGTGTACGAATTATAACCATGGTTATTATTAATATATTTATATTTTTAATCTTATATTTAACAACAAATATTAATACATATATATATATATATATATATATATATATATATATATATATTTGTTCTCGCGCAGTATCATATTTTTAATTGTATTTAATGAATTTAGTTATAATTAAAATATATGCATCTCAGTAATATTAGTTTAACATAACAAATATGAATAATATAAAGAATAATATGTATAGTGTATACTTGAATTAATATTTAATAAATTGCTAATTAAATACATATTTACCATGTTTATATTAAAATATATATTACTTAAAGATATTATTAATTTTAATTCAAATGTAGATAATGTTTTAGAATAAATTAAATATACATATCATCCATAGCGAATATTTGCCACTCAATTTCTATTGGCATCCTGAAGTCCTGAAGATTTATCGATTAAGACTCGTTTAGAATGACCAAGAGTTATAGGCGTATTTGATTTTCTAGAAGTAATAATAGATTGTGAATTACTATCAATTAAACTTATTGTAATTTTTAATATATTGACCACATTACAACGAGTTATACGAATGTTGAGTGTATCTATATCAAGCGTTTTAAGTATATCGGGGCTACAGTATATGTCATGTAATAACAGAAAAATAGTCGATTGAAATGACTTTGAAATTTGTCAAGTTTAATGAGAAACTAGAGAATAATATTAAATAATAAATGTTTCTAGAAATTCGCTAATTGATAATGCAGTCGTGAATATCATATAAGTATATAATGTATACAGTGTATACATCCACCATCTATTAAGTATACCTTTCTTTAATTCTTCTCAGTATTGCACAGTAATTGTAATCAATGTAATTACATGTTAACATGTAGGTAATAATGAGACCTATTGAGCCTATTGATAGCCTATTTAGATATGTCAAAACCAAACCATATATATATACAAACCATATATGCTTTTCAATTTAATTTGCATTCTTCTGAGATTGCAGAATAGTTTTATTCAATGTAGGTATATAGTATATACTATATACCTACCATGTATTGAGGTATGTCAAAACCCAAATTACATTTATTCTATTTATTATGCATAAATGATGTACAACAATTCTCGTGATTACTAGCGGATAACTTCTATTTGATAGTCTACAAATTAGTGTTTTTTCATGGTTATATGTTTTATAAAACGGCTGGGACTCAGAGGGTTGATGTGTTAGATCATAATCACTTCTATGCGCTTTACTTTAGAATACGTTTATGTTACTCCTTAATTCTACAAAAATCCACCAATTTTAGCAATCAAATAACAATGTAGAAAAGATGAGTCTATTTTATAGTTTAAATTTAAGTTTAGATTTATTTCTACTTATTTATATCTTCTCCATTATCCTACAAGTACCGATGTTGCAGTATCCAATATAAGTTGTATCTACTTCTACTATTTTCTTTGACTGTTAGTGATTTGTCAACAATGTTTAGGTATTTAAGAGAATAACCTACATATTAATATGGAATTTCATGATACTGAAATCATTATGTATTAGTAGGTTATAATATAATTATATTGATCTTATCGTGCATCACTTCCATCTATACTATAGTAACTTGAAGAACCCCTACTACCGTAATAATCAGGTTTAAACTAATCCTATTAAAATCGTTGATATAATATTCCTACTAATATTATTGTTTATAACACTATAATGAATAGTACTGTGGTTAGTACAATACATTACCTTTCCGACTGTTATTGTTTATTAATAGAGAACCGTGTGCTGAATAATTAAGATTTGTATTCAACTTCTTACTTTACATCTGACCATATTCATATTTATACTTTAAAGGACTAGCTAGTAACCTATTCCCATATTTTCATACTGTATACTAGTCTTATTTTCCAATGAAGTTTTACCCCACCCCTCTTTTAAACATTTTATCATCACACCCATGCTTACAAAACGTTTTCCATATCTAATAATGTATGTAATTAGCGTCCTATCTCCTAAATTCATATTATCAATACAAGTCTTAACATAATCTGTGTCCATCAAATATAGGTTTATGTCCTTCTGATGTACTGCGATGTACTTTTCTTAGAGGTGAATCAACTGATAATAACTTCGTTGAAATCTTGAACAATATATAAGCCAAAGGTTCTCCCTCACTATGTTGTTGGTTAAAATCGTACATTTCTGATAGAATGAGTAGAGTCAGTATTGGCGATTATTCTTCCGTATATCAAAAGATGACTCACGGAGTACCACAAGGATCAGTACTCGGACCACTACTTTTTTCGATATACTTATCACCTGTTTTCAAAATCTTCGCCAACCATCCATTGATTAAATGTCATTCATACGCCGATGACATCCACATTTTTACTGATGCTGATAATGAAAATGACTCATCTGCCCACATCCGTTTGCAGAACTGTCTACGTGAACTCTCTATCTGGTTTCACGAAAACTTATTACAACTGAACCCTTTAAAAACTGAAGTAATGTACGTCAATCAAACTTCTAAACACTTTTCAACATCGTTCACATTTTCATTTGACAAGTGTTTATTATCATCATCACAAACGATAAAGAATTTGGGTGTAATTTTGAATTCTAAACACGACATAAAATCTTTTATATCAGACAAAATTCGTTCAGTAAACTTTCAACTGTACAGAATTAAAAAAATCAGAAAATCTTTAAATTTCTTTACTTGCAAAATTTTAGTGACTAGTTTAGTATTAGGAGTTTTCGATTATTGTAATATGCTGCTTATAGGTCTACCAGCTATCACATTGGCTGAACTTACCTCCCTTCAACGATATGCTGTACGTATAATTCACAAGCTACCTCATCGAGAAGAAAATAACCATATCAGCATCACACAATTAATGAAGGAATTACACTGGCTACCCATAAAAGAAAGAATCATCTATAAAATATGTCTTATGACTCATAATGCACTCCACTTTGAAACGCCGTCATATGTATATGAATTGATAGAGAGAATCATCCAGACAAGAAGTCTCAGGCCGTGTCATGTTAATCGTATACGACCTAGATCGACAATACATTCTACTGCTGGCCGTTCACGCGCCTTCTCGTCACAAGCACCGATAGCCTGGAACTCACTACCTGCAACACTCCGTGCTGAAAGAAACTCAGAAAAGTTCAAAAAGAATTTAAAAACATATTTATTTACACTATAACTTTATTATTATTTCATTATACATTATTGTTAACTTAATTGTTTAAACGATGTCTAAATAAAATTTCTTCTTCTTTTTATGTTGTCAAATAGTTCTTCTTGATCTCTCCTACGCGTTTGAATTGCTTCTCCATGATATCCTTAGCTCACGACTTGAGATTATTGGTATTAATGGTAGTGCGATCACAAGGTTTAACTTCTCCATCCTAAACATATCATCGTATGTTAAATTATGTTAGTTCTCTTCTGACCCCTGCCCTCTATTCTATGGTATCCCACAAGGTTCCGTCCTATACCGACTTCTTTTCTCCATAAATATATAACACATATAATGTATATTATATATATATATATAATAGTTATAATAAAAGTATACTTTATAATGTATATATATATTTGTATAATTATACGATATCCTAATATTCGCATTTTTATTATCATATATATATATATATATATATATATTCTGTCGATATCCAAGTTGGATAATCCAACTCTACCATTTCATCCCTATATCCACTCCAGTCTATTCTCAACTAATTGCATGTACCACCACTATTAAATACTGGTTTCTATCCATCAATATTCTACTAACTCCATCAAATATTGCCCTTCTCAATATTCATACGAACTCTCCAGAATTCCGGAAGGGCCCTTCCTTCTACCTTTATAACATTTTTATTTCAAATTCGAAGACAGTCTTCAATCTTTGTGTCGTATTCGACAATGATCTATATTTTTCTAGGTATATTGCTAACATTTCTAAAGCTACTAATTATAATTTATTTAGAATCAAATGTATCCGTAACCATATTAATCTACACATATGTGCTGTCCTTATTAATTCACTTATAATGTACCGTATTGATTACGGTTATTTTTTTAAATTAAATAACCTTACTGATTCCTTCATCGACCTAGTAAACATAATCACCAGATCATCCATACTATCCATTTTGAATATTAAATATCTGACCATTCATCTACTGACTACTTTCGACTTCTACTAAATTGGCTTCCCTATAAAAAACGATCCATAATTCGACTCCTTTATATTACCCATAAATCTATATATTACTTCATTCCTTTATATATATATTTGATGTACTATTTTATGTACCCTAAGGGTATGTAACTTAAGGATATGTGCGTCGCACATTGTGCGACCTCTGATCTATAAATAGATTTGTATATATATTTAATAAGAAAAATAGTGTTCTATTAAAAGTGTCTTTAAAAATCTTTTATTAACTGTTATTAATTTATTTATTCAACAAAATGATAGATATAATATAGATCTATAATAATTGCCTGTTGTATAGTATCATACTATTAGTATGTGAAATATAAATGTTGTTTAACCCTTTAAGCACCTCATAAATACAATTTTAACTAATAAAATACAAATCTATGATGTACAAAATGTGATTAAATATATATATATATATATAATTGTGATGCATCATAGATAATTGTCGTGATTATGTGTTATATAATATAATACAATACATATATGCCATATGATTTTTAATGTATATATATATATATATATATTAGTCACGTGTTAATATTGGCATTGTAAACAATGGCCTGCAGGTTTAGCACCTTAAATCTAAATATTACAAAATTAAGTCAAGCATAAATATATAATATGGCGGAAATAACGAATAGCAGCGAATGTATTGATAATATGTGTTTATCTGTTGATGTATTGTTTACACATATTCATGATTATATGTATATATGTCAATATAATGTATTATATTTATCAATATATTATATTAATATATAACTACATATTATATAGTATGTGCACACATGTGTGTGTATGTGTGTGTGTGTGTATGTGTGTGTGTGTGTGTGTGTGTGTGTGTGTGTGTGTGTGTGTGTGTGTGTGTGTGTGTGTGTGTGTGTGCACACGTGACAATTAATGATACTAAGATTAATTATATAATCTACTGATATAACTATATCGCTCTATAACACACACACACACACACACACACACACACACACACACACACACATACACACACACACATACACACACACATATGTGTAAAATGTACACTATTGTACACTGTAAATCGTATACGTTGCACGAGATAAAATCAATATTATATCACTTCCAACACTTCAAGGGGAGATGAGAGGAGAAGGAGGAGGAGGAGGAGGAAAGCATTTACATCTAGATATAGTAAATGTAGTACATGCTTATATCATATTAGGAACGTAAGCATAATATATATATATATATATATATATATATATAGTTTGTATATTAATTATAATATAACTAATATGACATGTTAACTATTATATTTATAAATACATATACCAACATTATATATTTAACGAGAAGTCTCATTAAATACACATTCACATACATATGTGTATATACACATACATACGTTTATACACTTACATATACATCAAATATTCACACATGTTATATATATATATATATATATATATATTTACATATGTGTACTAATTAGCATTTTAGCATTGATTTATGACTGTTACAATCACAATTCTGCTAGACTAATACAAATAATATATACTATATAAACATTGATAATAAATAATGTAATCCATTTAGTATTATATTATCTCCATTAATAAATATAATATACATGTAACATCGTATAACGTTTAAGTATACGTAACCTTTCCTAGCTCATTGTCCCGTGCCGTGTTCCCTGTTTGTTTACGTCTGTCAGACACGCTTCCGGTCGAATATATACAGGACCGGCGTGGCGACCCGGTCTACGAGAAATGACCGTTAGGACACGCCCACCACGGACCCAGTGACCGATCCGAACCACGCCCCTTTTCCTCGCGCACGCCACGCGCGCGCGCGACGAGTGCGCTGTCATAATTGCGACACACACACACACGTCGGGAGTTTCGCTAAATCTCGCCTCGTGTAGGACATAGGAAAGGACATCGCACTCTCTTACCCGTTCTCGGCTATTTACGATTTAAATTTCGCGCCACTCGCCGAATAAGTAGTATAGTCAGGTCACGTGGTTCATAGTGATACTATAGTTAGCTAGTTGTGTTCTCTCAGTTGTATTGCTACCATAGAAGATTAATCACGGATAACTTAATCTAATAGGTTAGTTATTATTACTATAGAGAACTCTAGATATAGTTAACTACAGCTATATAGCTATATATATATATATATATATATATATATATATAGAGTAACTATGTAATATTATATATATATATATATATATATATACATATATATATATATATATATATATATATATACATATATGTGTATTGTTTGAAAGTTTATTTAAACACTTAAATATATCAAAAATACTTAACAATACCATTAATAATAATAAAATAAAATAGAATAAACCGTACGGAAATTAATAAATAAAATAATAATGACAAACAATATTAGTATTACAGGTTGCCACCTGAGATCATTTGTTGTACATATTTCATGAATGTTTTATGCGATTTTATGGATCTAATATAGGGTGGGAGTGAATTCCATAGTTGTTGATCAATATAAGTATAGCAAAAATAGTATATATAATAATATATATTATATACATATATATATATAATATACAATATATATATATATA
>OZ025244.1:72120266-72147766 GCA_964019155.1 Osedax fenrisi
TATAGGGGTATACCCCGTGTTACACCGATACTTATGGGGGAAGCGTATACAGCGTATATATATATATATATATATATATATATATATACACGCGCGACATATACACGCGTCATCCATCGAGATATATGCACGATCAACGTATACGCTATTAGTCGTATGTGGTAGTAATATACCAATGAGACATATACTGACTGGACTGCCGATTACTTTTTGAGGGTATAGCCAGTCTGCAGTTCACTCGCTGGACTACAGAGGATTGCAGGATTGCTAACATGGGTTCGCCTACTCCTTCTATAGAATACTGCGAGTTCTCTTGCGTGCATGTCGTATAACTTAACCAGCATATATACTGGTTTATATGTTATATGTTATATATAACATATCAAAGATGGAGTTAATGTGTTAATAACTATTACAGCTAAATATTCGTGATTCTACGTTATATATAAATATATTGATATACTACAGTATATTTTCATATATGTATACAATATATATATATAGTGATATTTAAATTGAATAAAATCGTCTATGGCAATCATTTATAAATTATTTACTGATGTCAACCTATTTCCATGTTAAGAGTTATAATTTTAATAAAAAATAGTTTATACCAATCTTAAATTGACAATATTATTGATTTGTTCATTCAATATAGTAAATATATACATGTTTGTTATACATGCATATTTGTTGCACGATTATTCTAATCTTTTTTAGAATTAACTCGTATATACATTTATGTAGAATGTTCTACATCATCGCTGAATAATTTAAAGTATTACATATACTATATATATCATATGATATCATACAAAGTATACACTCGCAAGTAGGTATAATTCGCAAGTAGGTAGGTACCTATTAATACTTGCGATTGGTATTTTGGTATTATATTAGTTGTATATTAGTTGTATATTTTTGGTTTCCTAATTTTCAATTAAAATACATATAGTAATCATAGAAATGAAGTATTTTATATATATATATATACCATTGAATGAATTATGAAATACCCTCTATCTCCCTCTCTCTCATTTACCCTTCTATATATTTCTCACTCTATCTTTTGTTTCTCTCTCCCTCATTAGATACCCCTTTCAATCTACCCCCTCAATCTATCCCTATATATTTCTCTTACCCTATCATATCCTAATCTAGACAATAATGACAACACCATATCACGAATAAACATGTGTATAACTAATCAATTCAGCTGATAAGGCCGAGGAGGGGTGGAGAGGGGTTGTTAGTAAACTGGGGGTTAGTAGACGAGGGGGGTTAGGAGACTGATGAATCATCACTACTGCATCACATGGTGTTACATTTCAGTGTTGCGTAATACAACACTAGCGGGTCGATAGAGAACAATAAAACGTATATGTATAACGACTTACAATGGAATATATATATATATACAAATAAATTATGTAACATATGCTCTTGTTTATATAGGTAATTACGCACGCTGTATACGGGTGTACATTGTTATAACACGTGACACTGTCGCGCGGTCTAGCTCAATACAGCAACATATGTACCACGTGATCCGATGTTATTACACGTGACACGATCGCAGCGGATCACGTGATCGCGGTGGATCCACTGAATAAACCATTAATGTACGGCGTTCGCTGTTTATCATCTAATTAAGCGCTTCACTTCAATCGATAACCAACTATTTGTATAATGTGCTTCAAAAAGTATTTTTTATAACTATAATAGCTATAGTTATGTTTGCGATTATATGGGGTGCCTATAGGCATATATATATTATAGGTACATACTGTTTCATAGTTATTATATATAATAACTATAGTTTATATATAAAACAGTACTTTACACCTTCATCAACATAACTATACTTTGAGGTATATAAATGCGTACTATATATATGGGTATATATACCTCATATACTATAGTATACTATATAGTACGATACTATAGACACCCTCGCCGATAGACAGTAGAACTCCACCTACTTATTAGTTTATACCAACCTTATATGTAATACTATAAAATCTATAATCATTATTAATACGTATGATATATGTTATCATGGTTATTGATTTTCTTCATTTAAGTTAGTTATAGATCATAGTTGTATATAGAGTCTATATTATAGACAGCATAATTACTCTATAAACCCCATTGCTAGGGTATCGATGTTCAATACATTACAGGCTCTACGACAATGGGTATGGCGGGTATTTCACAATAACGGTTACCGTAATAACCGTTACATCGCTGTTAGCATATGTCTTATAGGATATCACTATAGTGAAACATTCTCCCAGAATATATTATCATCGAAATGTGTTTGTTTTCAGTTCACTTCTAAATCTGGCGACTTTTATTAGGTTCCATACGCGATGAATTAGCTGTATCTATAGATTGTAGTTGTACTATATATAGTTTATTAAACTATAGTGTATCTAAAATATCCCGATAGAGAACTTTGTTGTCATATACATATATTAGTATATACAATAAAGTCACCTGTAATACATATGACCCCATCATAGACCCCTATATGACAAATAAATGTCACACGTCGATTACATATAGCATAACAGTTTATATATAACCCTTATTATTTATTAATACTAATATATACATCGTACATGTATATATCTTTTTATAGCTATATTCATATTTTATATATATATATATATATATATCTAATTATATATAATATAGTACTATATATAGTACAATAAATTAATATAATTAACACAACGGCGGCCGGTCATTTACTAAAAATCGCCAGAATATGTTGATTAATATCAAATTATAATTCATCATTATTTAATATAATATTTAGTATTGTATTTATCCCTTTATATATGCATATACATATATATATATATATATATATATATATATATATATATATATATATATATCAGTATGCGTATACACATACCGACGTATCGCGTATGAATACAGCTTAGCCCTACTACTATTTATTATCGATCCGTAGACTTTAGTGCCATTCTAATCATATAAATATATTTATATATTTATAAATACACACCGTATACAGGCAGATTACTATGTAGTCACGTGATGTATATAGTGATGTTGTCACGTGATGATTTCAGTATTATAAACCATACGTCTTATACACACATCATATGTATATTGTTGATATTATCGCTATACTCCATACAAATAAATTAATTATATATACTATATTTATGTAATCATAATAATATTGTTATATTAATTAGCATGTCAATTTTAATAGTAATTCAACAAATAACAATATTAATAATAGTATTAACAAGTCCTTGGTAATAATAAACATAATTAATAATTATTAAAATTATTACTTAAGTAATTATATGAAGAACATATAATAATTTGACAAACGTATTTGATTAAATATCATAATGTTATCTATTTTATTTAAAATGTTATTTATAGTTTCCTTTAGGTTTCATTAAAGGGGAGGCGCGCGACTAAAACTCTAAGGATAAATAACTAATGGAGATAATTACTAATTTTTTATATTCATCGGATACTTTCCATCCATCATATATATATGGACATCATATAACATCCTATAGGATATGTCCTTATATAAATGTAGTTAATTTAAAATTGTATAAAAAAATAGTCTAAATTAGTTTAATATTTATTTTTTATTTTTTTTCATTAAAATACAAGTTTATTATCATTTATTTAATTAATATAAAATATAATAATAAATCCAACAGGATTCATATAGATGTATTATGTTATACTTTTACAGTTAAAATTTCAGATAAAAATAATAAAAATTAACATGTAGTAGGAATGTACATTGTACATTGTACAATATACAATATACAATGTACAATGTACATGTTACTAAGTGAAAAAGTAGAAACTTGAGAAAATTACATTTAAAGTTTTGTAAAACAAATAATCACAAAAGATTATAATATATTATTTTATATAGTTTTTTTGGACTTTCTTTGAAATTAAGGGTAATTGTCTCGATAAGCTTTAGCTTCTACAAAAACCCTGGTGTAAACCTAAATCTGATAATAATAATAATAATAATAATATATATATATATGTATTAAATTTAACAAATAATCACAAAAGATTATAATATATATATATATATATATATATATATATATATATATGTGTGTGTGTATTACATTTATAAATATATAAATTACAAGTAAAATATAATGGTATATAAACAATACTGACATAATAATAACTATTACTAATATAGAGTACCCAAATATATATTATAATGCGATATACAAATATATATATATATGTATATAAGTTATAAAATAGACAAATATAAATTTATATTTATAGTAATAGTTTAATAATAGTTATAAAGTATTATAAAAAATAAATAATGAATAATATAAAATAAATACAAGAATATAACGTATTGACTAGACAGAGATAATTATAGAAATAAGGCATTTCTTAATTTCCTAAGTATCTCCTTTCAACCAATGATATCTTGTTATACACATTATTTATTTGTTAATTATATGGAATATATCTATAATATAAGCTTAATGTAAATATAGAAATTTGTTTAGTAAAATATTTGTATACGATATCTAAATATACAATTAAATGTGACAAATATTTACAAAAATAGCGAATATATAAATACATTTATACATAACAAAATAAATCTATTATACATCTCAACAATATATAGTATAAAGATACTAGTTAATTTTTCATTATTCTATTTGAAACTGATTTAAAAAAAACATTTATAAATTGGTACATTATAGTAAATATAGATCACATAAATATATGTAGGTCCTATCACGTATATATACGTAATACTGTATATTAATCACCTAACTAGAATTAACTGGTGTATAGTAATCACATAACTAGAGGTCAGTAACTAATATAGCGGAGTTGTACGCGAATACACTACATCCAGTCATTAAAAGTCATTAAAAAGTGATTTATAAGTTTAAAGAGTGTTATTAGTGAAGCCTAATTTATAGAAAGCATTCCTTTATTATTGTTTACGCTTACATGTATTATTTACATAACAATATACTACGTGAAAGTTAATAATATTACGTAATATTTATAATGTAAGCATTACATAATATATTTATTACATACTATATGATTCATTTAATATCTATATAATATTATTAAAAAATAGGGTAAAGTCTCCGATTACCGACCCAAACATGATTATTTGTAATAACTTATGCAATATTAAATATATTTAATTGAAATTTTGTAATTATGGTAATATTATGGCAATGAATAATGTGGCTATTTTAAATTGTTGATATAATTATATTTACAAGAATAAACAGGGGGTCGGTTATCGGATACATGTGCCTAATACCGACCCCCTTTTCCTATTACCGACCCCCTAAAATAATCATGGTATAAATAATTGTAGTATTATAATATCCAATAAAAAGAGTAGATATACATAAATATAATTAATTATAACATACACGTAATTTATTTTTTATTGAATTTATGTTTTAATAGAAATATAAAATTTAAATTTAAACTTTATAGTAATTATATTAAAATAGTGTATATTATTATTTAATATATATTTATCAATCAGAATGTATATAATCAACTAGAATCAAGCATCATACATCTATATCAATGATACACAAACAACTTGCGACATATTTTAAAGTAAAATATGGATCTATTTTGATTGGATACAATAAATCACATGGGGTCGGTATTAGGGTAATTTAGGGGGTCGGTAATAGGAAAATCATATGGGTTGCTATTATTAAGACATATTGGTTAATAGTAATTAAAATTAAATTATTTTTATAAAAGTTATAAACATTTTATTGATCTACAATATTATGTGCAGTATTAAGTTTTATTTTAATTAATAAAGTATTTACAATGATTTAAAAAAGTTATTATTCAAATATTTAAAAAGTAAAAACATAATATTTCATTTTATCAAATAACAATTGTAGTATTGAATATTTTTTAAAACAAATACATATTCATAGTTATCATTAAATTACTAACATTTCATGTATATATAAATTTGTATATCTCTTATAGTTACTGAGATACGAGAGGGGGTCAGTATTAGGAGGGGTCAGTAATCTGATACTTTCCCCTATATAAATGTATTGATTTAATAATGTTTGGACTGGTAATTTCCTAATTTTTAATAATGTCATTACATTCAATTATACTGGTGTACATTATATTAAAGTTTATGATGCACCGACACCAGAACTTGTATAACTATAGCGAGCACGTGACATTAACACGTGACATATGCACATGCGCATTCAGTATAGCTGTCTACTGATACCAGTAATGTCGGATGTGATGTATATTATAATAGTAGTGTATTACAGTGCGGTTAACAAACAATTAATTAATATATATATTAGGAGGTACATATATAAACTGCAGTCATAGTATAAATGTATATATATATATATATATATATATATATATACTAATAAGCATAGAAAAGATATTTATCTTTATCTGAAGCCCTTTAGAGGAAATAACAATATAATTTAATTTAAATACTTCATACGAAAAAAATATACTACTTTCTTCTAATAAATATTATTATTATTATTATTATTATTATATGTATAATAAATATTGATTTCTTAAATAATGATAACTACCAGGTATACCTACAACTTATACGTCGTTCCCATCGTATTGTCTCCATCAATATTACCACTATGGGGTTAACCTAGCTATTATTAGTATATAT
Organism: Osedax fenrisi; assembly: GCA_964019155.1. NCBI lineage: Eukaryota > Metazoa > Annelida > Polychaeta > Sabellida > Siboglinidae > Osedax > Osedax fenrisi. Next base: position 72,127,003 of record OZ025244.1, read on the forward strand.
ATATAGATGTATATATATATATATATATATATATATATATATAGATGTGTATATATTTATTTATGTATATATATATATATATATTAGTCTACGCATAAACATGTAAATAGGCATGTTTATCCGCACATGTGAACACTTAACTGAACATTACCCGTGTTCCTATACTATTACCCGTATACCCAAATACATAGAATATATATATATATATATATATATATAATAGTAAACACTCTTGTTCGTGATATTCTGATGTATGACCTTTACATGACCTTTATAAGTATTGTAGTATTCATCGTTATCCTTATAACGATGCGATGGTTGGTTCGTCTTCACAACATAGCGACCTCATTCCGTACTGGTAGTTCGAATACTTTATAGGGGTCGCTATATATAGCTATGCACCCTCTTCGAATAGCATACCTGGTTAAATGTACTTCGTATATATATACGAAGTATACTTGTCTATATATAACTAAGTCATATTCAGTCATATATGACTAACCCTACATCAATACCTGTACATGACTCTTCTTTCTCTTATATGATGTAAACATTATCGAACTAAGATGATTATATATATATATATATATATATATAATCCTAGTATGTATGTATATAATCAATATATAAAGACATATAGGCTACAAATTCCCCAATCTTTACGGGGAATACTTGAACTAATTATAAATAACTATAATGAAAATAATATTAATAATAACATAAGTACAATTGTTTTAATAAATAGTTTCTTATATTCTCTACAACCGCAATGATAAAGACAACACTCGAATAGAGTCAAATCTCTCGGACATATCTATATTATTCATGCATTATAATATAATAGTTCCCGTCCTATGTATTAATGAATGCGTGAAGATGTCGGTGTAAATTGTTATGAGTAATAAATTGTCTTAAGATAATCATATGACAATCCATACATATCTCCGTAATGTTAAATATTATCCAAGTATAATCATAAGACATTTTATTTTCTCGGAAAACTGGCCACTTTAGCATTCAATTTCAGTATTTGTTTTGCTAACTGTCCCCTACAGTTTAGGGTCTACATGCCTCCCAATAGGGTATGTTGGACACCACAGCGTTAGACAATCTAGTAAAGAAAATCACCGCACTTATCAAACATAGAGTGCTAGTGAATATCCATCATTAGATCTATATGTCCTATATATAAACCACAGTAACTATCCATTATTATAATTCGTAGTATTATTATCATTATTAATATCGTTATCGTACATATTATCACCGTAATCATAATTATGATCGCTATTACTATTATAATTGTAATGCATTTACTTGAGGTTATTGACCTATATTCACGCTTAAAAACTTCCACGTACACATATAAGTATATACACACATAAAAGGTTCACTGTTGACTAGAATTCTAGATAGAGAGGCTGAGAACATTAATGCCACTGCCTATAATCGTCTAAACGGTCACATGACACGCTAATAGTCACGCGCACGACTGGTCACGTGTTGATCACGTGATCATAGTAGACCACGTGTTATCGTTACGATGGCTACGACGTGATCACGTGACCGGCGTTCATCTCGCGAGATCTCCCCCCTACCGGCCGTGTACTATGACGATAAATCACGACTGTCATATCTCTCGCTCGCTCTCTTTATGTCGTAACCATGTGACGTCAATGAGTGACGTGCGCGTGAGTCACATGTGTACTCGTAATAAAGTCACGTGATCTAATCTGGCGACTATAAACATATACTACTAAAATACTATAAAATCATTGTAGATAGTAGTCTTAGTAGTGTGTTTATTATGCTAGACTCTTGTAACTAGAATATACTACAATAGTATACTGTAGTTGTAGTAGTAGTAGTAGTAGTAGTAGTAGTATTAGTAGTAGTAGTAGTAGTAGTAGTAGTAGTAGTAGTAGTAGTAATGGGTGTAAGGTATCGATTTAAAAATCAGTGTATTCGTGAAATTAGATGAAATACTATTTATATTTAGATATTTTATATCGGGTTCATAAAACATAGTATCCGTCCAGGCATAGTATGTGTTAAACTTACAAAGAAACTAAATTCAAAAATTTAAACCAACACTGTAGGTAAATCTAATTTTAAATAAATAATTATTTTTAAAGATCACGAATAATTTGAAGAAATACATTGTTTTAATATTATATCATTTTATAAATTTAACATTTATACAATTACGTAATTTAAATATATATTTCTAAATATGTCTGTATTAGGAATGCCAGAGAATCTTATACATATCACTAATAAACCTGTGTAACTCTATACTTTTTATATTAGTTCACAAGCGTACATTAATGATTTGATTAATCCACTAAATGTATTTACTTTAATATGTTTTAATTGTTATTTATTTACCAATTAAACTATTTAGCGAGTGAAACATATATATATATATATATATATAGGTGTATATTCAACATACCAAAATACTCCCATACTCATATATCTCTATTCCTAGTTAAACTCCACTGGCTACCTGTACGCCACATATTCTATAGAATCCTATATAAAACTCTACTACTGGCTCATAAAGCAATCCACCATGACTCTCCTGAATACCTAGCATCCCTACTCAAACTTAAATTACCAACTAGTACCACTACACTCTCCACCAATACGTTTCTACTTCAACTCCCTCCTAAATTCAACTTACATTCTACTAATACTCGCGCATGGGCAATATCCGTCCCATACTTCTGAAACACTCTCCCTACACTCATCCGTACTACACCATCAACTCCAAACTTCAAGAAACTACTGAAAACCCACTTATTTAATATGAAACATTAACTTCAAATATATATGGACGGCCGATTGCTTTATAAGCACAGTTCGCAGTACGAAAAAAAAAATGTAAATGTAATGTATATATATATATATATATATATATATATATATTTGTATATTCATATTTGTGTCTGTTTTTATAATTATCTAAATGTAATATTTATTAATATGATTACATCGCTTATTATATATAAGTATAAATATAGGTTTATAAATAAAGGTTTATATACACTCTATATAAATACATATTATATAAATTTGGTATATATATATATACTTATATATTTATATTTATGTGAATGTACATGTATATATACATATATATATATATATATATATATATATATATATATATATATATATGTATATTATAATAAAATGAAATATACATAATTTCATAATAGATAAGTATCAGTAGAACTACACCATAATACACTGTACTACGCGACGGGGTATAACCTCTCTTCCATGGAGCACCACCTCCTTACATCTCTCTCCGTCTCTTCCCCCGAGACACTGTATTTACATGTCCGACATACACATGTAGCTATATATGTATACAACATGTATAGCCGGGCTCTATTAGACGTCGTATATACACTTTATTTTATACACTTTATACATATTTCATATCTACTAGATAGATAGATAGATAGATGAATTATGTATACATAAATATAACCAAGATAGCTCTCATTTTTGTTTTAGTAAAATAATGATACATAAATAAATAAACGATAACATAATATATAAGTAAAAAAATAGGATGTAATATATACATACATTTATCAAGTACATGTAGAAATTGCGTACATAATATAACAAGTACACTTTTTATAGACCGACGCAATTTCTGATCGATTTATACTACACGTGTAATCTGTGTATCAATTCATTAATAATTATTAATATATTATTAATTATTTATTTATTTTTGTATAGTTTCTTTTGATTGATACCTAATATAATGTATTCCTTATTGTTCGTATAGGGATTCAAAATAAGAAGTAATATTTACTATTGTTGCCGTCCATCAATACAAAAATGCAAAATAATATATATATATATATATATATATATATATATATAATATATATTGGTAGGTGTCGGTAATGGAATGAGAAACCTATTAATGGAGAATATATATAATTTTTCTCCATTAATAGGTTTCTCATTCCATTACCGACACCTACCAACCATTATCTTGTTGAACATCTGAGGAGCAGTATGGATCAAAATTACCCAGAAATATGAACTTGGAAACTTTGGGAACCACGTTGTTGTCGATTTAAATGTCAACTTTGCTATCTGGTGTCATTATTGCGTATTTAAGATTATTGATTTTCAAACCCCACTTTTGACAAGCTTGTTCAAGTTACAATTTAGTTAGTTTCAGTTTTTCGAATACTGCAGATATGAGTGTCGTATCGTCTGCATATCTGATATCAACAGATATATTTTCGTTTAATTGAAAAAATGTAACACCCTTCATTACATGTTCCATAAATATGTTGTATAAGCTTGGTGACATAATACAGACTTGTCTCACGCCAATAGTAACATGGAACCAGTCAGTTAGTTGTCCTCTATCTATTATGGAGCATTCTGTTTTATCATAGAGATTTTTGATGGTTTCGACAAATTTATTTGGGATACCTATTTTAGCAGCGTTTTTAAAAGTGCCTCCTCCAAATAGTGTCAACTGCTGCTTTAAAATAAAGTGTAAATGGAATGATATGTAGTGCTCTTTTGCTTTCTCTATCAACTGCCTTGTAATAAATATTGCATACGTGGTTTATCTACCAGGCATAAAACCGAATTGAGAGTCACTCATTGATAATTCAATTATGTACGAGCATCTTTTCATCAATATTTTGAAAAATATTTTACCTGGTATTGGTAATAGTGCAATGGCTCTATAGTTTGCGGCATTCAGTTTGTCAGCTTTTTTGTGGATTGGTTTTATTATCATCTTATACATGTCGTCTAGTGAATTCTCTGTCACAATTATTTTATTAAACATGTTTGTTAGTGTTTTAGTCAAAATATCACAATCAGATTTTATCAATTCAGAAGTTATTCCATAAACCTCATGTGACTTTCTGTTGGCTAGCTGTTTTATTGAGTACCTAACTTCTTGTTCAGTTATTGGCGGTATGTTTTCATTATTAACATCTACTCAGTCAAATTCTTGCAGAGCATTTTCGTCGTGGTTGAATTGTGTGTTGAGGTGCTTCTCAAAGTGCGCTTTCCAGATATATATATATATAAGTATTGCAAAACCTTCATATTTTAGTTTTTAAGAACTTAGCACAATTTTACATATTTATATTCATGAATATATATTAATGAAAGGAACGTGTATATATAACATCAATACACATTTGTATATTATTTATGAACGCGTGAAAAAATGATATAAAAAATAAAAACAATGACATTACGTGATCTTTCGTTTCTTTGTGTTTAAATGCATAACGTTGAATATTGAATTACGCGCAACATCCGCGGATGCAGTGATGCATTTAGTGCATTGATGCACGTGACGTGATGCATGTGACGTGATGCACGTGACGTGATGCACGTGATGTGATCGGGTTGCAACTTACCGTGCTAACAAGTATAGGCATACTTTTTATTTAATTTGATTTAAATATATAAGTATATTCGTGCTGACAAAACTTTCAGCTCAAAGTTAAAGATAACATATATGTATCATACTGGTATCAGACTATGTATACGTAGTATGGTAAGTGGAATATGACGTTGGTTCAATAATAACATATATATATATGAATGTGTGTGTGTATTACATAACATGTTTAATCAATATTCAATATGTAATTAATGTACAATTAGTTTAACATGTTTGCAATTGTATTATCTTAATTATCAATATATGTATGATTATAATTGTAGCATTATAATGTCACTTGAATAACATTATGATTATTTTGAAAAATACTTATTATTATTTAATTAATTTTATATTTTAGTAACTTTTTTTATTATTAAATTCTGTATATTAACTTAAATATAAAATTAAAATAATAATTAATTTACACTAATATTAATCAATATATTAAAATATAGACAAATTAAAATATTATATTGTATCTATATAGATATATATTAAAAACATATTTTACCTGTAAATTAATATCATTGGCAAGACATTTTTAGTAAAAACCTATTCCTCCATTTTATAAATAATAAAACTTAGTTCAGTTATCTTAAGTTTGAACGAAGTTATATCTTAAATTATACGGACTTAAGTGTTACTGATATCATAATAATTAAGATTGTGTTAAGTTAAGAACAATATTTTGACTCGAGTTAATGTTAACAGCTATGAAGCAATATTTGTATTAGTGAACTAAGTATGGACCAATATTTACTCAATATGTGTTACTTGGGATATAGGGAACCTAAGTGTTATTTGGATAACCCAAAAATATTCTTGAAAATACGGTCACTTGAATAACCTAAAGGTTCTTCAATTTTTCGTTTACATACCCTTATTAGATGGGTTATTTTAATAACCACCAGAATTCCATATAGGTGAAGAACCATACATTTTCCTATGAGAATCGTTTGTTTTACGTGTATAATATTAATATAATATTGATATCAGGTAAATAATTATGATATTATAATATCGTTAATGATTATTAATGTAATGTCTATAATAAAGGGGAATACACTGCTGATACAATATGTGAGGTCGGCCTTATTCCTCCTCATTAGGGGCGCTTCAACAGGGGGGCAGAAGGATATGCCCCCCCCCCCACTTTAAAATCTAGGGGTACATCCTATGTATTGATCCCCCCACTACTTTTACCAGAACATGTATTGTATTGATTGTCCCCCCTACATACTAAATAGTTCCAAAGCCCATACTCCTCATCCATATTGCTGCGCCCATAGACTTATATCTTATAGGCTTATATCTTATGTAGGTATATATTCACTTAATATATTACGTTGTAACTAAATACTGCAATATTTGTGTATATACATTGATATAGATATACATGTAGTACAATGTACGAATTACAAATATAATTATATGAATTAATTACACACATGCCTACATACATATATGCTTATATATAATGTAAATTCGAAACCTCTCCTGTGATGTAAGTAATCGGCTTAGCGTAAGATGAAGGACATGCACTCGTGACTTATGCACGTGACTACATAAGATCCTCGTTGACGTCTACAGTATACTATGTAGACAATGATAGTAAGATTATCATATATGCAATTAGGGGCTTCATAAAAGGGTGGGGTGGGGGGATATGACCCCCCTTACTTTTAAGATCTACAAATTATGTTATTATTTATCAATATTATGTTCTGCTATTTATAATACTTTGTAGTATCATTATCCAACATTGAATTATATTGAGCAACCCAATACAAGTCAATCATATTAAGCCCTCTATTCTCACTTACTTTTTCTACTTAAATTATAATAATCTAACTATAATATACATGTTATGTATATATATATATATATATATATATATATATATATATATATAAATAGATAACAAGTTATATTATAGATTTATCTTCTTAGCAAAGTATATGGTAATAATTAATGAGTCTGATATAACCACCCCCTACTTTTAATCACCCTGTGACGCCCCTATATGTATCTATAGTGTACAAAATCCAGACGTATCTGTCATGCGCGTTATACTATAGCATGTATATCCATTATATCAGTTATTGATTTAGATGTGAAAAACAAACTATTATGTAATATATTTTCAATTTAAAATAAATATAAAATAAAAATTATAATAAGACGATAAATAGAATAATATTCATATGTATTAATATAGAATAATAGAATATAAAAAATATAGAATAATAATTCTATACAAAAAAAATAAAAGATAATGAAAAATACATATTTATGGTGATAAATTATAATATTTCAGTAAACGAATCGTATATATATATATATTTATACTTCCGGTATTATTTCCTATAGGACGGCACTTTTTAATATTACCGGATATATCCGGTATAAAATGTATACCATGGACCATCTATTAGTTATGATTACGTACACTGTATACTTTATAGAGTATATATATACTCTATAGAGTATATAGTGTTCATTGTATACAATGTACAGCGTATACTATTCATTATAGCTACTTGTAGCGTGAGTAATACTATAGTATATTACAGTGGTATACCATGTTGTCTTGGTAACTATAGTTATCTCTGCACTCCCGCATTCCGTGAACTAGCGATATTTATATTACTAAGGGAAATGTTCGTATTTATTAAATTCATTTTGTAAATAAATAAGTAATCATTTTGTAATAATCTATATTTGTATTTATGATATTTTAATTACATTTTATTGATATAATTTAATATAACCTAGTCTTTTTATACTCAGGAATTTGTATAATCATATCAATTTTAACTATCTTCAACATATATTTTTTTTCGTACGTATTTAGCTTGTATATTTATATGTTAATGATTTATTCTTTTTTTATAGGCTAAAAATATAAGCTAAAAATAATATAAGCTAAACATAACCAAGTATACTATTCTATAGAACAAAACTAAAGACATTTAACAAACCAAACCAAATATTTTTAATAACTTTTTTTAATAAAGCATATATGATATTTTAATTAAATGTTATTGATATATATATATATATATATATATATATATAAATAAATATAAATAAGAAACAAGGCGGAAGTTCATTAGGGGGAGTTACGTAACGAATGGAACACGACGCCTGATCTATAGATACGCTTCATGTGTGTGTGACATAACATAGGGGGCGGGGCTAAATGACGTCATACGATTGTGTTCTCAGCCCCGTGCGCAATTGATCGAATGTCCGGCTCGGCGTGACTCCGCGTGACTCGGCGAGATCAAAGAGCGATAGAGAGAGTAAGAGAGCGAGAGAGAGAGAGAGAGGGGAGAAACGTGACCGGACTCTCGATAAGCTCTCCACTCGGTTATTACGTAAGAAAGGAGCGACACACACGTGCCTATTACGTAATACCGAGAGAACAGAGGCGGACCACCCACCGCGCTAAATTAGGACACGCGCTCCACTCGGCCTAATTAATTAGGCATTAACATGTCTATTATTTACAACGCCGCGGAGTGACTTTCACCCCGTAGGCACGCCGTTCTATTGTTGTCCTGTTCCGATATCAGCTAATATAGTGAATAGTATTATATACACACACACACACACACACATATATATATATATATATATATGGAATATTGTGGGTGCTTCAGAGAGCTAAGATGTCAGATAAATAAGACAAATAGACGATGTTAAATCACTATACAGATAATTAAAATAAGTTATAAAGTAATATTACGAAGTGATCTTATATAAGTGTGTATACATAGTATGCACTACATAATGATCGGTTTTCGTTAAAACACGTATTCCTTTACACGAGGGGCGCTTTGAATGGACATTAGAAGTATTTGGTTATTTTAGTTGAAACATAAAATTGGTATACATTTCCAGGATGTGCACATCCCTCATGAGGACTCCACCTTAATAATATAACAACTGTCAATAAACACTTCAGTGAATATACTTTAGAAATCGACTAAATGTATCTGAGATATCGAGATTCTGATATATAGTATTATTCTTATATGTATTTAAATAACTATACCAAAACCAAACTATTGCTTATGCTGTATTCTGAGTTAGCGTGAGTATAATGTAGCAGGAGTTGGCTATATACAGACATATATGGCTATATATATGTTACAAGATATTCTATAAGTTATTAAGTTTACACGATACATGTTATATGTATACGTATCCGAGTTCTACGAAGATTGTCACGTGACATGACTCATGTTTCACACAGGGCCCAGGTAGCTGAATGTATTAAGTATGTATTAATAATAAGTATTATATTTATACGATATTATTCTAGCACGACCGGAAATAACTTAACGATTGTCATTAATAACAATTGAGTTTAACCAGGGAGCTACTGAACTACTTAATTTGGTTGTGACGTAAGTAATTAGTGATGACCTAATTAGTGATGTAATAGGCTTGCAACCTCCAGGTCATGTCGTGCATCTCGATAGCGCGATGGTAAAGTATCATGAATACAGTTATTATAGCCGGCTATTGTTTGGTGGTGGTGGTTATAACAATGGGGGGGGGGTTACCTACTCATAACTAGTAATGCGGGCTATAGCATTGTAGTGTAGGTAACAGTTGTCACGTGGTATAGGTAACAGTGGTCACGTGGTATATATAACAGTGGTCACGTGGTATATGTAACAGCGGTCACGTGGTATAGGTACTAGTGGTAACGTGGTGTATATAATAGTGGTCACGTGGTATAGGTAATAGTGGTAACGTGGTGTAGGTAACAGTGGTCACGTGGAATATATAACGATGTATGACCACGTGGTGTAAGGTTAATGACGGTACATGCGAGATGGAAGTGATTGTATGTTCAGTATATACATATATGTACATATATGTATATTAGAGCATAGAGAAATAGTAAAATATATGTAGATATACTCATATATATATATATATCTATATATATATATATATATATATATATATATGTATATATATATATATATATACAATTTGATTACTAAGTAAATACATATATATATATATATATATAGTTTATTAATAAGTAAGCGACTAATGACAACAGGAAATGAGTTTATTTATAGAATATGGTGATTAATAAAACGTAGACGGGCCACGGTGCAGTACCACTACCACTGACCACCACAACCACTGACCACTACCACCACGCAACCATTACGCTCACTTCGACCACTTGGGTCAAGCATCGATTGCTCGTGTAGTGATCGATGTGGCCGGGGCTCCTAGCACGGTACCTGTTACGACCCATTGACCGCCGTGGTTTCAGTTGACCACTACCAGCAGCAGCACGCTCCTCTATCTGACCACTGTCCGAGGGATTAACTGTCGTGTCCGCTAAGACCACTGCCGTTCTCCGATGTTAATTATCGTGTCCTTAGTGCACTACCGCCACGCGCGCGCACCTCTTATAATTAGTGGATCTTGTATTACGTAACGACCAACCTTAATCCGATAGATGGAACTCGCGCGCTCGATCGCTCTATAACGCACGCGATACGTGAACGAATGTAGTATACACGCATGCATGTGTGTGTGCGGTTTCATATATGTAAACGAGCGCATCTTTAGTGCCAAGGTCACGCGTAGTATAATATATTAATGAAAGCTTAAACATAAATAAACACATATTTATAATGTATTAATATGTCGCACAAACACACATTTATACGTAAATACATATTATTAACAAAGATTTAGCGATGTATCATTAGTGTTATTGATATGTGTGTATTAAAGCTTACGCTGATGTATTTATGTTGGAGATCATACTAAACATATATGTGTATTCAGTTAAATGTACGTACATGTGTATGATACATATCCTTACACACACAAACACATACACCCACGCCCACATACTAAATTGTAATATATATATGTAAATATATATATATATATAAATCTCTCTCTATATATCTCTATATCTCTCGTTACTGTGTATGTCTCTCCCTATGGTATTTCATATATTGATAGCATATACGTATAATACATGTATTATATCTTAATACAAGATGTTACCAACTCTGTATGTATTGTGTACACGTATGTAGCTATGTATAGATTATTTCATAATCATTACCATAACAAATACACATCTACATATAAGTATTATGAATACATACAGCCATGCATGCGGGCATATTTGCGAATATTACCCCCGAAACCGCAGTTTCATTTATTCGCAAATATCTAACATGTTTAATCAATAAAACCGCGATTATTATCAACTATTCGCAAGTATTCACTGCTTTATTCACTAATGTACCCGTATGTCGACATAGACTATAGATATATACGGTTCCCTTTATGTGTGTATACTAAAACGACACTATAGTATATTGTATATCTGTATTGTATTACTGATTCTGCTTCTGTTGCTACTATAGTATACTGTAGTATACTATAGTATACTGCTACGTTAATAATCAGTATTATCATGTGATTATACTATGTATATTTGTATACTCTTTATCTATTTACTCTATGTTCATAAGTATACTATATATATATATATATATATATATATATATAAATATATATATATATATATATATAAATATATATATATATAAATATATATATATATATATATATATATAAATAGGCGAGTGAATGACCGACGGTCATCGACTGTCATGTAGTACATCGATTACATAACAATGGTGCTAACAATGGTACTAATACTGGTGCTAGTACTGGTGTTAGTACTGATGCTAACACTGGTACTAACACTGGTGCTAATACTGACAAGGAGGTCCTGACTAATTATTTAAACTAAAAATAATAATAATAATAATAATAATAATAATACTAATAGTAGTAGTAATAGTAACACTGCTATCGGTAATGCATAAATATTAACAGAAGTTGTCTAATAATAATTATGTATTAACATATAAAGTGAATATTTGGTATGGTATACCAAGATATGATAAGGATATATCCTTATTGATTTTAACCGTTATATTATATAAATATATAATAATAATAATAACACCAGATTGTCATAAAGCCTGGGTGAATGAAAAAGTATGGATTGTCAATCTTTCGCCCTTTCATATATATATATATATATATATATATATATATATATATATATAATATTTATCACGTACAAAGTAACATGACTTCATATTGAAGTAGGCCCAATGCCGTAGGTCCTATAGCACTTACTATATATAGTAAGTGCATAGTAAGTACGACAACTTTAAATGGTAATATTACCGGGTTGGGTTTCGTAATTACTTCCTTATTAGGTTATATCCATATTCATTCATTCCTGCTCCCGAGAGAGTTTATCACCACGTAAATTCCATTATAATGTATATTCAATATTGTAATGCATTTGATGCCTTTGTTTTATGTCCTAATTTTGTAATTATATTACACCCCAGATACACATATATGTCGCAATATACACATATATGTGTCGATATATGTCGATGTTAATGAGGTTCGATTACCTATATATAGGTTCGATAACCTATATGTTAATACAATTATAATTTTAAATCGTTAGGGGAGTTATGTGCATATATATATATATATATATATATATATATATATATATATATAAATGATTGACATAATATATGTATTATTACTAGATAATATGCATACGTGTGATTTTAATACTTGTATTAGTAAGAGGTAACTAGCATACGAGCATTACACAAGCAACATCAGAAAGAGGTAAAACTATATAAAAACAACAAGAATATGTATTAAATTATATGTATTATCCATCAATAAGAGTAAATAGATAATAAAAATATATGCATAAGTAAAATATAAAGAAAATATATCATAATAAATACATGTAATACTATATTTAAGATGAGTATATACTAAAGGTGATATATGAATTCATATAAAAGAGATTTCGAAAAAACATTATATATATATAGATGTATAAAATTACAACATATTGTTTTTTTTTCTTCTATATTCTATAGAATTATATATAACACTACACTGATTCAATATATTATGTTAATAATATATAACCTTATTGCATATTAATTAATATATATATACATGATTCTACGGTGGGTAGTCTACATTACCTGTTACGTCTGACCATTACGTTATCGAGTGGTCAACAGCATAACTACATCACGTGACACGTACGTCACATGTATCTTCGTTAGGGGCGCTGCAACAGGGGGCTGGGGGCTCCCCGTCTGGGGTTGGGGGGAAATTCCCCCCACTTTAAAATCTAGGGGACCTTCTATGTTTTGGTCCCCCCTACTTTTACCACAACATTTATTTTGATTGGTTGGTCCCCCCTACATACAAAATAATTCCAACACCCCTAATAAGAGGGCTGTACGTACTATTACTAACTCCGAGGTAATAAGATCAGGTACCATTATGGTAACACGTGATACATGTGTATCACGTGTTACGCATCACGTGATACAACGATACCCGAACTAGTGAGACGTTGTTGTAAAGATGACGCCGTACGCGATTATTTATGCGAATAATCGCATATAATCGCGAATAATCGCGTATAATCGCAGATATGTATTTTAATAGATAAAACCATACATCTAGAAAGAAAGAGAAAGATCTCTGTAGCTCTATAGATACAACGTATGTAAGGTATTCAGAATGTTCGCCAATATGGTCGAGACGCACAATTGCGCGTGTATTTCGAGATAGGGTGACTTCACTATTCGCTAGGGGGGCCTCGCATTTAAACATAACATCACAGCGTATCGTACACGCTAGCGACGTACATTACAACGATTATAAAGTATCACGATATTTAAAAAGTACCAGTAAAAATTAGGTTAGTAACACTAAAGTAGTACCCGCCACCCCCTTTTATGTACTTATATATATATATATATATATATAAGTAGGTATACATATATGTATTATACTACTTAAATATTATACATTATACCCTATTGTATATGGAATATACCCAATACCGTATATCTACAACATAAATTACCCTATAACTTACAACAGTATACCCTATACCCTACCTATACCCTATCCACCATTTATAGTAGGCATACCTACTACTACAGTGACACCGCCCACATATCACGTGACCACGTTAAAGTATCGCGCATGCGCAGTGACCACCACGGTCACACGTGACTGGTCGTCGCAGTCACGTGTGAGTTAATGTATACATCCTCGAGGGGTAGGCCGGGTAATTGTACATATAGGTATGCCTCTAAATTGTCATGTCTTGCACAGTTGGCTAAGACGTTAGACACACCAACAGTAGGACACGGGTAAAACATATTCGGAGCATAAAATGGTTCTTAAAATAATATTTAGAAGTGATCTTATATAATTGTGTATTAATAAATGATCGGCTTTCGTTAAAACCATGGATGCCTTAACATGATAGCGGATTCGAAGGGACATTAGAGCCATATTATTATAAGTAAAAAAACTTCATCTGTGTTCCTGGATGGGATGAAAATAAAGAAATTAAAACAATACATATACAAATAAGTAAATTAGATTACATTGTGGAATACACCACTCTCTAATGGCAAATATTAAATGTTATATTATCTATGATATAAATATATATAATAATAAAATCTTATATATTCCCATATATTCATTCGGATATATTCATTGATACTATGAACTATAACATTTTTAGGTAACGTAAATCCAAGCTCTCATATGATTATTTATTATTATAAATATACCGTTTAATCACCGATAATTATAATTATAAAGGTGGCGATACTATTACTAATATCGATATGACCTCATCCCATTGTTTCTAGGTTTCAAGGTCATCGACCGGCTTCGACACGATGTGAACGATGTCACCGGAAGCAGCGATACACCGGCATCCGGTGATAATCGTGTTGTTGTTATTGTTAGTGGGCATGTCGGCCGCCTCTAGGCAGCGCTGCCCGGATACCGAACCGGAAGTCACATCTTACGAGATCTCGACGCTAGATGGCCTACTTAGACAGGTGCACATTCGACATAATTTCAAGGTCAGCGCAAACACCGTATATTAATTGTATACGTCTAATTGAGAGTTATATTATTGGGAAAAATGTATTATCACGATCAATTTGAGATTAACTAATTAAATTTAATTATATTTTATTATACGTATTTGCACATTACAATATATATATATATATATATATATATCTATAAATATATATATATATATATATATATATATATATATATATATATCAATTTATAACAATTAATATTAATTGATATAAATCTATATTTATATTAAGGTATAAATATAATTAGAAGTACACAATTATGTCAATAAGAAAATTAATAAATATGAAATATTATATTATGTTTATTAATATTAATTAATAAAATATATTAATATATTTACTATACATATAGTATAGTTATATATATCACTAAATATAGACAATATATGTTAACATTATTATTATCGATCAACATAATTTACTAAATGTATTTGTCATTATTATATATTTCCAAAGTACTATAGTCTATAGTACTATATATATAGTCTATAGTACTATATATAGTACAATATTACTATAGTACTATGATACTATATATATATATATAGGGGAAAGTCTCCGAGTACAGACCCTCTCTCGTATCTCAGTAACTATAAGAGATATAAACAAATTATATATATATATGAACTGTTAGTAATTTAATGATAAATATGAATAAGTATTTGTTTTTAAAAATATACAATCCTACAATTAATATTTGATAAAATGTAATATTTGTTTTTAATTTTTAAATATTTGAATAATAACTTTTTTTAAATCTTTGTAAATACTATATTAATTAAAAAAAAACGTAATACTGCGCATAATATTGTAGATCAATAAAATGTTTATAACAATTATAAAAAATAATTTAATTTTAATAACTATTAACCAATATATCTTAAGTATAGCAGCCCATATGATTTACCTATTGCCGACCCATTAAATAACCCTAATACGGACCCCATGTGATTTATATTATCCAATCAAAATAGATCCGTATTTTACTTTAAAATATGTCGTAAGTTATTTGTGTATAATTAATATAGATGTAGGGTTCATGATTCCAGTTGATTATATAAATACTGATTAATAAATAAATATTAAATAATAATATACACTATTTTAATATAATTACTATAAAGTTTAAATTTAAATTTAATATTACTATTAAAACATAAATTCAATAATAAATAAATTGTGTGCATGTTATAATTAATTAGATTTATGTATATTTACTATTTTTATTGGATATTATAATACTACAATTATTTATGCCACGATTATTGTAGGGGGTCGGTAATAGAAGAAGGGGGTCGGTATTATGAACATGTATCCGATTACCGACCTCAATCTTTATTCTTGTAAATATAATTATATCAAAAATTTAAAATAGCCACATTATTCACTACCGTAATATTACCCTAATTAAAAAATTTCAAATAGATATATTTAATATTGAATAAGTTATTACTAATAATCATTTAGGGGTCGGTAATCGGTTACGTTAATCGGAGAGCTTCCCCTATATATAGTAGAATATATTGTACTTGTCCTTAAACTTATTTGTCCCTAATTCTAATATATTTTATTTATTTATTGAATCCTATATTAATTTTATTAATATTGATACACAATAAAACCTTCCGATAAATAAATATCACGAGAAATAAATTAATCAAATACTATACCCAGCAATATAATGACAGATTGTGTACGTCATTGATATGCTATCGGTATTATATATAGAGAGAATAAAGGATATAATGAATCATACGCTTGTAAGCAGTAAAACAAATATTACAGGATTATAGAACGACAAAATTATGCATAAAGTGTCTGCACGAAATGCAATTATAGCTTACCTATACGAGCAGACGTGCATTTCTGTTCGCCGAAAATAATCGAATTTCTGGGCAAACAAGCGCGACCTTCGACCCCTCGTCAACACCGATCAACACCGATCGAAGCGCGGTGCACACTCCATGGAGTGTAATATTTCGCGAGAGAAATCGTTTGGCGTTTATTGTTAAAAAATGAGTTTTCGATGCCGTATCGTATAACAAACCAGCAGACGATGCATACTCATGCAAGCACGACGACACAGTACTATAGTATCTCGTATATGCGTGTGCATGTGCGTATGTGTGTAATAACGCATTTATAATAATTCATAGCGTAATTCGTGGTGATAACGTGTTACTATCGATACGAGAGAAACCTGCAGAGTCACGCACGCGTCGCACGTATATATATATATATATACATATATATATATATATATATATATATATATATATATATATATATATATATAAGAATCACGAATACAAGCGTATACTTACATATACTTATTTATATAGAATATGTATATGTATGTATATGTAAGTCAATATAAATATATTTATATATTTTATATATATATATATATAACTTATTTTAAGTATATAATGTAGCAATTCCTTCAATTAATAAATCATCGTAAATACCCGATTAGATATGTAACCCATATACCCTACCTTTACATCGACCCAGCCAATGATGGTGAACATACATCGTCGCTGTAAATCACTAGATTCCTTTAAAAATAGAAATCAATATAATTGTATAGAAATTAGTATATAGTCATATAGGCCTGTATCCGCTCTATACCACCAATTCTGACTTTCCTAGTGCATTATTTATATACACTATTCATTCATTACAATAGTTCATTAACTATCACTAATAGAGTCTGTATACTAATGATTTTTAAAATTTTTTTTTTACGAATTCCTCGTAGATTATAAAATATCTATGGAATCGTAACTGAAACAGATTCCCTTTCTCCATTTCCTTCGAACACGATATATATATATATATACGTGTCTCAATATGTTTGCGTTTGTTCAAGCGATCATATAACATTGATGTAATATAGTTACGTAATCATTACATAACTGGGTTCGTGTAATTATGACATATAACCACGTGATTCAGGAGATTGATATTCGAAAAATAGAGAGAGAGAGAGAGAGAGAGAGAGATAGAGAGAGAGAGAGAGAGAGAGAGTGAGAGAGAGAGAGAGAGAGAGAGAGAGCTATAGAGATATAGCGAGAGATAGCGAGACGGACATAAGAGTCCCTCTTACCTGCTGCAGTAAGCGAACCGAGAGACACGTAAGTCATTGACATTCATGTCTGTGTACTTAGTGCGCATGTATTGACATGCGCGCATGCTTTACATCTACATCATCAAATTATTACGCTATGCTTGTTATAATCACGTATGCTTCGTCATATATATGTGTGATGGCATGTTTCGTATAGTATTCTTATTATTATAACTATTTATTTAAGTATTAAATAGTCATTTTTGAATTTATTTTATATTTTATATTTTAAATTACCTCATTTAACCAATAATACTTATATATAATATTACAATAATGATTGAGAATTTGTGTTATTATATTGGTTTATACATTTATATATATATACATATATATATATATATATATATATATATATATATATTATAAAATATTCATAAATAATAACATATATAACTTATAAATTATAATAAAAGTGTATTATCCTGGATAATTATAATTATAATAGGATATATACGGTAAGTCATAGACTATAGTCTATACATTCAATACACACTATTACCAAATAATCACTGTATTCTACATATATGTAGATGATTATTTGTGATTATTTGGTAATAGTGTGTATTGAATGTGTAGACTATAGTCTATGACTTACCGTATATATCCTATTCTACCCTATAGGATATATTCTATATCATTATACCACATATATATATATATATATATCACGTGTGATATTACCTAGAATACGTGTACGTAATGAAACCTTACAGGCTATGACTCATTAGCTATTACGTAATCAATATAATGCACCACCTAGCGGTAAGGGTTACAAATACGTGGCAGTAATTATGTAATGTTGCAATTACGTAATGTGGGTCAGCCAATTAGCTAATTTCGCTTCGAATAACACTCTAATAATAATAATATATATTAGGTAACACCTATGTCAATAAATTATGTAATCAATTTTAACCTCGCCCATACAATTATTTTATATATTAAGCATATATATTAAGCATATATATAATATATACTCTATATGATATTATAAATTATCCTATTATATTTAAATATTAGTTTTAAATATATATCTGTTTTACCTTAAATAAAATTGCTACCATTTGTTAACTCTTATGTACCAATATTAGATTATATTATTTTTATTTATTATATATTTAAAAAATTTAAAATATTAAAATATTATTTAAATGAAAGTCATTACAATTTAAAAAATAGAAATACAGATTAATTTATTAGGTAGAAATTTGAAAGTATATATTTATAAATTATACAAAACACTAATAAAATGTTAATATAATATTATAATATATATATATATATATATATATATATAATTGTAATATAATAGTATATAATAGTATGTAATGTAATAGTATGCATACGTGCATATTGTTCAACAAATCACAAGTATAAATTCTATGGAAATAATCACATATATATATATATATAATATGCATTATGTAATATTTATAATCACGTATCACACATCAATAGTCATTGTATTGTAGTCTCAAGTGCACACATCATGTATTTCTGATGTATATTCATATTAGTATCATATATATTTTTATATATATATTTAATGTATATGAAATATGAAAATATGTTATTTATATATTTATTTAATTACTCACTTACTTACTTACTTACTTACTTACTTACTTACCTACTTACTTACTTACTTACTTACTTAATTACTTACCTACTTACTTACTTACTAACTTACTTACTTACTTACTCACTTACTTACTTACTTAATTAATTACTTACTTACCTAATTACTTATTTACTTAATTACTTACTTACCTACTTACTTACTTACTTATTTACTTACTTACTTAATTACTTACTTACTTACTTACTTAGTCACTTACTTACCTACTTAACTACTTACTTACTTACTTAATTAATTACTAACTTACTTACTTACTTACTTAATTAATAATTTACTTAATTACTTACTTACTTACTTACTCACTTACTTACTTACCTACTTACTTACTTATTTACTTATTTACTTAATTACTTACTTACTTACTTACTTTCTTACTTACTTATTTACTTACTTACTTAATTACCTACTTACTTACTTACTTAGTCACTTACTTAACTACTTACTTACTTAATTAATTACTTAATTACTTACTT
>OZ025244.1:72157766-72572766 GCA_964019155.1 Osedax fenrisi
ACGCATTAGCCAACTAAGCCACACAATCAGTTATGTATATATATATATATATATATATATATATAAATGTATCTCTATTTATTATCTATAAATAGATAAATCGGATAAATGTTAAGATGTATGTGAAGTGATTCAGTTCTATAAATAGCACAAGATAGGAGGAGATTCATTCGCGTGTTATAATGATGTGCAATTATCAGATGTATGTATGTGCGTGTGTGTGTGTATGGTAGTGTGTGTGTGTATACCACAATGCAATACCACCTTTCGTAGAATTTATCACATAGGTACATACACAATGTACTGATATGATATTTATTATAATATATATGTGATGATGATGATGATGATGATGATGTTGATGATGATGATGATGATGATGATGTTGATTTTGATTTGATTTGATTGTTTATTTAAACACCGTAAAAATATAAAACGAATTACATTACTCAACAGTGTGTGATAAAAATGAAACAGATAAAAATAAATAAATATAACATGTTGATTTAAATAATTTAGATAAATAAATATAAAACAATATTAATAATGATGATGATGATGATGATGATGATGATGCTGATGATGATGATGATGCTGATAATTATGATGATAAAGAATAAGTATGGTGTATTATAATAATGCCTATAGGCACCGTTACAAAGTGATGAAGCTCCTATAAAATGAATATAAAATAAATAATAACAATAAAACACAACAACTAACGAAACAAAGTGGAAGTAATAAGAACGTAATATAAAATATAATTGTAATATAATGCAATTAGATAGAGGATATATATGATTTTAGATAAGTATTTAAGGATGTGGGTGATTGAATGGATATTATAAATAAAGGGATTATATTCCTGAGCGATAGATTAATGTATGAGCATGAAAGTTTCTGGAATTTAAGAATTATGAATGACGGTTGTGGGATAACGAGGTACTGAAAGGGTAGCGGGCAGTCGTACATAATGTGGTGGAACGAATTCAGGGTAAATATAATCTATAGAATATCTGACCAATATATATATATATATATATATATATATATATATATATATATATATGTATATATATATACGTAATGTAATGAATACATATTATTATTATCATTATTATATTTATATTTTATAAATTCTATATTATAGATTATAGTATTCAGGTGTAATATTATAATATTATAATATTTGAATATCATCGGTGTATATACCTTACAGAATAGTAGGCAATGGTAGCTATACTACTACTATATATGGTAGCTAATATTATATAGATAGATAGGTAGATCAAAGTGTATTGAATTATTGGTTATATATAAAAAAAGAAAAAATAATAACATATATAAACAAAATATATAAATGTGATAACAGTAAGAAAAAACGACACGATACAAAAAAACAAGAAATAAACGGAGAAGTAAAATAAAAATAAAACATTGGATTATACGAGCCGTTGAAATTTAATGTATGATTAATATTTAATAAAGATGCATATATTGGTCGACCAAACTATAAAATATTCCATCTTATTATGAAACTCTTTAGGAGAAATCCAAAAAAATATAATATAAATTTGAAAAGAAAAGAGATAAAATACATTTATCTTCTAATAAATAATAATATCTAGTATGTTAATGTATGCAGAATAATAACATATCACAATATGACTCATCGGCTACTCAATAAATATACTAAAAGGAAATTAGGTAATATCATTTACTTCTACAGAGAGAGAATTATGATCTTAAATAAATGTGATGTCCTACTCGAGATCCGCGAATACGTTAATGCCACGTACTTTGATTGCATCAATTAGAATGTTGCGATTAAGGTTATCGGAGGGCGTTAAAGTTCAAGTAGGAATAGTTAACCCTCTCAATAATTCGACTTAAACATTATATCTATGATGATTTATCAGGAGTTTACAGTATACTGTACACTAGACCGGTTCGTACTAATTTTTTTTCGCAATTTTATAAACCTTCACATCTGTGACAATTATGTATGCTATGATGAATAAGTGTTTAAAATTTTAGATCTATATCTTAAATATTGTTATGTCACGAGACCTTTTTATTTTAACATTGAATACATACAAAAGTTAACATGGGGGAGATATAGAAATAAGTTTTATTCAATTTTTATAAAATTGGATGATTTTTTTTAAGCCAACTATGGAAATATCCTAGAAACATATATAACAAGTAGTATTAACAGTACAAAATATTTTTCATAACAATCTAGATGCCCTAATTTTATAAAATAATTTTAGTAAAAAAAAATATCTAAAAATCGTATAATTTAATATAAATAAATTATTACAATTTAATTTAAAAAATTAAAATATATAATTTATAGATAATAATAATACAATTCAAATTAATTATTAAAAAATTAAAAATTATTTTTAGAAAAAAAATTAACATCATTTTTAAATTTTTTTGGATTTTTATTTGAAATATGAAATACAAAATATAATTACATATTTTTTTATTTTTTTTATTTTATTTGTATAAAGGACATTTATATCTAACTCATATCCACAATTCAATACAATATGATCACTCAAATTTATGTAAAGTATAATTATATATATTAATTTAAAAAAATTAATTATTTTTTTGAATTATTTTGAAATAAATACTTTGTAAAATGGTGTATTTTCTCGAATTTTAGGAGACATTAATATTGGTAATTTGTAGATATAAAAATGAAATATAGATATTATATTAATAATAAATATAAATAATGGTATATATTATATTAATTCATTAAATATAATACAAATACATAATTAATTTTAAATATTAATTTAAATATTTGTAAACATCAAAGATAATAAGATGGCGTCATTACTATTATACATGGAATATTATACATTTTATCTTAAAATAATAATTTATATTTCAAACTTTAAATGCTTCGTGACCAAAGGTAACTATTTTTTTATAAAAATTATTAATACATATTATACTAAAATATAGATATGTATTATATTTTATATGAAGGATTAAAAATTGAATCGAACGAACCGGTCTACTGTACACTGTACAGTGTACAGTATATATATATATATATATATATATATATACGTGTGTATTTTAGTAACCTTTATAAATCATGTTATATAATTAACATAGTGTACATATGATTATATTATCGTAAGGGAGTCTATTATAATATCGAATATTTAAATATGTAATCGCGTCACTACTGTAAGGGTCAAGGTCATTCGTCGACCTTTCGTGACGATTACGTAATTATCGACATGACGACACGACGCGACATGTCCTATTTACACCTCATTGTTCTCGAAACAATAGAACCACCACCACCACCGCTAGCAGCGCCCTCTCGCGGGAGACAACGGTGGTATTACAAACGCATTCCTATCTAATTATCGCATCCCACACTCAATAGAGGGCGTGCGCGTGTGTTGTGATCGTGTGTGCGCATGTGTTAGAGTGAGTGACCACTACCGGTCTGAGGCCTACCTAACACCGTAGTGGTCAGCAGGAGCTACCACGTTGTACGAGGGTATCCATCTAGTGTGTCAACCGGAGTTCACGTGAATCAGGGAAACTACTTAGGTTATACGTATATAACCTAATATCAGCAGATCAATAATTTAACAATTATTAAAGACACAAAGACACGAAGAACTTCGCCATTCGTATAGTTTATATATTTATATGCATATATAGCTTAATATATATATATATATATATATATATATGTATATATATATATATATTGAATAATAATATATACATATATTATCAATTATTTCTTCTATACTATTATTTTAATTGTTTTTAGTATTCCTATTTTTATCATAAATATTTGTAATAATGTATTTTATATTATTATATGTGTTATTATTGATATACGTATATACACATGATGTCGTATTATTATATTTATATTTGAACTTATCATTGGTTAAATGATCATCATAAATGGTAATTACTTCTATCAGCATACAATAGAGAGACACATCTATAAATACCCTGGCAATTCTTGATGTAGTATTAGTTATTGTATAATTGTTACTTATAAGTTTCTTATTAGACAATTGTATAGAATATATTACCCTATGTAATAAATAGCAACCTAGGTAATGCTTATATACCATATATATATATATATATATATATATATATATATATATATATATATATATATATATATATATATATATATATATATATATACATACTATAATATCGAAATTTATAGGGGCCTAATAAAGTACACGTAGTATAGTTTATTATATTTTAATACTTCAGTGGTATATTAATTATTAAGTATGCCTCCATATAGTAGTAGTATATCCCTATATTACTTCTTAAAATAAGCCCCTTAAGTAAAGTTATCTATAGTGTAACTTCGCTGTAATATAGTACAGCACGACGTACTGAGTACGTATACTCCACACATGGTATGCATGTCATTGTACAGTTAAACATGTTCATTGTACAGTTAAACATGTTCGTTGTACAGTTAAACATGTCCAATGTACAGTTAAACATGTTCATTGTACAGTTAAACATGTCCAATGTACAGTTAAACATGTCCAATGTACAGTTAAACATGTTCATTGTACAGTTAAACATGTCCAATGTACAGTTAAACATGTCCAATGTACAGTTAAACATGTTCATTGTACAGTTAAACATGTCCAATGTACAGTTAAACATGTCCAATGTACAGTTAAACATGTTCGTTGTACAGTTAAACATGTTCGTTGTACAATTAAACATGTTCATTGTACAGTTAAACATGTCCAATGTACAGTTAAACATGTTCATTGTACAGTTAAACATGTCCAATGTACAGTTAAACATGTCCAATGTACAGTTAAACATGTTCATTGTACAGTTAAACATGTTCATTGTACAGTTAAACATGTTCGTTGTACAGTTAAACATGTTCATTGTACAGTTAAACATGTTCATTGTACAGTTAAACATGTTCGTTGTACAGTTAAACATGTCCAATGTACAGTTAAACATGTCCAATCTACAGTTAAACATGTTCATTGTACAGTTAAACATGTTCGTTGTACAGTTAAACATGTTCGTTGTACAGTTAAACATGTTCATTGTACAGTTAAACATGTTCGTTGTACAGTTAAACATGTTCATTGTACAGTTAAACATGTTCATTGTACAGTTACACATGTTCATTGTACAGTTACACATGTTCATTGTACAGTTACACATGTTCATTGTACAGTTAAACATGTTCATTGTACAGTTAAACATTTTCATTGTACAGTTAAACATGTTCGTTGTACAGTTAAACATGTCCAATCTACAGTTAAACATGTTCATTGTACAGTTAAACATGTCCAATGTACAGTTAAACATGTCCAATCTACAGTTAAACATGTTCATTGTACAGTTAAACATGTACAATGTACAGTTAAACATGTCCAATGTACAGTTAAACATGTCCAATGTACAGTTAAACATGTTCGTTGTACAGTTAAACATGTTCATTGTACAGTTAAACATGTTCATTGTACAGTTAAACATGTTCGTTGTACAGTTAAACATGTTCATTGTACAGTTAAACATGTTCATTGTACAGTTAAACATGTTCATTGTACAGTTACACATGTTCATTGTACAGTTAAACATGTCCAATGTACAGTTAAACATGTTCATTGTACAGTTAAACATGTTCATTGTACAGTTAAACATGTCCAATGTACAGTTAAACATGTCCAATCTACAGTTAAACATGTTCATTGTACAGTTAAACATGTCCAATGTACAGTTAAACATGTCCAATCTACAGTTAAACATGTTCATTGTACAGTTAAACATGTACAATGTACAGTTAAACATGTCCAATGTACAGTTAAACATGTCCAATGTACAGTTAAACATGTTCGTTGTACAGTTAAACATGTTCATTGTACAGTTAAACATGTTCATTGTACAGTTAAACATGTTCGTTGTACAGTTAAACATGTCCAATGTACAGTTAAACATGTCCAATCTACAGTTAAACATGTTCATTGTACAGTTAAACATGTCCAATGTACAGTTAAACATGTCCAATCTACAGTTAAACATGTTCATTGTACAGTTAAACATGTACAATGTACAGTTAAACATGTTCGTTGTACAGTTAAACATGTTCATTGTACAGTTAAACATGTTCAATGCACAGTTAAACATGTACAATGTACAGTTAAACATGTTCGTTGTGCAGTTAAACATGTTCATTTTACAGTTAAACATGTTCATTGTACAGTTAAACATGTACAATGTACAGTTAAACATATTCATTGTACAGTTAAACATGTTCATTGTACAGTTAAACATGTTCATTGTACAGTTAAACATGTTCATTGTACAGTTAAACATGTTCATTGTACAGTTAAACATGTTCATTGTACAGTTAAACATGTCCAATGTACAGTTAAACATGTTCATTGTACAGTTACACATGTTCATTGTACAGTTACACATGTTCATTGTACAGTTACACATGTTCATTGTACAGTTAAACATGTTCATTGTACAGTTAAACATGTTCATTGTACAGTTAAACATGTTCGTTGTACAGTTAAACATGTTCATTGTACAGTTAAACATGTTCATTGTACAGTTAAACATGTTCATTGTACAGTTAAACATGTTCATTGTACAGTTAAACATGTTCATTGTACAGTTAAACATGTTCATTGTACAGTTAAACATGTTCATTGTACAGTTAAATATGTTCATTGTACAGTTAAACATGTTCATTGTACAGTTAAACATGTTCATTGTACAGTTAAACATGTTCGTTGTACAGTTAAACATGTTCATTGTACAGTTAAACATGTTCATTGTACAGTTAAACATGTCCAATGTACAGTTAAACATGTTCGTTGTACAGTTAAACATGTCCAATGTACAGTTACACATGTTCATTGTACAGTTAAACATGTTCATTGTACAGTTACACATGTTCATTGTACAGTTAAACATGTTCGTTGTACAGTTAAACATGTTCATTGTACAGTTAAACATGTTCGTTGTACAGTTAAACATGTTCATTGTACAGTTAAACATGTTCATTGTACAGTTAAACATGTTCATTGTACAGTTAAATATGTTCATTGTACAGTTAAACATGTTCATTGTACAGTTAAACATGTTCATTGTACAGTTAAACATGTTCGTTGTACAGTTAAACATGTTCATTGTACAGTTAAACATGTTCATTGTACAGTTAAACATGTCCAATGTACAGTTAAACATGTTCGTTGTACAGTTAAACATGTCCAATGTACAGTTACACATGTTCATTGTACAGTTAAACATGTTCATTGTACAGTTAAACATGTTCGTTGTACAGTTAAACATGTTCATTGTACAGTTAAACATGTTCGTTGTACGGTTAAACATGTTCATTGTACAGTTAAACATGTCCAATGTACAGTTAAACATGTTCGTTGTACAGTTAAACATGTTCATTGTACAGTTAAACATGTCCAATGTACAGTTAAATATGTCCAATGTACAGTTAAACATGTTCATTGTACAGTTAAACATGTTCATTGTACAGTTAAACATGTTCGTTGTACAGTTAAACATGTTCATTGTACAGTTAAACATGTTCATTGTACAGTTAAACATGTTCATTGTACAGTTAAACATGTTCATTGTACAGTTAAACATGTCCAATGTACAGTTAAACATGTTCGTTGTACAGTTAAACATGTCCAATGTACAGTTAAACATGTTCGTTGTACAGTTACACATGTCATTGTACAGTTACACATGTTCATTGTACAGTTAAACATGTTCATTGTACAGTTAAACATGTTCATTGTACAGTTACACATGTTCATTGTACAGTTAAACATGTTCATCGTGCAGTTAAACATGTTCATTGTACAGTTAAACATGTCCAATGTACAGTTAAACATGTTCGTTGTACAGTTAAACATGTCTAATGTACAGTTAAACATGTTCGTTGTACAGTTACACATGTCATTGTACAGTTACACATGTTCATTGTACAGTTAAACATGTTCATTGTACAGTTAAACATGTTCATCGTGCAGTTAAACATGTTCATTGTACAGTTAAACATGTTCATTGTACAGTTAAACATGTCCAATGTACAGTTAAACATGTTCGTTGTACAGTTAAACATGTCCAATGTACAGTTAAACATGTTCGTTGTACAGTTACACATGTTCATTGTACAGTTAAACATGTTCATCGTGCAGTTAAACATGTTCATTGTACAGTTAAACATGTTCATTGTACAGTTAAACATGTCCAATGTACAGTTAAACATGTTCGTTGTACAGTTAAACATGTTCATTGTACAGTTAAACATGTCCAATGTACAGTTAAACATGTCCAATGTACAGTTAAACATGTTCATCGTGCAGTTAAACATGTTCATTGTACAGTTAAACATGTTCATTGTACAGTTAAACATGTCCAATGTACAGTTAAACATGTTCGTTGTACAGTTAAACATGTCCAATGTACAGTTAAACATGTTCGTTGTACAGTTACACATGTTCATTGTACAGTTAAACATGTTCATCGTGCAGTTAAACATGTTCATTGTACAGTTAAACATGTTCATTGTACAGTTAAACATGTTCGTTGTACAGTTAAACATGTCCAATGTACAGTTAAACATGTTCGTTGTACAGTTAAACATGTTCGTTGTACAGTTAAACATGTTCATTGTACAGTTAAACATGTTCGTTGTACAGTTAAACATGTTCATTGTACAGTTAAACATGTTCATTGTACAGTTACACATGTTCATTGTACAGTTAAACATGTTCATCGTGCAGTTAAACATGTTCATTGTACAGTTAAACATGTTCATTGTACAGTTAAACATGTTCATTGTACAGTTAAACATGTCCAATGTACAGTTAAACATGTTCGTTGTACAGTTAAACATGTCCAATGTACAGTTAAACATGTTCGTTGTACAGTTAAACATGTCCAATGTACAGTTAAACATGTTCATTGTACAGTTAAACATGTTCATTGTACAGTTACACATGTCCAATGTACAGTTAAACATGTCCAATTTACAGTTAAACATGTCCAATGTACAGTTAAACATGTTCGTTGTACAGTTAAACATGTCCAATGTACAGTTAAACATGTTCATTGTACAGTTAAACATGTTCATTGTACAGTTAAACATGTCCAATGTACAGTTAAACATGTCCAATGTACAGTTAAACATGTCCAATGTACAGTTAAACATGTTCGTTGTACAGTTAAACATGTCCAATGTACAGTTAAACATGTCCAATGTACAGTTAAACATGTTCGTTGTACAGTTAAACATGTTCATTGTATAGTTAAACATGTTCATTGTACAGTTACACATGTCCAATGTACAGTTAAACATGTTCATTGTACAGTTAAACATGTCCAATGTACAGTTAAACATGTCCAATGTACAGTTAAACATGTCCAATGTACAGTTAAACATGTTCGTTGTACAGTTAAACATGTCCAATGTACAGTTAAACATGTTCGTTGTACAGTTAAACATGTCCAATGTACAGTTAAACATGTTCGTTGTACAGTTACACATGTTCATTGTACAGTTAAACATGTTCATTGTGCAGTTAAACATGTTCATTGTACAGTTAAACATGTTCATTGTACAGTTAAACATGTTCATTGTACAGTTAAACATGTCCAATGTACAGTTAAACATGTTCGTTGTACAGTTAAACATGTCCAATGTACAGTTAAACATGTTCGTTGTACAGTTAAACATGTCCAATGTACAGTTAAACATGTTCGTTGTACAGTTAAACATGTTCATTGTACAGTTAAACATGTTCATTGTACAGTTAAACATGTCCAATGTACAGTTAAACATGTCCAATGTACAGTTAAACATGTCCAATGTACAGTTAAACATGTTCGTTGTACAGTTAAACATGTTCATTGTACAGTTAAACATGTTCATTGTACAGTTAAACATGTTCATTGTACAGTTAAACATGTCCAATGTACAGTTAAACATGTTCGTTGTACAGTTAAACATGTTCATTGTACAGTTAAACATGTTCGTTGTACAGTTAAACATGTTCATTGTACAGTTAAACATGTTCATCGTGCAGTTAAACATGTTCATTGTACAGTTAAACATGTCCAATGTACAGTTAAACATGTTCGTTGTACAGTTAAACATGTCCAATGTACAGTTAAACATGTTCGTTGTACAGTTAAACATGTCCAATGTACAGTTAAACATGTCCAATGTACAGTTAAACATGTTCGTTGTACAGTTAAACATGTTCATTGTACAGTTAAACATGTTCGTTGTACAGTTAAACATGTTCATTGTACAGTTAAACATGTTCATTGTACAGTTAAACATGTTCATTGTACAGTTAAACATGTTCATTGTACAGTTAAACATGTTCATTGTACAGTTACACATGTTCATTGTACAGTTAAACATGTTCATCGTGCAGTTAAACATGTTCATTGTACAGTTAAACATGTTCATTGTACAGTTAAACATGTCCAATGTACAGTTAAACATGTTCGTTGTACAGTTAAACATGTCCAATGTACAGTTAAACATGTTCGTTGTACAGTTACACATGTTCATTGTACAGTTAAACATGTTCATCGTGCAGTTAAACATGTTCATTGTACAGTTAAACATGTTCATTGTACAGTTAAACATGTCCAATGTACAGTTAAACATGTTCGTTGTACAGTTAAACATGTCCAATGTACAGTTAAACATGTTCGTTGTACAGTTAAACATGTCCAATGTACAGTTAAACATGTTCATTGTACAGTTAAACATGTCCAATGTACAGTTAAACATGTCCAATGTACAGTTAAACATGTCCAATGTACAGTTAAACATGTTCGTTGTACAGTTAAACATGTCCAATGTACAGTTAAACATGTCCAATGTACAGTTAAACATGTTCGTTGTACAGTTAAACATGTTCATTGTACAGTTAAACATGTTCATTGTACAGTTAAACATGTCCAATGTACAGTTAAACATGTTCTTTGTACAGTTAAAAATGTCCAATGTACAGTTAAACATGTCCAATGTACAGTTAAAAATGTCCAATGTACAGTTAAACATGTTCGTTGTACAGTTAAACATGTCCAATGTACAGTTAAACATGTTCGTTGTACAGTTAAACATGTCCAATGTACAGTTAAACATGTTCGTTGTACAGTTACACATGTTCATTGTACAGTTAAACATGTTCATCGTGCAGTTAAACATGTTCATTGTACAGTTAAACATGTTCATTGTACAGTTAAACATGTCCAATGTACAGTTAAACATGTTCGTTGTACAGTTAAACATGTCCAATGTACAGTTAAACATGTTCGTTGTACAGTTACACATGTTCATTGTACAGTTAAACATGTTCATCGTGCAGTTAAACATGTTCATTGTACAGTTAAACATGTTCATTGTACAGTTAAACATGTCCAATGTACAGTTAAACATGTTCGTTGTACAGTTAAACATGTCCAATGTACAGTTAAACATGTTCGTTGTACAGTTAAACATGTCCAATGTACAGTTAAACATGTTCGTTGTACAGTTAAACATGTTCATTGTACAGTTAAACATGTTCATTGTACAGTTAAACATGTTCATTGTACAGTTAAACATGTCCAATGTACAGTTAAAAATGTTCATTGTACAGTTAAACATGTCCAATGTACAGTTAAACATGTTCGTTGTACAGTTAAACATGTTCATTGTACAGTTAAACATGTTCGTTGTACAGTTAAACATGTTCATTGTACAGTTAAACATGTTCGTTGTACAGTTAAACATGTCCAATGTACAGTTAAACATGTTCGTTGTACAGTTAAACATGTTCATTGTACAGTTAAACATGTTCATTGTACAGTTAAACATGTTCAATGTACAGTTAAACATGTCCAATGTACAGTGAAACATGTTCGTTGTACAGTTAAACATGTTCATTGTACAGTTAAACATGTTCGTTGTACAGTTAAACATGTTCATTGTACAGTTAAACATGTTCATTGTACAGTTAAACATGTCCAATATACAGTTAAACATGTTCATTGTACAGTTAAACAAGTCCAATGTACAGTTAAACATGTACAATGTACAGTTAAACATGTCCAATGTACAGTTAAACATGTTCGTTGTACAGTTAAACATGTCCAATGTACAGTTAAACATGTTCGTTGTACAGTTAAACATGTCCAATGTACAGTTAAACATGTTCGTTGTACAGTTACACATGTTCATTGTACAGTTAAACATGTTCATCGTGCAGTTAAA
Source organism: Osedax fenrisi (assembly GCA_964019155.1). Taxonomy (NCBI): domain Eukaryota; kingdom Metazoa; phylum Annelida; class Polychaeta; order Sabellida; family Siboglinidae; genus Osedax; species Osedax fenrisi. Next base: position 72,170,086 of record OZ025244.1, read on the forward strand.
CATGTTCATTGTACAGTTAACATGTTCATTGTACAGTTAAACATGTCCAATGTACAGTTAAACATGTTCGTTGTACAGTTAAACATGTCCAATGTACAGTTAAACATGTTCGTTGTACAGTTAAACATGTCCAATGTACAGTTAAACATGTTCGTTGTACAGTTAAACATGTTCATTGTACAGTTAAACATGTTCATTGTACAGTTAAACATGTCCAATGTACAGTTTAACATGTTCATTGTACAGTTAAACATGTCCAATGTACAGTTAAACATGTTCATTGTACAGTTAAACATGTTCATTGTACAGTTAAACATGTCCAATGTACAGTTAAACATGTTCATTGTACAGTTAAACATGTCCAATGTACAGTTAAACATGTCCAATGTACAGTTAAACATGTCCAATGTACAGTTAAGCATGTTCGTTGTACAGTTAAACATGTTCATTGTACAGTTAAACATGTTCATTGTACAGTTAAACATGTCCAATGTATAGTTAAACATGTTCGTTGTACAGTTAAACATGTTCATTGTACAGTTAAACATGTTCATTGTACAGTTAAACATGTTCATTGTACAGTTAAACATGTCCAATGTACAGTTTAACATGTTCATTGTACAGTTAAACATGTCCAATGTACAGTTAAACATGTTCATTGTACAGTTAAACATGTTCATTGTACAGTTAAACATGTCCAATGTACAGTTAAACATGTTCATTGTACAGTTAAACATGTCCAATGTACAGTTAAACATGTCCAATGTACAGTTAAACATGTCCAATGTACAGTTAAACATGTTCGTTGTACAGTTAAACATGTTCATTGTACAGTTAAACATGTTCATTGTACAGTTAAACATGTCCAATGTATAGTTAAACATGTTCGTTGTACAGTTAAACATGTTCATTGTACAGTTAAACATGTACAATGTACAGTTAAACATGTTCATTGTACAGTTAAACATATCCAATGTACAGTTAAACATGTTCGTTGTACAGTTAAAAATGTTCAATGTACAGTTAAACATGTACAATGTACAGTTAAACATGTTCATTGTACAGTTAAACATATCCAATGTACAGTTAAACATGTTCGTTGTACAGTTAAAAATGTTCAATGTACAGTTAAACATGTACAATGTACAGTTAAACATGTTCATTGTACAGTTAAACATGTTCATTGTGCAGTTAAATATGTTCATTGTACAGTTAACGTGTACAGTTAAACATGTTCATTGTACAGTTAAACATGTACAATGTACAGTTAAACATGTTCATTGTACAGTTAAATATGTTCATTGTACAGTTAAACATGTTCATCGTACAGTTAAACATGTTCATTGTACAGTTAAACATGTTCATCGTACAGTTAAACATGTACAATGTACGATGTACACATGTATAATGTACACTCTACATTGTACAATATACAATGCACGTTATACACGTGTATATGAATAGTGTTGTAAGCGAGTGGCACATGTTGACCACCGGCATAAGTACAGTGTCCGACGCTGTTACCCAACACTGACCACTAGCCGACACTGACCATCGCTAGTACCAGTGGCATTGGTGACGTCACAGGGGCCGGACTAAGTGCTCACCAATACGGACGTAGTAATTATTACGTAAACGGGGCGGAGGAGCGCAGGGAGGAGGAGGAGAGTAAATATCATCTTCCTCAGTTTCCTCCTCATCATCATCATCAACAGCCTCATCCTCCTCCTCCTATATCATCTCGCCTATATCTCACTCGTGTGTACCGCATGCTCTCTCTAACCCATGCAGATCGTATACTAGTTGTATGCTAGCGTATACAACGGTAGTAACAGTACCATAGTGGCAGTACCATAGTAGCCAGATACAGTATTCTACTACCCTGTAGGTGACGTCGTATACAACTATAGTACTACTATAGTACAACTATAGTACTACGTAACTATGGCTGTAATCCTCGTGTGCGATGTGTAGTAATCCGTGTGTGATTGTAATATATCGACTTTCAATAATATGTTAATATTGAATATATATATATATATATATTGTTATTGTTATTGTTATTTTTATTTGGTGGAGTCCTTTCATCCCATCTAGGAACTTAGATGAAGTTTTCACTTATAACCATATATGGCTCTAATGTCCCTTCGAAGCCGCTCTCATGTTAAGGCATCCATGGTTTTAACGAGAGCCGATCATTTATTTATACACAATTATATAAGATCACTTCTAAATAATATTTTAAGACCCATTTTATAATATTAATTAATGGTCCGGACGAGGGTCGTACCCGTGTCCTACTGATTGTGTGTCTGACGCCTTAACCACTGATATATATATATATATATATATATATATATATATATATATATATATATATATATATATATATATATATCTATAATATATATATATATATATATATATTGCTGTTATTATTATTTATTTTATTGGTGTATTTTCTTCCCATCCAGAAATGTACCTACATGTATAGAACCTACAACTATATACAGTTGTACACGTATAACAATATATAGTTATATATGACTTTAATGTGCATTCTAAGTCGTTCTCACGTTAAGGCATACATATCCGTTATATAAGATCATTTCTAAATATTATTTTGAAACAAATTTGATCGGTCCAAATTGGTTTTATATTAATTATTTTAAACATGGTTAATAGTATTAATAGAATTAATAGTATTAACTTAATACCTAAACATAATACTGCATGATTGTCTGACGACTAATTCATCCTCTCTACCCCTATCTATAACATACACCCATATATAAATATACACACACACACACACACACTGATATATACGCGCACACACACAAACACACATACACAAACGTTACATATATAATATATATATATAAATATGTATATATAATATAATAATAATAATAATAGTATTTATTTAACCACAAACGCGTATATACATATAAAATAATGAAGTATACTTTAGTATGAAATTATATCAAGAAATATATTTATAAAACACTATATATATAGAAACACTAATAGTTATTATGTATATTATAGAGATATATAATCACGAAGTACGTGTCCCCGACATGTCCTTGCTAATAGAGTATGTCCTTATGTATCTAGGACTTCATCCGTTGACGGTGGTCAGTATTACATCACAGTCCGTATCTAATCTAGTCTATAGAATAGATTAGATGCGCTCTGACGTAATACAGTGTTCTGTATGCTAATATGCCAGCATCATCATGTGTACGTCGTATAATGTATATATATATATATATATATATATATATATATGTGTATATATATATATATATATATATATATATACATACTTATTATAAATTTCCTATATTTGTTAAAATTTTGAACGAGAAAAAGTTAACATAATTCCTTGTATGCCATGTCCTTATAGACTTTATACAGACTTAGAAGTAGGTACACTATAATATACAGACTTAGAAGTAGGTACACTATAATATACATACTTAGAAGTAGGTACACTATAATATACAGACTTAGAAGTAGGTACACTATAATATACATACTTAGAAGTAGGTACACTATAATATACAGACTTAGAAGTAGGTACACTATAATATACAGACTTAGAAGTAGGTAAACTATAATATACAGACTTAGAAGTAGGTATCACTATAATATACAGAGTTTAAGTAAAAGGCATACAATTAAATGCGTAGTGATGCACTAATTTAACTATATTAAAGCATATATGTATGCATAGTGGTACCTATAGGTTCTGCTATATGTATCGTGTTACTATAGTATGAAGGAGCTCCCTGTGGTGCAACCTAGCTCTTCTCATGTATTGTAATATTATAATGAAATAGGGACATTAGAATTAAAATTATATATATATATATATATATATATATATATATATATAAATGTATATATATAAATATATATAAAAATATATGTATCTAAACATCTATCATTTATATTTATATATATATATATATATATATATATATATATTATACTTATATGTATATGTATCTAAACATCTATCATTTATATAGTATACTCGCATGTATATGTATCTAAACATATAATACAATGTGACTGTCCGTGTATCATACATGATATCGACGCGACGTACAGATCGACATAAACGAATTAAGCGAAGATAAACATAGCCATATTCCAACTTAGGCGACGAACGGAGCGAACTCGACATAAGCGTGTCTAATTCTATTAATAGAATACCGGTCATTGTTCTACGGCCATAGTGGTCAGACGGTGGCCAGAAGTGGACCATGGTTCATATGTCTGAGTGAATTATAGTTTAAATATCGGCAATATTGTGCGGATTATTAGAATTTAGATGTCGCTATATTCGCATGATACTGTATACTAACGCTATAGAGTGAATACTGTCTGGGGTCGATGGTTCAGTGAGACAACCATAAGCTATTAAGCCAGAGGTCCTGAGTTTCAAATCCAGGCAGTTATTGTTTTTCTCTTGTGTCTATCAATAACATAATAAACGATAAATCAAAAAAACAAGAAAAAACAATGTTACTATTTGTATTATATTGTCCGGGGCCCCTCATAGTTATTTATAACATGTATAAGTCTATGACTTCTTGAGGGTTCCATTTGTATCCGCTATTTGTATTGTATTCAATATATATATATTTTTGAATTCAATAAATAAATATTATTATTAAAAAATACATTATATCCCACTCCATGTCTATAGACATATATGTATATTATATACTATATATATATATATATATATATACTATATATAGTATATATACAGTCAAAGCTCGATAACTCAACATTGATGGACGGAGTTTTCATGTTGAGTTAGCGAGTATGTTGAGTTATCGGATGTATAAATTAATGACTTAATTAATGTTTTGTTCACATAAATGCATTCAAAATAGTACTCGTATGATAATATAATAATTGTAATTGTATTTTTACGTTTATATATTTATATCCATATATTATTAAATAAAACCATGTTGAATAATGTATGTTGAATTATATTTGTTGAGCAATGTAGTTTTATTACATGTAAAATATACGAATCCAACAACATATGTTTGTAATATTTTGATTTTTCATAAATGTTGAGTTATCGGATGTATATTTACATGTAATGTATAGGCTAGGATTATAAAAACGATGTTGAGTTATATTTGTTGAGTAATAGGGTTTTTGTTAACATGTAAAAGATACGAATCCAACCAAATATTTTTTGGATATTGAGTTATCGGTAATGTTGAGTTATCGGCATGTTGAGTTACCGAGCTTCTACTGTATATACTATATATACTATATATATAGTATATATATATATATACTATATATAGTATATATACCACTATAGTGGGTATACAATTAAATATTTGTAACCATATTATGTTTGTGGAACTATTAATAATAATAGTAATAGTAATAGTAGTAAAAATAGAGTTTTTTTGTTAGCACTTTTTATGTAAGCTATCTTAGATAGTGTTATAAGAGATGTTCTATATTGCGATATTATACAATATTATATAATATTGTATTATATAATATAATATTACTCTGACTAGTACTCACTGCCTACTAGTTATATTGCCTTTATTCTATAGGGAATACATGTAGCAATTCATTGTATTACATATCATAATTATGTAATTTTTTCGTATATGCAAATAATAAAATATATGTAATCGTGTTCTTTTTTTAATTAACATAGGTTATAATAATAGAAGTATTATTCATACTATTAATAGTACTGATATTAATAGTAATAGTAATAGTAATATTAATAATACTATATATATATATAATAGTAACAATAGTAATAGTATCATTAGTAACAGTATTATACAACCTACGTATTTAATATTACCTATATATATTAGCCAATCACCTTGCAGGGAAAGATATACATAGAAGACGGGCTACAATCGCGCATCGGGATAACCCTGGTGAGGAGAGGCAGCCTACCGCTGGACTCTATCCTCAAGTCTGCCGGCGAAACCCACACTCCGGCCGGCAGTGGTCAGCGTACTCTGGCCACGGTCAAGCAGATCGATAACTCGGGCGATATGCTGACCTTCGTCGATGGAGTGCTGAGACTTCAACTGGTTAGTGTGCGGTTGAGTCATTGTTATTATGTAATTTGTGACTTCATCGATGACGTCATGGAGTTATTAAGTATACGCCTATATCCTATATGAGTTATTTAAATTTAATATATATATATATATATATATATATTGTTTAATCTACATTAGTTGTCCTTTTTTAAATATTTCTAGTTATTTTATTATTTCCAGTTTTCTTCATCTCCTATGTTACTTTACTTCTTCTACTTAATACATCTAATTATATTTACTCATACTATTTCGTTCCATTCTACTACTTCTTACTACGCTAAACTCAATCCACTAACTCATTTAAATATCTATTAAAATCGTATCTATTTACCACCGTATTTCCCTGATCACTATTTGTATCACTTTTATTATAGTATCTATAATATTATAAGCTCTGGTGCAAATACTTTAAAATAAATTAAATTAAATAGTTATTTATATATAGTCATAGGTATAAGTTATTCAGCTTAAATATACTCGTATATCCTAGTATATTATACTAGCATATGCTTCTTAAAACTGATAGCATACTATAATTAGCTTCTAGTATGTCTTTTGTGTAATATAACATACAATAAGTTCATAATGTGTATTGAAGGCTGTATTCGTGGTGTTTCTCAGATTGAAAATTCTATTATTTTGTGACACGTATTTGTCATTTAGCTTTCTTTTTTAGTAATATTAAGCTACATTATATACATATTATTAACCTATTCATTGTATATCGTATATTAGGAATATCTATTATACTTATTGTAAACAGTATTGTTTACTTTCTCATATCTATTACTGAACTTCTGATCTATATTATTTGATATCCCAATGATATATTGTGTAGATTATTCGTAGGTTATTATTTTGGTCTGTTTAGCACTGGATCTTAAACCTAGATATATGTTTGAAATTATAAGTCAGTAGTATTAACCATATAAACTAAATTAATCTATACTTATCAATTAATTACGATGTTCATGAATGTATGCATACATTTATTTCGAATCATTGCCTAGTCTCAGGGCCGTGTTAAGGGGGGGGCACACCGGGCACGGTGCCCGGGGGCCCACTCAGAATTTGGGGCCCATCATTTTTTAAAGCAAATTTGTTGATCAAAGAAATCTTGATCAAATAATTGCACTATTTTAATATATATGTATTGATTAATATATAATTTAAGATCTTTGATTATATATTGTATATACTTTTTTTTCCCATTACATTTTTAATTGTATTGTTGCAAAATAATTTGATTCAATCCTATTAATGAATAAATTGCACAAAAGTGGCATATTATTCCATCCACCTAGTCAAACATTTAAATTTATAACTGGTTATAGTAACTGGAAACATATTCACGAGGATGCTGTTTCACATGAAAATAGTAGTAGGCATCGAAATGCATAGGAACCCTACATGCTAATGATTAATAGAGTAACTAATTCAGTTATCAAAATTAAAGCATCCCTGGATAATCAATTGGAGAATGAGAAGTTATATTGGTTTAAAATTATAGAGAGAGAGAGTTATAAATGTCATTAAATACCTCGTGTCACGTGGACTTCCTTTAAGAGGTGATAATCAGGATTTTGGTTCAACAAGAAATGGAAATTATCTTGGAACTATTGAATTACTAGCTAAATATGATAACTTGTTAGCAGATCATTTATTAAAATATGGAAACCGTGGAAAAGGAAATGTTAATTATCTATATTCAACAATATGTGATGAGGTTATTTCACTATTAGGTGATAATGTAAGATCAAACATAATCAATGAATGTAAAAAGGCTAAATACTATATTATATCAGTAGATTCAACACCCGACATAAGCTATGTTGATCAACTGACAATAATAATACGATATATAAATAAAGATGATATTGTTGAAAGATTTTTAACATTTATACCTATAACATCTCACACTGGAGAATATTTAGCAAATATTTTATTATCTTTCCTGGACGAACATGAAATAGATATTGCAAATTGTAGAGGACAGAGTTACGATAATGCGTCAAATATGTCTGGCCGATATAAAGGTAATATATAAAGATTATTATAAAATTATGAATTAATATAATATAGCTATCAATAGTATATTATTATATATATTATAATATACATTATTTATTTTAGGTATGCAATCAAGAATCATTGCAGTTAATCCAACAGCTTTATGGATTCCTTGCACCGCACATTCACTTATTTAGTTGGCATTTCTGCATTAGATACATCTTCAATCATTGATTATTTTGATTTCATAAAAATATTATATATATTCTTCACACCACCAAGAAGATGGAATATCATGAAAAAACAACTAAGTGAAAATCATATTAAGTACCAAAAAGAATGTGCACAACAAGATGGTCTTCGCATGCTGATGCAACCGATGCCTTAATGAATGGATATTTAATTTTCAAAGAGTTAATTAAGCAATTTATTGAAAATAAAGAATGCTATCTAAATGTATTTCTTTAAATAAAGCAAAATGGTTGTTTAATAAATTTAATAATATGGAAACGTCTTTATCTACTGTGACATGGAATACTATATTAGAACGTATAAATCGTAATTCTAAAGAACTTCAAAGTACAAGTCTTGATCTCAATACTGCAGTTATATTATTAAAGAGTCTGCATAGCTATATTTATAAATTAAGAGATGAGTTTAATAATTTTGAGAAAAAGGCAAAACAATTATGTAAGTTATTAAATATTCATCAAAAAGAGCAAGGTATATTAAACAATATAATTTGTCCTATTCTAATTAATAATCTATATTACATAGTAAACGGAAATTACATTTTGAAGAAACGGAACAACCAGATGAATAGGAATAATATGATCTATATATACAGACTCCATCAAAACATTTTGAAATTAATAATTTCTTACCTATTATTGATAAACTTCTACATAAGTATTAAATATGATTGTAAATAATATTATTAAAATAATATACATTTAATGATTTAGATTGTTTAGATCAAAGAATGTGTACTTATGTTGAGCCAATCAACTTATTCGGATTTTTATGTGAACTTGATAATCTATCCAATGAACAAATATCTAAGATATCATCTAGATTATCATCATTTTACCAATACGATATCGATGTAAACTTCAGTAATGAATCTATTCAATTTGTTGAATTTGTAAAGCTCCTAAGAACGAAATCTGAATCAAATATATTGGAAATTTATAAGGAATTAATTTCAAAGGAAATTACAGAATTATTTCCCAATATGTGCAATATATCATTAGAATATATCTGACATTGATGATTTCAAATGCTACTGGAGAAAGAAGTTTTTCAAAACTTAAACTGATAAAAACATATTTAAGAAATTCTTTAGCTCAAGATAAATTATCTAACTTGGTATTATTATCTATTGAAAACAATATATTAAAATCATTAAATACAACAGAAATTACAAATATTTTTGTAAATATGAAAACTCGAAACAAATTATAAATAAAGAAACAATATATAAACGCTCAATGTATTAATTATTTTATATATTATTATAATTTATTATCATTATCTCTAAATTGAATAGTTTGTGTATAATATTATCCCCTATATATTTCACAGTGATTATTTATAGGTATTCCCACTCCTCAAAAACACATTAGCAATTAATTATTAGATATATTACATAGGTTTCTCACATATATAATTTATATAAAAAACTATATTGTCCATCTAGGGTCATACTTAAATATGGTGCCCGGTAGTAGATTTGTTCTTAACACGGCCCTGCCTAGTCTAGATGTGTTTTGATTCCGTTAGCGTTCGACATGAAATTCCTCATCTATTTTCGAATGTCGTATACTTATCCTTAGGTTTGCTTCTTCTCTAGAGTTAATTAAGAGTCACCCGTCGGTGTTTACAGCGCTGTGTTGTAAGTGTATATATTAGTGGGTAGTACACACTGCAGTGTAGTACCCACTGGGTACCGCTCATTGTGAGGTCAATATTGCAATCTCTAATTAGTAACAGGGCGGCCTGATTAGGTATATATATGTGTATGTGTGTATATGTATATTTAAATACTAAATCATGAGTATACATCGTATACATTGTATACAATAATAGTAAAACTGACGATGGTGCATTATTAGAAATTAATTAATTCATTATTTAGCACTAGGCTTAGGGATTTGTTGGCCCCTTATATCGTAATGGTATAATATAATAATACACTTAAAATCAAAGAATAATCAAAAAGTAACAACTCAAAGAATATTAACAATAAAGATTAGGTTATAGGACATCATTATTAATTATCTAATATCATTTGAGAATAAAATAAGATAAAATAACAAATACAGAAATAATAAGTAATGTGGTTTATAGATTGGATGAAGTGAGAAAATAATAACATATATTTTATGAATCGTTTTTGGGAGATAATAGAGATGATGAAATTCACTTGAATGAATTAATAATAAAATGTGTTATTATAATTAGTATTATTATTATTATTTACGCATGTTTACACTTACTAATAGTCACATTAATGTGTCTAGACTCTAGACACACGCGTGATGAAGTCTCGATGATTTATAATAATTATTAGAATTCATATCGTGTAAATATAATATCAGAAATATATTTGCATATTTATATATATATATATATATATATATTGATCTATTTTCGTGTGATAAAAATAGAAACGAGGCACATCTCAAGATGATCGTATCATTATATAACACTTGTTCGATTCACATCCATGATGATCCATCAAAGCACCAAATTAACACCACTCTATTGCCAATGTGTTTACTCTAAGGGTGGTTATTTGATTATTTGATAGGTGATTTGATGGTATCTCCTATATATATATATAGAAGATAGAACATTCAATATAACAAAACTATAATGATATTCTTATCATATAACATGCGAGGTAAGTGGTGAGGTGGCAGAGTATATGGCAATATGTACTTTCACTTCTGCTATAGTTATATACAAATAACATAGATAGATGCACGTATATTCTCAACTATATATAATATTTATTTATTAAATCTCGTATACATTGAAATCAATACAAATAGCGGATACAAATGGACCCCTCAAGAAATCATAGACTTGTACATGTTATAAATAACTGTGAGAGGCCCCGAACAATACAATACAAATAGTAATATTTTTTTCTTGTGTTTTGATTTGTCGTTTATTATAATAACCCTATAGGGTTAAGTTCTTAATAAACACAAGATAAAAACAAAAACTGCCTGGAATCGAACCAGCGGGTACCTCTGGCTTATTAGCTTTCGGTTGTCCCACTGAGCCATCGACCCCAGACTATGGCTCATATGATAATACTATATATATAGCTATATCGATGTTATCATGGTAATACATTATGACATTATGATTATACATTATGATTCGCTATATCATCTGATACTACATTTACTATATTATATCGGATTTTATCCTAAGTATATATTCCACGCATACCTATATATATATATAGACACAAACACAAGCATCCATGCTAGATGGTAATTAACACGTATACGTTAGACATGCGCACGATATTTAGTGTAATCACGTGATCTTACGGAACATATCTGTCACGTGATATAGCGAAGTAACGTGTGTATCTTAATACGGAGGGATTCCACGCATGCGTATTACGCTGGCATCGTGGACATCACCTGATAGTCCTTAATGAAACTCTTTGTAAAGTTATGTTATGTGTTGTTATTACCGGTATATATATAGTGGGATACACTATAGCACATATCTAGTATATTACTATTGTTATACACACACATATATATATATATATATATATATATATATATATGTATATGTGTATTTAACTATAAACACTATATAGGGTTTATAATGTACATTTTTGTTATTGTTATTGTTATTTTGTTGGAGTTCTTCCATCCCATCCAGGAACTTAGATGACTTTTCCACTTATAGCCACATAGCTATGAACACCACTCGAATCCGCTCTCGTGTTATTTAGCCAGTTGTAGTAATGAGAGCCGATCATTTACTTGTATACAGTTATATGAGATCACTTCTAAATATTATTGTAAAAACTATTTTAATGGAAAGGGGCTTGGACCCGGATCCTATTGCTTATGTGTCTGACGCCTTAGCCAACAGAACAACACAGGCATTTCCTATTAGGCAGTTATAAATATATATATAAATATATATATATATATATATATATATATATATATATATTACAATCATAGGTGTGAACTTTAGTGCAGGTGTTAAACATCAATATATTTGCCGATAGAAACCAATTGTTAACGACCCAACAAGCAGAATAGAAATGTCAAGCACACACACATATACGTATACGTGTGTAGATAGGCAATCATCATACGTGTATTTACTATATACTTCCTAGTTTTATTTACTATTAATATATACAACATCCACATTTTATATCAGCACACACACATATATATATATATATAGTAATGTATGAAACAGTACGGACATGCTAATGCAGATGACATTTGTAAATGGAATCCCTGCACCGTGCGGCGCGCCTCTCTTCGCTCTCTCTCGCGCATGGACTAAGTGATGTTAAGTAGTTGTTTACTATCCTCACTGTTGTCGTCGTAGTAGTAGTATAGTGGTAGTATATTACTATAGTAGTAGTAGTAGGAGAAACAGTTGTCCTACTGACATACTGGGTGAGATATGGGGAGACTAGGAGACAGGCTGAGAGCGATGGAGATAATGAGAGACAAGAGGAGAGCCATGGAGAGACTGGGAGATAAGAGGAGATGGATGGGGAGACAGGAGTAGAGCGATGGAGAGACTGGGATACAAGATGAGAGGGATGGAGAGACTGAGAGACACTACTAAATATGATTAACAGTCCGGCGGTGATATAACACTCTATAACGGTACTGTGCCATAGTGCTATGCGTACAGACAATGTTATAATGTTATGCGTACGGTACTGTTCGGTGACATCAATTACAGCGCACCACTTATACGCAACACATCACTAATACACGCGCGTTATGCATGTGTGTAAACCGGGGAGGGGAATCGTAAACATATATCGTATACGATATAGATATTCATATGCATATAATAATACTTTTAAATTCTTGTATACGAGGCAAATATATCCGTTATAAAATAATGGAATTCATAGTATATATTATAATATAGAGTCTATTTATTATAGTAATGGATTAATGTATTCTTTCAATATATATATAATATTAATAGAAAGTAATAACAATTATTTGAATCTGAAATTATAAATTATTTATATATATATATATATATATATATATATATATGGCTCACTATAATTATCGAAACAATAAACCGTTTGTGCTAAACTGTCACGCCCCTTCATTGAATAATACGCCCCCTATTAGAGTATGCTATTAGACCGATATTAGAATTAATATATTGCCAGAAGCTGTATATATATACAGGGAAGTAGACAGTAATGAATTGTACTCTATTAAATGTAACTTGACAGGCATATTACTTGTGGAGCATGTTACCAATGATATATATATATATATATATATATATATATATATAAATAAATAAATCAGATTTATTATTTCATGTTGTAAAGCATGAAATAATGGAGAAGTTAATAAACAAATGAATTTTTTTTGCGAGGACTTCCCCAATCATCATATTATAGATAAGTTAGATTCTCATGAGTAAAAAATGTAAATATAAATAATTAAAATGTAAAGAATAAAAAATATGTATCAATAAGTCAATTTAAAATAAATTATGTAAAGAATAAAAAATATGTATCAATAAGTCAAGTTTAAAATAGATGATGTAAAGAATAAAAAAATATGTATCAATAAGTCAAGTTTAAAAATAAATATGTAAAGTTATATAAAAAATCACAGAAACGAGTTGAGTTCTGATTACCAAACTATAAATGAAATGAAATAACTAACCAAACAAAAATACAACATAAAAACTAAAATTAAAAAACTGAAAGATATAATAAATAGTAAAAAAAAAGTACCTGTAAAAAAAATAAAAAAATTAGATAATTATTGATTACAATCAATTGTTTAATTAATTTTCATATTTTGATAAAAGATGTTTTTTTAATATTTTTTTATATAAATAAAATTATATAAGTTTTTTATATACATTTTTGTAAATAATAAATTATTTAAACATAAATTATTCCATGATTTAGGGCTTTTAAATGATAATGAATTATGATGACGGCTTGATTTTATATAAGGTAATTTAAAATTATGAAAAGTATTTTTGTATATATTATTATATGTAGGAAATAATAATGAAATTCTGCTTGGGCATTTCTTTAAATGTACATTATGCATGAATAAAATATTTTTATAAATTATTAAATCTTTAAATTTTAATATATTAGAACTTAAAAATAAATTGTTAGTATTAGTCAAAATAAAAATATTATTGACAATTTTAAAGGTGTTTTTATTTACAATTCGAATAGCCTTTTTTTGTAGAGTTGAAATGCATTGAAGGTTATATTTAAAATTATTTCCCCAAATTTCTAAACAATACATGATATGAGGCAAAAACAAGGAATTATAAAGTAGCTTTAAAATATATATAGGTAAATAGCTTAGCTTTCTTAATATATAAATAACATGTGATAATTTCAATTGTATTTTCCTTATATGTTCTTTAAAATTTTAATTATTATCTATAATAACACCAATAAAAGTATAACTAGATACTAAGCATATATTAGTTGAATTAATAGATATAGCTTTAATAATATGAGCATCTTTGTAATGTAATACTTTTGTTTTATCAATATTTAATATTAATCTATTATTACTAATAATTTATTAGTGAACCATTCATGTAAATTTAAAATAACTAAATTTAAACTATTACATAGAATCTTATTACTTGGTTCACTAATGCTAACCGAAAAATATATTATATGTATTTATATTATGTAAATATATGATATTATGTCAAAGAAAGGACACACACGAATAATATTGTAACTGTGTACGTTACGGTTGAGTTGTTTCGATACATTATGGGGAGTACAATGTATCTAACAAATTAATAGAAATATCTATACCCAAGCTATATCATAGTATACTATAGTATACATATCGTATGTTACCTTAAAAGGTATAACTTATTTGTTGGTGTCCACGTTAATATTATTAATAACATTGATGTTATATTAGTCAATATGTATCATACACAAATACCACCAATAAATAAATTATACCTATAGGTAATTCTCAGTAAGCGTACAAATGTGATATACTTATACCATTATATATACCACAGTATATATGCCTACAATATACTGAATTTGTACTGTATAATAATATATATGTACGCATGTTTACTGAGAATTATATCTATAGAATAACAGGTATATTGTTGACAAATATAGCATTTCAATATAGATATTACAGTCCCTATAATAGGTAAAATATATTCATTGTCAAAGTGAAAATTGATCCTATATATAGATATCCTATAGGATATATATATATATATACATATATATATATATATATATATATATATATATATATATATATATATATAGGATAGGATAGGATAGGATGGTTTATTTATACACCAAATATGATAAAGAAAGATTACCCTCACTGGTGTTGTGAACGAACAAACAAAACGAAACAATAACATTAAATAAGGTAGCAATATAATATATAAAAATAGAGATGGAGCCAGATCAACATCAAGGAGAGGGTTACTTTAATTTTAAATTTAAATAGTCTTTGAGACTATTAGCAAATACGTGAGGCGACTTCAATCTTCATAGACGGTAAGGCAACAGATTCCTTGTAGTAAGAGCCATGCTTGTAAAGGAGCGAGAACGCATCACGTTACGAGTAACAGGTAAGTCAAGTAGTGTGGCATCAGACGAGCGCAGATGTTGGAGGATGTTGCGACGAGTGAGCAATGCACGTAAGTATGCAGGTCTGCCTAGGAATAGTGTTTTATGTGTTAAGCAGAGAAGCTTAAATTGGCACCGTTTTCTAAACGATAGCCATTTCATATTGCATTGGTGGGTGTCAGTTAAAGCATGATCCCGTCGCTTAAGCCTATGAACTAATCTTACGGATGAGCGAATAATTCGGTCAACTTTAATAACTTCAGAGTTCTTAATTCCGTAGAATAGAGAACAGCAATAGTCTATTCGAGATAATACTAGGGCATTGAGAAGGCGATTAGTGATGTTGGGCGAACAATAGTTTCTAATGTGACGATTTTTTCTCAAATAGAGATTAGCGGATTTAGAGATTGCATTTATATGAGCACCGTACGATAGAGTACTATCAATTAAAACACCAAGATTGCGCACAGATTCAGAAGGTTTAATAATTATACCGTCAATTGACAGAGTAGGGAAAGTGACAGGTACCTTCGAGATGTTAAGAAGTTCAGTTTTGGAAGTATTGACTAAGAGGTCATTAGTTAGTAACCAGTAAGTGATCTCAGAAGTTCAATCTGACATCTCAGAGTTAGAGTTCATAGAGTCAATGGGCAGTTTCAGTAGTAGTTGAATGTCATCAGCATATATGTGGTAATAGATATTAGGGTATTTGCGAATAATATTAGAGATAGGACGTAAGTATATAGAGAAGAGAAGTGGCCCAAGAACTGACCCCTGAGGGACCCCTTTAAGAATATTGGTGGGAGGTGATATGAAGTCATTGATTTTAACAGACGAAATTCGATCAGTGATGAACGACATCAGCCACTTAAGGGGGGAACCTTCAATACAAAGTTCGATGATACGGTTAATTAGGATCGAATGGTTGAGCATGTCAAATGCACTAGAAAGGTCAATCAGGAGTAGTTGTACGCAATGAGAAGAGTCAAGCGAGTTATGAATCAGGTCAGTGACATGTATGAGGGCAGTCTCAGTAGAGAAAGATTTTCTATAAGCACTTTGAAAGTAATCAAGCAGATTGTTATTTTCAAGGTAATTGATGAGCTGACGACTGACCACACGTTCCATGATTTTACTTAATATTGGAAGTTGTGAGATCGGTCGGTAATTGGTCAATACATCCGGATCAAGATACGATTTTTTTAGAATGGGCTTAATAATGGCATATTTTAAGGAACTGACCATGATTCCATCGTCAATTGATTGA
The DNA here is from genome assembly GCA_964019155.1 of Osedax fenrisi. Classification (NCBI taxonomy): domain Eukaryota; kingdom Metazoa; phylum Annelida; class Polychaeta; order Sabellida; family Siboglinidae; genus Osedax; species Osedax fenrisi. The sequence continues at coordinate 72,187,361 of OZ025244.1, forward strand.
GAGATCAAGTAAAGTATTGCATTTTCAGTTATAGGGACAATGTTCTTAAAAACAACGAGTGGTAATGGGTCAATTGGGGAAGTGGAATTAGCAGTGAGAATCAAGTTACGGATAATATCTATATATATATATATATATATATATATATATAGTCCTATAGTCTATAGTCTATCGTAATTATGTAATATAAATAAAATATATTTATATATTTATAATTAATAATCTTTAATAATACGTTCTATAGAATACGTCGTACAGTACGTGTATCCGATGTATGTATATATGTATGTATACGTATGTTTTACTTATTAGGTGAATATGTTCACAATCGGAGATATATCTATATATTATAGATATAAAAAACGTAATACCAAGGTCATGTCCTTAGTGATAGCGAATTTAACGTGATTATAATTGCTTTTATATTACCTTTATAACGGAATCACTTAGTGACACCTCCGATGGAGGACATCCGTTTACCTTCCCCCATATGGACGTCTATTATCATTGGACGTCTATTAGCATCGCATCCTGTATATTATTTAATGGACAAAATATATTCCCAGTTTATGTATTTATATATGAGATTGTATGTGTTATATATGTATGTGTGTATGTGTATTCACCCTATAGAGTTGTATAAAGATATCGATAATTATAAGTTATGATTATTTATTACAAAAATAATTAATATTGATACCGGAATATTTATATATATATTAAATTATACATACTTATAATTATATTATGTATAATACATACTATATAATGTATACAAGTAATGATACATTCATCCTATGATATATAACTATAGTAGAATATTAATTCCTTAAATATAATATCTTGTTATGTTAGTGTATTGTTATCTTAAGTTCGTGATAAACATTCTTAAGTCAACGATAAGCAAGACATACATGGTCTCGAACCCATGACTCTCATTGGCCATATGTTGAATTAAAACTTTCCTATGTATTGGTGTATATAAACACCAGGCAAATATATATATATATATATATATATATATATATATATATATATATATATATATATATATATATATATATATATATATATATATATATATATAGCTATAGCTATATCAGATTATTGGAATAAACGAAATAAGTTAAATAATTATTCTGTAATATAATTCATAAAACACATTATAATGTAATACTATAATTAAATACGCAATTATAGTCATTTTTTAATAAATATGAAAGGATATTAGACTACATACATAATTATTATTATTAGATATATATGTAGTATTTATTAGTAATAAGTTATTACTATAGTTATATTATAATATTAAATATATATTAGATATATGTCATACGATACGTAGTCTGTGAAATTAGGTTAAATATATATATATATATATATATATATATATATATACATATATAACTATAGTTATAGGTATAATATAACTATAGTTATATAAATACCATATATGGTAATTATATAACTATAGGAGGATTACATGTAATCATCCTATAGTTATAATTAAGCGCACTAGTGAAAGAAATAATAAATATATTATTCCAAAGTACATGTATATATATATATATATATTATAAGTTATAACTGCCTGTGTGGCTCAGTGGCTAAGACGTCAGACACACAAGCAGTAGGACACGGGTTCGACCCTCGTCCGGACCATTAATTAATTTTATAAAATGGGTCTTAAAATATTAGTTAGAAGTGATATTATATAATTGTGCATAAATAAATGATCGGCTCTCGTTAAAACCATGGATGCCTTAACATGAGAGCGGCTTCGAAGGGACATTAGAGCCATATATGGTTATAAGTGAAAACTTCATCTAAGTTCATGGATGGGATGAAAGGACTCCACCAAATAAAAATAACAATAACAATAACAATAACAATATATATATATATATATATATATATATATATTGTTCGGCATGCACAAACCATGGCGTTTTGTTATTAAATGTAAACCCAATATTAATGTGTGTACCATGTCGATTTGGGTATCAATTCATATCTATTTTTTCTTCCATATTTTTGTTTACTTATTTTTTTGTTTACTTAATAAACTATATATTATTATTATACAACATTATAATGAACACATGCATTGACATGTTGCATATATACAGGCTAGCCTTATACACATCTCCGCTTATGTACATACACATCGTACAAGTGAACTGTGTTTATCATCATAGCAAACGATCAATAGTAACATGTGTATATCAACGCGCATGTGCAAATAAGTACAGCTATGTGTGTGTGTGTGTGTGTGTGTGTGATAATGGGTATGTCTATTTGTTTGCGTGCGTATGTTCATATGTATGTGTGTGTATGTTTGTATGTGTGTGTGTACAATACTAATCAATTACGTTATTTATTTCTATTATAATATATTATATATTAATATATTAACAATTATTATATTCATGTGTATACATATTACACATTACATGTTATTACATATTATTTCACATATATATATATATATATATATATATATATACATATACATTTCGTAATTTTATATATATATATACATATATTAATCAGTAAATTCTCCAGGAATTAGCGGGATGAATTTAAAATAAATGTATGAATGTAGGGGAGAGTGCTCTAATATCGACATCCTAGATATCTCCTAAAATATAATTCCAATCAAAAAATAATTAATGTATGAAATATTAAACAATATAATTCTAATTTATATAAGTATAATTTTTTTTTTTAATATTTATATTTTTTTAATTATAAACAAAAACTGATTTTGTCGTTACAACTCTAAATTTATGAAATTTTTGAAGTACAATATCAATTCTCAATCATTTGAAAATATATATTTTAAATAAATCGTATAGATCTAATTATATTTTACAATGTGCCGAAAAGATTTTGTATTTTTGATAATATGTTACAAAGTTATTGACGTTTACCTAAGAAACATACATTTTCATAATACCGACACCCTAATTGCACGTAATATCGACACCCTTTAACCAATCAGAGTTATTTTTTTATAATGTGAGTGCGACGCACGGCGTGCGTTACGATAACATTCATTATAGGAAAACAACGTATGAATTGCGTGTGTTAACTAAAAGTAACGAGCATTCAATTCTGATTGGATAGTGGATATTAAATGATATATTGTATATCTAAATATCGATATATTTAGGGTGTCGATATTATGTGCCAAGGTGTCGGTATTCGAGGCAGTGCCTGTAATATCGATACCCCTGTTATCTCAGAATTAAGCAAACTGGATTATATTTTAAAATAGTTATTATATGTATATAGTATATACCTACTTAATACTTAAAAATAAAATGTGGTAATATTTAATTAAGAAATAATAAAGTTATGGTATTTATTACTAGGGTGTTGGTATTCGAGTACTCTCCCCTATATAGTGCCACCTGAAGAAGCTATAGCTGTATACATCGGATATTTATTGTTAAAATACACCTTAGGGTGAACTATCCATAGACTCTACTGTGTATAAATTGTAACCCTATAGGGCTTACAATAACGTGTAGGGGTAAAACTGTATACAATATACCCCTATAGGGCTAACACTGTATGAGTAACACGTGACTTCACGGTTTCCCGATTCCACCCCTGTATAATTCTCTACATTCTACTTCCCTCCTCGTGTTATGGCACAATATTACTTCTAATATCGAGCCGTTATTATTAATAGTACTTTAATAGGGGGCGTATTAGTAAATGACGGGGCGTTCCCATTTATCATAAATGGTTCATTGTTTCGATAAGTATATTAAGCCACACACACACACACCCACACACACACACTCACACTCACACACACACTCACACTCACACACACACACATATACACACACATATATCTGTACTGTTGTAAGCTACATTACGTAACATGAATATAAGCGATTACATAGCGGGAGGTATGGGAGGTAAGAGAGGGAAGAGAGGGAGGGATAGCGTGTCAGCATATACCATAGACAATACCAGCTCCGTAGAGAGAGACAAAGGGACTATAATAGTGGCGTATACGCCTAAATAAACACAGCCACCGTCATAGTTATTACCGATGTCGAATTCTAATATATCGCCACGGGTAGCTGGTCGCCAGGGGTAGAATGATGCCGTAGACTACCGCCAGGGGGAACAATAGAGGCGACCCCTCGCGGCGACCTCTATAAGTATTACGTAACCTCGGCTCGTATTGTAATGCGGTGGTAGTGCTGGTGGTAGTGCTGGTGGTAGTGCTGGCAGTGGCATTAATTCGAAATTGATTATAGACGTGAGACAGAGATGTTCCGAGTGGGTTTTGTAGTAGTTAATTGTACAGTTTGTAAACCGTAGTTAATATATATATATATATATATATATATATATATATATATATATATATAAAATATATATATTAACAATGGCTCGATATTAGAATTAATATAATGCCAGAAGCTGTAGAGGGAGGTAGACAGTAATGAATTATACTGTATTAAATGTAACTTGACATGCCTATTACTTGTGAAGCATGTTACCACTCGGTTAATATCGAAATAACTATTAAATAATATTCCGATTAATATTGTCGAACGTATACATCATAATAAAGGCCCCTCTTCCTAAAAACGATAACATCAAAGATATTGCGAAGCGAACCTTCGGAAAATCTTTTATAACATTAAATCAATAGCATTAAACGAAATTGTTACAATTATAAAATATACAATACACACAAAATATTTGGATATACACAATATACACTTTATAATAAATATAGCTACAAAATAAATTCTTAAATCATTATTCATATTTAATATATCAATAATTGAAGGATTTTGTTCTGATATATTCTGATATAACTATAGTTATAGTATGAACTATGCATTAATATCAGCTTTAATAAAACCAATATATAAGACATAATATAATACTTATTTTGTATTATATACAAATATATATATATATATATATACTTCCTCGAAAATACTGATACATATTTGGTATTTATATAGATAATATACTGAATTTTAAAACAAATATAAATAATATTAACAACATTATTTACGTTTATATATATATATATATATATATATATATATATATATATATATAATATACTATAATATATATATAGTATACTATAATAAAATCATCAGATTATATAAATAATATAACATAAACATTATTATTTAACTCATTATTTATTCTACATATGAATGTTCACTCTAACATATGGAAAACATATATAGCATACATTTAATTCAGTTAAAACGTTTTAATTCGTTTAAAACGAATTCAATATAAATCTATAAATAGCATATACAATATATGATATACCCCCAAATACCTTTGAATAACTACAATATATTTATAGAATTCTATAGAATATATATTCTATTATTATATTTCTCACACATGTAAGAATCGTAAAAATACATCTCTCATACATATGATATCTTGCACAAATAATGCATTATACATTGTACAATTTACATACATAATACATCTTATACGTAATACTTATACTTATACGTTTATACGTATAATAAAATGTACACATATCATATACGTTACTTAAATACTACACGAAATACACTCATTTCCTCTCACTCACACATATCGAGTCCTCCTATAACCTCGGAGATTATAGGAGGTCTTGCATATATGTAGGCTAAGTGAGATATAGCTATATACCTATATATGACCTATAGGTCACCTAATATTGTAAGATTTACTCACATATAATACGCATATACACCTTACACAAATATCGCATTGCAAATAATAACTCCTAGTATACACACACCACCGATACCAGGGAGTCCCTGCCAATACTACATATTCAATTAAACCAATACACCATATATATATATATATATATATATGTGTGTATTATGTGTATTATATATATTGTTGCTTAAAATGCTTAAAATGCTTAAAATCAATAAAATAACATTTAAAGTTATTAATCTATACAATATTATCTTTATAAACGGTTATGTTGTATTTATAGAATAATATTATTAATAATATATATAATATTAATTTAATGCAAAATATAACTTTAAAAATAGTAGAAAATATAATATACAAAAAAACAAATGTTCGCTAAATTGAATAATATGGGAGGAGAAACTATACAAATTAGAATAAATTTAAATTTTTCAATAAAATCGAGATTCGAAAATATAATATATTCTAAGATTGTAGTATCTCAAATTAACACTTAAATAATAAACATTAAACAATTGTATAAAAACATTAAACATTTGCATAACTCACTGGTAGCAGATTTGTGAACCACATAAGAAATAACAACTATAACTAAATATATAACTATAGTTGTAAAACTAGGTTGTAAAACACCTAACTGTGTACAATTAGTAGTATACTAAAATTAAAAGTACGATCAAATGTAATCAAATATACAATCATTAAATAATTTTATATTATGTATAGTCCATTATAATTTTCCTTTTAAATATGTCACTTTGACGCCAATTACTATTACTATATATATACTAATTATAAGTTACAAAAATAATGTTTGGCGTCAAAGTGACATATTTAAAAGGAAAAACAAAACGATAAAGAATTAAAATAGATAATTATTATATTTAATATAGCGCTTCTTAACATTGTATCGACTCAACACCCGACACGATCCTGACGTCATATTCACGCATAATAGCACGTGTATAGTATTACGTAATCCACGATTGTTGTATTATGACACGTGATCGGCGACATCCCCGAGCTATAGCGGTCAAGCGTTCATCACCGATACATTACCATTAGAAGCGTGGCGGTCAGTAGTGGTCAGTAGATTAATGACCACCGCTATGATGTGTGTGTGTGTGCGATTCTAGAACTATTCATTATACTTATCCCGTCCGCTGGGTGTCGCTACCAGAGATCGTATCGTGACGTCACGCCTGGTAACCATTGGTAACCGCGGTGATTATCAGCGCTGTACTAGGCTTCCTTATCTAGCCGGTTGATATATGCCACGCCCACAAACACACGATCACATACACAATTAGATGATATCTCTCACGTACCCCCGCTAACAAAGACAAAGGCGACGTGCCTAACGTTACCTAAGACAATAGCGCCGCGGGCCTATTATTCGGTTCGATTGTTAGCGCCATCTAGAAGAGGGAAAGAGGAGGAGGAGGAGTAGAGGAGGAAGAGGAGGTGGAATAGGAATACTCTCGCCGGAAGCAGTAGTCAGTAAATTACTCTAGATTCTATGAATAGACCACGCCCACTGATTACAGCTGATTACGCATTAATTATGTAACGGTATCGATTATGTGGATGGGGTGTTTAACTCACTCCACCTGGAGGGTGGGGTAGAGAATATATGTATAATTATATAAATAAATAGTAGTGTAGCGTTCAGTATACAGATATATATATATATATATATATATATATATATGTAGTAACTAACGTCTTATATATTTTTAATGTAGTTGTTTTTAAATTTATATTATATATGTTGTGTATTATGTAATAATTATAAATGTTGATTTCGTATATAGTGATTTTTGTGTTTTTAGTTCATGTTATATTTTTGTTTTATTTTATGGAATAATTATAAAAGTAGAAATGTTGATTTCGTGTATATTGATTTTTGTGTTTTTTATTTAGTGTTATTTAGTTTATTTTAATAGAATTGGTTGGACCAATGAACCGTCGCGTAGAAATAATATAATCTGAATTATATTAGATTTAATAATATTATTTCCTTTTTGATTATGCATTGACACGTGGAGGTTTATAAAACATTATATTGTACTATTCTATATTGTAATGTTGTATATATATATATGTTTAACAGCATTAGTGTATGGTTTTTATTTTAATTGTTAATAACTATATAATTAACTCTATAATTTTGAGTGGTGTTATATTGCCAACACCTATTTCGACCACTCATTATTACATATATATATATATATATATATATATATATATATATTACTATAATCTTACATGTATTTACATTAACTCATATAAGATATAGCGATATTAAAATATATACTATGCAATATATAGTGCAATATATGAAGTACTATTACATTTTGTATTCCTATCTAATACTAGTAATTCTTTAAATAATTTTAATTAAATAAACACTAAATACATATATATTATTTCTATTCACTATAAATATATATATATATATATATATATATATATATATATATATATATATATGAAACAACTCGTGGTATACCCTACCGATAATAAATATAACACACAATAATGATAGGATATAAGATAACGATATATAACGTGATATAACGTGATATAACGTGAAATAGAGTGAGATAATGATATGTAACATCAGAAATCACCAGATAACTATTACATTCAACCATAGATTTATAGTTTACATAGATCGGTATTGCTATATCTTGCCAACGTTAAATTATTGGTCATACATGGTGCCTGGAATGGGGATTTTTGATCTTTAATGGTTGTAAACTTAAGATGGCCAACATCACGTGACACATGATATTTCATAACAAATATTTAAATAAATAATATTTATTTTTTACATACATTTGGATTATTTTTCTATATACGCTTATAAAATGCATTTCGATTAAATCAAAATAAACATTTATATTTATTTATATTATATATTTATAATGCAATATAATCGCAACACGTAATTTGCTTAAATAATACTTTATATAGGTAATTTTAAATTACAATTTATCTGTGCATTTTTAAATTCTTATATCGCTTTAATTTTTTCTATATACGCTTATATAGTACATTTTTATTATATAAAAATTGACATTTATATTTATTTATATTATATATTTAGAATGCACTATAATTGCATTACGTAATTTGATTAAATAATACTTTATATAGGTCATTTTAAATTACGATTTATCGGTGAACTTTTGAATTCTTAGATCGTTTTAATTTTTCTATATACGCTTATAATGTGCATTTCGATTATATAAATATAAACATTTATATTATATATTTATATCGAAATATAACTGCAACATTTAATTTGATAAATAATACTTTATATAGGTAATTTCAAATTATATTTTATCTGTGATATTTTAAAATTCTTAGATCTTTTAAATTTGTTTATAAATTGTATTTAAATTATATAAAAATAAACATTTATATTAAATTGTATTAAATATATAAATTACAGTATAATAAAAAACTTTAATTACATAAAATAATACTTTACATGAGTTATTTAAAATGTGAAAATGTAACAGTACAATTTTAAATAGCACTATCTAGGTTAATTTCATTACTAATATTTAAATATTACAACTTAATTAGATAAATACACATTTATATTAATTTATATTATATACTGCAATATAATTACAACATTTAATTTGATTAAATAATACATTATATAATTCTAAATTACGACAACTATAAGAACGCTATTATTTTAAATATTTAAAAATGCTTAATTAATCGATGACTGTTGTTCTAATAGTACACGTAATTATCTAGAAGGAATAACTCTCTACAAGTTTGTATTATATAAATACATTTAAATATTATTTTGAAATTCATACAATTATTTAATTAGACATGTAGATGTTATATTTAATTATGTATGAAGTCAATAAATGAATACACGCTTAACGTATGAAAATCAAATAATCATACAAAATTTAATTTTAATTTCTTAATTATAATTATTATAATATGTTACACGATTATAGTAAGAAAAATCATATTAATATTATACACAATTATTATAAAAAATACCTATCATATTATGATATAAATGATATATGATATGTAACAATTTTAATGAATGTAATGAAAATGAATAAAAAGTCTATCGACTTACTAGAAATTAACCAATAATGCACCCTATACATAAATTATATCTATTTAATTCTGAAGACGCATGTATCAGGTACCTATTTTAAGATGTACGGCTTACGCCACATGCATCATTCCTTGAATATGTATATGAGTTGTCCACTACAATAATAGGGATATATTCTCAATCGTACTCAGAGAAGTTTACATACATGTAAATATTACTATTATTATAGTTAAATTATAATAGTATTAATATAATAATTATACGATAAATTATAATTTCAATATAGTTAATATATTTGTACTATTTTATATTTATATTTAATCATAATTGTAAATTAAATAAATTTAATATAATTAATGTCATTAATTTGGAAGTAGGATAAAGAGGGTTCAGATAGGGAATATAATTCTACTATATGATATAACCTAGGTGATATTATATAACATGATAAGTATAAATTTGTATTTGATTTTAATTTACTAATACTATGCGTATATAGCTTACATATATAGCTATAATCACTTAGATTTAAAAAATACTAAAGCTTATAAATTCTAATTATTGTGCTATTTTCTAACTCCAATTATCAACTATAACTATAAACTATAAAATCTAATGGAAATGCCAGTATATTGGATGGAACATCCATATTATGTACAACAAATTATTCCATAGCTAGTATACTAGCATTATAATGATACATTAGAACCACTATAGAACTGTGAACTTATCACGACTATGATGACTTACCCATTTATAATAGCTTATTAATTTTATTATTTATTTTATACTATTAAAATTATATAAAACGTATATAAAAGAATAAAGATATATGTAAGTTTTATAATAATCACGATACATCTATAACACGTCAAGACTTTTTATATAATGTACTTAGCTATGGCGTAAGCCGTACATCTTAAAATAGGTACCTGATACATGCGTCTTCAGAATTAAATATATATAATTTATATGTAGGGTGCTTTATTGGTTAATTTCTAGTAAGTCGATAGACTTTTTATGCATTTTCATTACATTCATTAAAATCATTACATATCATATATCATTTATATCATAATATGATAGGTATTTTTTATAATAATTGTGTATAATATTAATATGATTTTTGTTACTATAATCAAAGATTTTTCGAAGCAAAGATATAACACTCCCTATGCATGCAATGTAATTTAGTAATATCCCCAACCGCTGCTAGCAGTAGTATCGAAATCACTGAAATAGATTTAGGTTCGGCTCTGTTTGCATACAACAATGTTTTCATTGCTCTATTAAATTACATGCAATATAAATTAGCTTTTACTCACTAAATATATACTTATAGCATTTAAAACATACATATCATATTTGTTTGTTATATATTAGTAATGAACACTTAGTTTTCATCATATAAATATTAATTTAAAGCATATTATTTAACATTTTAAAAGTGTATAGTTAAATACGAATTTACATTATAAACAACACATAGTTCCTAAAAGTAACCCGCTATAGGTGGCACTGGGGTATTTTGTATACAAATTCGAATTACACGATTTCGCGTAAGTGTTATATCTTTCCTTCAGAAAATGTTTGCTATAATCGTGTAACATATTATAATAATTATAATTATGAAATTAAAATTAAATTTCGTATGATTATTAGATTTTCATACGTTAAGCGTGTATTCATTTATTGACTTCATACATAATTAGATATAATATCTACATGTCTAATTAAATAATTGTATGAATTTCAAAATAATATTTAAATGTATTTATATAATACAAACTTGTAGAGAGTTATTCCTTCTGGATAATTACGTGTACTATTAGAACAACAGTCATCGATTAATTAAGCATTTTTAAATATTTAAAATAATAGCGTTCTTATAGTTGTCGTAATTTAGAATTATATAATGTATTATTTAATCAAATTAAATGTTGTAATTATATTGCAGTATATAATATAAATTAATATAAATGTGTATTTATCTAATTAAGTTGTTATATTATAATATTAGTAATGAAATTAACCTAGATAATGCTATTTAAAATTGTACTGTTACATTTCACATTTTAAATTACTCATGTAAAGTATTATTTTATGTAATTAAAGTTTTTTATTATACTGTAATTTATATATTTAATACAATTTAATATAAATGTTTATTTTTATATAATTTAAATACAATTTATAAACAAATTTAAAAGATCTAAGAATTTTAAAATATCACAGATAAAATATAATTTGAAATTACCTATATAAAGTATTATTTATCAAATTAAATGTTGCAGTTATATTTCGATATAAATATATAATATAAATGTTTATATTTATATAATCGAAATGCACATTATAAGCGTATATAGAAAAATTAAAACGATCTAAGAATTCAAAAGTTCACCGATAAATCGTAATTTAAAATGACCTATATAAAGTATTATTTAATCAAATTACGTAATGCAATTATAGTGCATTCTAAATATATAATATAAATAAATATAAATGTCAATTTTGATATAATAAAAATGCACTATATAAGCGTATATAGAAAAAATTAAAGCGATATAAGAATTTAAAAATACACCGATAAATTGTAATTTAAAATTACCTATATAAAGTATTATTTAAGCAAATTACGTGTTGCGATTATATTACATTATAAATATATAATATAAATAAATATAAATGTTTATTTTGATATAATCGAAATGCATTTTATAAGCGTATATAGAAAAATAATACAAATGTATGTAAAAAATAAATATTATTTATTTAAATATTTGTTATGAAATATCATGTGTCACGTGATGTCGGCCATCTTAAGTTTACAACAATTAAAGATCAAAAATCCCCATTCCAGGCACCATGTATGACCATGAAAAACCACGTGACTACCGATCTATGTAAACTATAAATCTATGCATTCAACATACGGATAGATATATATAGATACAAATGTATTTTTATAAATACAATGAGCACAAATGATACTAATATATTTGTATATGTAGTCATACATATCATATACATATCACCCCTCCCCCCCCCCCCCCGTTATGTCGTGTACTACAGGATTAACCCCACGGCGCCCTATTACGTAACCAATTAGGACTACCGAGCCCCACTTCCGGTCGTACACGTGATAGTGATCAGCAGTGCGGTCATCGTCGCTATTCTGGCCACAATCACACTGACCGTCTACATGTATCAGCGGCACAAGAGACCGACGTCCCCTGCCTCGTCAAGGTCATCAAATCATGAAGGTTAAGTAAGAACGCGCATGCGCGACACCCACATGCGCTTTCTTGTGTTCTGTGTGCGTAAATCACAACTTATATTTATTTATTTATTTTAATTCATTATATTTGTTTGTCATTTTAATGATATAATAAATAATATATTATTTATTGTTACAAATAATGTTGACTCTAATCAATAACAAATTATCTACCATTATATTTGTATATATACATTCGTGTATTTGATTTCGTGCTGAACGGTCGTGTTTATTTTCCATTGTATTGATATGACTATTTCGATTAAAAATATTCTAGACAAACTAAATTCCTTAGAAATAAATATATCAAAATTAAACAATATCAAACATTTATCAAACTAAAATTATAGAAGATCTACAGGGATACAACATAAAACTCAACGATAAGATTATTGGTTTATTTAACAATATTTATAATAATTCAAATATTATTCAATCAAATAAAATTGATACAATTATTGGTAGTAATAATAAGATAAATTCTTCTAATATCAATAATTCGATTGTTTTAACTGATCATAATATTGAAATAGATTCAATTGATTATTCTTCCAATGATAAAGTAATTGATTTATTTAAAGATTTATTGATATAGATATATCTGATAATAATATCGTTGATATATACAAATTAAATAATAAGGAATCGAGTGAAAACAAACATACACATTATATTATTAAACTAAGTGATATTAAATTAAAATCTAAATTATTACATAACAAATTTTTTTTAGTAAATACTAATTTATATATTCAAGATTCGTTATCGAAATACAGTAATAATCTATTTTATATCGCTCGCACTTATAAAAAAGCAGGCAAGATAATAGATACCTGGATTTATAAAAGTCAGATATATATAGAAACAAATAATAACAATAACATTTTAATTTTAAACGAAACACAGTTAAATAATTTCATTTAATTGTAATCAATTGATTTTATTTTTTATTTTTATATTTATTTTAAATTTTTAATGAATACATCACTAGAAAATAATACTTTTACTTATTCTAATTCTAAACAAAATTCTATTCATGACTATTATAATAATGACGATGCGGATGTTAATTTCACAGATGATTGCTTTTACTACGATGACATAAATATAAATTCATGTAAATATATTCACAATAGTTTTTCTATAATACATATTAATGCTAGAAGCTTAGTTCGTAATCATAATCAAATGAATCTATTTTTAAATAGTATTATACATACATTTTCCATAATTATAATTACTGAAACATGGTTAAAATATTCCAATCAGAATATTTATAATTTTTATAATTACAATCAAATCAATACTATACGATCTGTAGGTAGGGGTGGTGAATATTTATAATAAATAGTTTATCATATACAATTGTTAATGACTTAAATATATCAATATCAAATGTTATTGAATTAAATAACTATTTCATTGACTTAATTTAATAATATCAACTATATTATAAGTGGTATAAATAAAACTCCGACTGCAGATATAAAACAATTTTCAGATTTCATTGTAAACTCATTTGAAAAGTTGGCAAGTAATTGTAATCGTTTGTATTTATGTGGTGATTTTAATATTAATTTATTAGATCATAATTATAATAAACATGTAAAATATTTTATTTAATTGATAATATTTTTACAAATAATAATTATTCTCATAAATATAATGGAATATTACTTAATGATATAAGTGATCACTACCTTATTTTTACTTTTTTTAATTTAAATGTTAACAATTCCAATGAAAAATAAACTAAATCTAATTCTAAAATTAATAGAGTTAATAACTCGAATATAAAGGAATTAAAAAATTGCATTCTTCATCATAAATGGGATTTTTCTGATGTGGACAAATACTGATTTTAATTATTTTATAGATATGTTTAAATTAATGTTAAATAAATGTTGTCCTTTATATACTCCCAAAATAATAAGTAATAAAATTAAAAATCCATGTAGGAAAAAAATCCATCCTATAAATCCATCCTATACATAATTCTTTATTAATATGTATCCACCATAAAAAAATGTATTAAAATTGTTTATAGCTAATAAACATGATTTTAATCATATTAAATATAAAAAATATAGAAATATTTTAACTTCAATACTAAGAAATGCCGACAAATTATTTATAAAAAAGCTCTGTCAAATTGTTGTAATAATTCAAAAAAAAACATGGTCAATTTTAAATAATATAATTAAAGGAAGTACTTTTTCAAATTATTTAAATACAACTTTATCGGCTGATGATTTTAAACTACATTTTAGTAATGTTGGAAAAAATCTTGTTAAGGATTTTAATTCTAACTCTGGTTTTAATTCAAATTTACATGTAGGTTACATTATTTATCTTCTCATAACACTAATACTTTTTATCTTACACCATTTACAAATTCCGAAATATTTAATATAATAATTCATACGAACAATAAAAATAGTACAGATATTTATAATATAAATATGAGCTTAATAAAATAACTTAATACAGAATTAAGTCCTATATTATGTTCTCTATTTAATAAATCATTCAATGAAGGAGTGTTTCCTGATTGTTTTAAAATTGTTAAGGTTATACCTTTACATAAAAAAGGTAATACAAATAAATGAGATAATTTCAGGCCAATATCTCTTCTCCCTCAATTCTCAAAAATTTATGAAAAATTATTTAAAAAAATACTCTTTTGTTTCATTAATAAATATAAAATTTTGAATGAAAATCAATTTGGGTTCAGACAAAATTATTAAACAGAAGATTCATTACATTACCTATCAGAAACAGTATGTGCTGAGTTAGAAAATACTAATAATTGTGCAGTTTTATCTATTGATCTAAAAAAGGCCATTGACACTTTAGATCATAATATATTTATAACTAAATTAGATAATATTGGTATATGAGGTTTACCTAAAGTTCTATTCTCTAGTTATTTATCAAACATATCACAATTAAAATCAAATAGGGTAAAATTAAATGGGGCTATTTCAGATATGGAATGCATATCATTTGGTGTTCCGCAAGGTTCAGTTTTAAGACATTACTTTTTCTAATATATATTAATGATATGCCTAATAGGAATATATATGCCTATAGATATATACCTATAAATTATATGTCTATATTGAAATATTCTACACCTATAATTTTTGCAGATTATACAAATTTAATTTCCAGTAGTAAATCTTTTGATATTCTGCAAACTAATATACTAGATGACCTTTATAATTTAACTCACTGGCTATTTAGTAATAAATTTACATTAAAGGCTAAAAAAACCAAAATTATGCTCTATAATATTCGAAATTATAAATCAAAAAAGAAACTAGAATTAAAAGTTTATAATGAAATTATAGAGCAGGTGAATCATTTATCGTTTCTTAGTATTATAATTGATGATAAATGTAACTGGGATTATCATATATTATCCTAAATTATATCAGAACAAAACTAAGTAGATCCATTGCTATTATAAATAAAATAAAACATAAACTACCTTTAAAAAATCGTATACAAATATATCATAGTATTTTTTAAAGTCATCTAAATTATTGTTCATCTATTTGGGGTAGTACATTTTTGTTTAATATTCAACCAATAATTATATTGCAAAATAGGGTAATACAAAATTTGTTTTTTTCTTTTAATGTAGATATAGATACAATTTATAAAAAATGCAATCTTTTAAAATTTCAAGATATTATAAAGATTAATATCTTAAAATATATAAATAGATATATGACTAAATCTTTGCTTATAATTTTACAATATCTTTTTACACACAATTCAAATATTTATAAGCCTTTATCTAAAAAATTGGTTTTACCCAAAATTAGAACACATAGAAAATCGTTCTGCCTCACTAACAAAGCTCCTGAGATATGAAATACATTACCAGCTTCTTTTCACAAATTAATGAATAAAACAACTTTTAAAAAAATATTAAATTATGTATTACCTCTTCGTATTGGTTAACTTTTTATATTTTTTATTGTGTTTAGTTTCTTTATCTTTTTCTCTTTTTCATTTTTATATATTTACATATTTTATCCATTTATTTCACTTGTGTTATATATTTTCTTCTTTTAATATACATTTATATATTTTATTTATATATACTTGTATTATTATTATATTTTATTTTTTTCTCCTTAAATGAAAATGATGACCTCTCCTTGATAACAATGTTCAAGTATATACTTACTTATTACTTCAGCACGATTTTCATTTACACGAATCACATTTACAAATAAAATAACTTTAATAATATATACAATAGTATATATAAACAAAATTATATTTATAATTATATACAAAATTGAAATTTTAAAATAAGTTATCATTTTATAATTGTCATTTTATAATTTTCTAATATTTATTCAAATCATTTTATAATATATACAATAGTATATATATATATATATATATATATATATATATATATATACAAAATTACAGTTCTAATGATATACAAAATTGAAATTTTAAAATAAGTTATTGTCATTTTATAATTTACTTATATTTATTTAATTATTGTTATTCTTGTAATGCTGTTATCAAGTTGAGTGGGAAAATACCTAGTCAAGCTTTTCTTTTGTGTTTTCCTGAGTGTTTACACTATATCTGATTCATATATATATATATATATATATATATATATATATATATATATATAAAAAATGTATGATGTATAATGGGTAAGTTATACAATATAATATATTATGAATTACATTTTTAAGATAAATTCTGAATCTATTAATTTCGATAATATAAGTATTCCACACACTATAATATCATCAACACTCACATGTTTGTGTGCGTGTGTGAGTGTTACTTTGTATGTATAACTGTCACACACCTCGGCTATACAAATAACACGTCCGCCATTACGATAACCCACAAGTGTATATTTAAATTGTCATTAATACGCTAGGTGAACAACAACAATTAACGGAATCAATTCAATCGCCGGCGGAAGTGGTTAGTTTCGCATCATTCACTCGCTAGTTGTTGTCACGTCGCCACAGTCTACAACAATGCCCACCCTCACTCTAAATCAGTGGCCCACCCTCTTCATATATCCTCTCGGGTACACATAACTCCCCCCTCTCTCTCTCTGTAACCCTTCTCTAATCACCCCCTCTCTCGTGCATGCGCATCCCAATAGGTATACCTATAGAACCCCTATCTCGTATATAACCACTCTCTTGTTCACCTTCTCCTATTCACCCCTTCTCTTTCCTATTCATAGTTGCTGCGTCAATACTTATTACATATCAATTAATCGAATACTAGTATTTCCTATATGATATATACCTATATATAAATATATATATATATATATATATATATATATATATATATATATATATATATATATATCAATAGGGGCGTACTTCAAGGGGGCGGAGCATCGATATAAACACGTCGCACGTGACCAATAGTTCTCCCACTATAGTGATATATTAGTCTCGTAGTTTACACCGAACACACACTCGCATCACACGTGCAATATACGTGTTCAGTGATGCATGCATCAAGCGAGTGCTTATAACGCATAACGTAGTAGGGCTCGTGCATTAAAATGCATGAAAATATGAACATATGCATATATATATATATATATTTATATTATGCGTTATACGAATATCATACATTGAGAAGTTAAATATGTATATGTATAGTAAACCACAGTGTATTGATACTTGTTTATAAGGTTATTATTACCAAGGTATACCTTACATCAATAATATATATCTTATAACCGATAGGTTATAACAATCGTTATATATTTTATAAACGTATGTATTAGGAGGCTCTGCTATTAATAACGATATATTATATAATTATATATGATTATTAATATACTGTTATCATCATAGTATTACATTTAATTGAAAGTTTATTTATATACTTAAATACATCATAAATTATCTATCATAAGTGTATATTTATAGAAATACGAATGATAAAAGTAAGTAAAATATAAAATTATCCGGAAGGAGATAAATAACATAATAATTACAAACTATACTGATATATATATATATATATAAGTATTACAGTGAGATCAATATTTGGATATATTTAGTGAATACCTATGGTATACCATATATATCCGGTTAATCTGATAATAGAATGTGGAACCCAACCCATGGGTGTATGTAGACAGTGCAATATGTAATAGTAACGTTTTAATTCTTAGCGATCGCTCGAGGCTGTCAAACCCGTACTTATCGGGTATATAACATTGTTACAGCTTGACGTATCACGTGACATAACAATACCTCGCAGCGAGTTACTGTTCACGCATGAACGTTGTTTGTAGTATAGTCGACAATGTCGTCATAGTTTGTTGTCTAGGGTTAACAAAAATATAAATAACGAAATCTTAATACATTAAAATCTTAATACGACAATTAAAACCCGCGTCGTGCAAACACTTTATTTTTAAATGCTGGACTGAAACATATCCAGTCCAGTCTGGAATATCCAGCATTTGTTTATACGGCAAGTAAAACCCGCTTCGTTTGAATACCCTATAAGTAATGTTGATGGTATAAAAATTAAAATAAAAAATCATTACTTTATTACAATTGCGTGTGCTATTTAAGATTAAACTTAATGTTAAATCATTGGACTAAAATGTATATAAAGTAACGCCATCTAGTGGTTTAATGTCTGCCCATATTACCCGCATAAGGTGGCCATCTTACCCTCCAAGGAGGGTAATGTGGCCACCTTAATAATTTCAATTAGATATATATATATATATATATATATATATATATATATATATGTATTAGATATAGATTAACGTATACGCTAAAATTAAAAACATTATTCAGCAGTCCTCTTGTATATCATAAGATGTATCTATATTTAAAAAATTATCGAATTATAACTATCTAAAAGTTGTCAGTCTTACATTATTAGTTTCTATAATATATTATTAATAATACATTATACATATCTATAATATATTATTGATAATAAACATTACATTATAATGTATATTTATTGTACCTATATATATTATAACTTTAATAATATGAATGGACCTCTATATATATATATATATATATATATATATATATATAGTTGTATATATAGCTACAATAGCTGTATACACATATATGTATATTGCATATATGTATGCGATGTAATATTATAAGCACTATGAAGCAGTGTAACTGCTATTATTATAGATTATAACAGCGGTATTCTCTCATACGTCCGAGCAACGCAACAACTATGGATTACGTAGCACAGCAAATACACTGAGCATTGTCTGTACACCATTGTCTGTACACCGCTTAGTCGTATTGATTTCACACCTGGGTGCACGAATGAGAGATGTAGGCGACGTAGTTCATATAGGGGGGGGGGCTCCATCGACCCTACGATGGGCCCTTTTAAGGGGTATTTGTGGTAAATAGCCCCTAATATTATTTTTTTATCCCCCACTTTTAAATTTGTGCACGCAAAAAAACTCATATTTTTTATAATCAATTATATCATCATCCTATTTAGTATAAATCAGTAGATTTAGTATTTTATTAGTAGATTTTTTACAATACAAAAAAAAATAATTATTTTAGATTATTCCACTATTTTCAAATCATTAAAAAATGTAGGAGTTAGGAGGAATAACCCCCTCCTACTATAGTGATGTATAGCTAGGCATGCATAGGAGACCCCAAGCTTGACATAGGTGATGTCAAGTGCTATGTCGCCTATGTCGCTAGGTGAGAGTACTCGAATACCGACACCCTAACAATAAATCACAATAACTTTATTATTTCTCAATTAAATATTTCCAAATCTGCGAATATTGTACTTACATATGAGTTTTATATAGTTTCTGAAAGACTATTTAATTCCAAGTAGAATCAATTCGAAGTATATGTGTATATTATTAGGTATGTCTATTAATTTATGAATATTATCATAATGCACGCACATTATAAACAAATAACGCTGATTGATTAAAGGGTGTCGATATTAAGTGCAATTAGGGTATAGGTATTATGAAAATGTATGTTGCTTAGGTAAACGTCAATAACTTTGTAACAAATTATGAAAAATACAAAAAATTTTCGGCACATTGTACAATATAATTAGATCTATACGATTTAATTAAAATATTTAAAATATCTAAATTGTCAAATGATTGATAATTATCAATTATCGATTATAATCGATTATAATCGATATTGTACTTCAAATTTCTTGGAATTATTTTATATGGAGATCTCTAGGGTGTCGATAGTACGTGCATTTCGATATTAGAGCACTCTCCCCTATATATATATATATATATTTACGTGACATACGTCGTAGGCCTTACGACGTAGGGCATACTACGTGATTAAGAGTGATTTAATTTCTAAACATGGATACCTATGAGTAATATTCATAGACATTAGAGTGAGGTATACCTCACTCAATATCTATGGTAATATTATAATAGAAATATTTAATAAATTAGATAATAATTATGCAAACAAAAACTTGTTGGTGCAATATTCACATAGAACTATAGTTAGAAATATTCACATAGAGATTTCTCTCTAGCTATGTGAATATTCAGCCTTCAAGACACATTTTAAAAAAGTGAAAAATAATAATCTCGAAATCGCGAGCGTATTGATTGGTTACGATTACATTCAATATTTGAATTTAACAACATATAATTATTTTTTATTTTTTATTATTATACCATATAATATACCACATAATACAAATGGATCTACGTGATAACAGTACGCTTTCATTGTTTAGTGGAAAGGAAATGTCCAGGTTAAAATTGCCTATAGGCCGTATAAGTATATACTTATTTCGATGTGTATTATCACGTTTTAACGATTAACGAGAAACAAATCTTCGTGATAAACAAAACATTAGAGATTATTAATGAAATCTGGCATTCGTCATCTTTAGTAAAGACTTTACTCATAGTTTTAGAATACCCGGTACTCTATATCTATGTATTTACCATATTATAAATCTAAAACGTCAATAAATAAATTAAAACGCAACATTGCTAATGTAAAGTCTCTAAAAAAAACTAAATCTACAAAATATTACACCACGAACTATTAAATACACCAGGATAAATATGAAGTTTTATTCGATATTTCTATTTCAACTAGTATTTGTAATTGCGTATATTTAAATGCCTGTCGATGCAAGAGAGAAGATAGAGTGCCGCCAATGAACGATAATTTCTACTCGATCAGCTTAACAAACGAGATCTGTCGATACAGATCTATTACCGAAAATTGATATATGATTATAACATATATGTATAAAGTATACTTTAAACAAATCGCATAATTAGAATATTGATTTAAGTTATCCTCTTTGTTTACATAAAATTAATATTATGTGTGTGTGTATGTAATATCTAATAAATATACATATAGTATAATAAATAATTATCATACAATAATATATAAATAATCATTATATGAATAGATTACTATGAAATATTACTATTATTATAATAATTATACATTACATGTAATTTATTAATTATAATAAATTAAATTTTTTTATGTATTTTGCCTGACCTTGAATACTTTAGCGGTAAATTATAAGATATTTTCTTTAGAAAATAATTAAAAATATTAAGAAAAAGGAACCTCAAAAGGGCTCAGAGAAAATAGTTCTTTTTCAAATTTTTAGGCGAAAAACACTAATACTCTAGTGATTTTTTATAATTTCAGTAGATTTTTTTATATATAATTTTTTAAATATATTATCATGTATATATCAATTAGTGTTAACGTTTTTATTTATTAACAATTTTTTTTTTTTAAGTTTAAAAAAAAAAAAAATCATATAAATGTTTGTAAAAAAATTCTAAAATTTTGTTGTTGGTATTATCGAGTAAAGTTTTATATTATATACATATTCTGAAAATTTCAATCTAAAATATCCATTATTAATATAGAAAATAATCAAAAAACCTATTTTTATCCAAATGGCCTATCTTTTTACATGTTACAATTTATGAAGGGTATTGAAGCACCAATATTTAACCAAATTAAAATAAATTAAAAATCTGATATTAAAATAGCCTATTATTTATGGGTTTTACTTAGTCACTTTAATTCATCTAACAACTCATGAATTACATCACCTTTACCCTAAGTCATATGGCCAGTTACGTAGGGTACATTAGCCTGATAATATCTACAATATCCTAGGATAGCTATGTAGTATCTTTGAATGTATTATTAGTTAAATGTATTTATGTGTGAACAATTTTGTAAAAACCATTTTGGTAAAAACATAATATTAGTAGAGCATAGATATTGAGTAGGGTACCTCACTCTAATGTCTATGTATTAAAGCCATCATGTCTTGTACCCATCCTATCATTAATAATAATCATAAATATTTCACTACTTTCATCAAACAATATATTTTATTTCTATTTTATGATTAAGGTTCGTTTTCTTTCATTATACTTGTAAATCATTTTACATTCTTTATTTTTTAATTATTATTATTTAATATGTTTTTGAATAACGTGTTTTTAAATTTGCTTAAAAAATCAATTAATATATATTTATTTCCATCATGAGATATATCTATTTGATTAGTCTATCACTTTCCTATATCGTTAAAACTAGACATCATTAAAATGCTTTAAAATGCTTTCACACCAGAAAAAGGCCGATATTTATACCTTGATATCATCGAACATTAAAAGCAGACAGGTCAACCGCATTTATATATAACTTACCTATTAAATATTTGACTCGCCCGATATCAGAGTATTGTTATTTTATTTGGGTGGAGTACTTTCATCACATCCAGGAACTTAGATAAAGTTTTCACTCCTAACCATATTGCTCTAATGTCCCTTCGAAGCCTCACTAATGTTAATGTATCCATGATTTTAACGAGAGCCGATCATTTATTTATACATAATTATATAAGATCACTTGTAAATATATTTATATATATATATGTAAATAATATAGCTAATTCCTTTTAAAGGAGTCCTTTACTACCCTTATCTTTTACTACAATACAAAGTTAACAATAATCTGTTATTCTTCTGGTATATCCATTACACTATGATATTATTAACAATACACCCATTATACTCCTCCATGGATACATTTCTATATAACAATGTATCTCTTACTACCATTGTCCCTTAACCCTATTCTATTATTACAATATACCTTATTGCCTCTATCAATAAGATATTGATAACTAAATAGGTATATCATTTACCATTATTGTCACTTATCCCAAAACCCACCTTTAACAATTCCATCTCATTGTTCTCCTCCAGGGAGACATTCACAATGTGGATGACATTCTGTCCGAGAAATGGATCGGGTCGAGTCTGAAGACAGATAGGATGGAACCCCTAGGTGATAGCGCCACTCGTATGGAAACTTCCGGTAGCTCGGATACTTGGAAACTTAGGAATGACGTCATCTTAACGGTCGAAGGTTCGCAATCTATAAATATATGTAGTGTCGGGCTGATATTTAAGAAGTAAGTTCGAGTTTTCTTTTTTAATATTTAATATATCATTTAATAATTATATAGTTTTAATTTTTCAAGTTTAAATTTACTAAGTACATATTATATATAAATATGACATGGACAATTCCTGAGAATAATACATTAGCAATGCAAAGCTAACAGTGTACATTGTATATTATTGCACACACAAAAAAAATGTATTTATATATATATAAATAAATAATTGTTGTTATCTAACTAGGCATGTATATTATATATTGCACAATATACATTGTACATGCATAATATATATATATATATATATATATATAAGATTTTTATTCTGAATCGAAAATTATAATTATTAAAAAATGTAATTCTAGTGGATTTTATATTCTTTAATAATATGAATATAATTCATATTTCAATAATATAAATTATTAATTCATTTTGTATATATATATATATATATATATATATATATATATATATATATATATATATTATTAATACACTACACTTAAATGAAATACCTATAATAATTCCATACATAATATAACATAATACATTCACCCGATGTAGGAAACGATAAGAACAATTCCGTAATTCCGCCCATCGCCACCGATAATAGATCTCCCGATGCCCACCCCCCCGTTCACGCCCCTCCCCCCGCGCAGTCGTCGCGCTTGGCCGGCTACGTAATGGCCGCCTCGCTCGACCATCGCGGTGCTAAGACATCGTCGTCGTCGCCGTCCACTACTACCGATACCTCCACCGATGGGACCGCTACACTAGCGGTGGGCGAGACTCCTAACGGTACCACTAGAGGGAACCGGTCACCGCGCGAAAGAACTCAGCGCCTCTCTTCTACACGCGCGACTAGTACAGAGTCACCTTCGTCATCGTCGGGGCCTCAGAGCTCCACGGATTCGGATGTTAACGACGCTAGAGATGATACTAAAGCAGATAGTAAAGCTGACACTAGGGGTGACAATAAAGATGGCGCTATGGGTGACGATAAAGAAAGACCCACCGCCGCCACCAACGCTGTGATAGGGCGAGGACAAAAGAGGTGTTACTCCGGTGGCGGTGGGGGCGGTGGGTCTAAAGTTCGCTTCTCGCCGGTAACCACGATAACGTTTACGCTGATGACGATCCTGATGTCTGTGACGGCTTCGAGCCAACATCAACAGCATCCCAGGCAGCATCAAGAACAACAGCAGCAGTTGGAAGCTGAGCAGGAGTGTAGATATCCCCTCTCCACTGACAGCCCCGTTGTAGACATAGTTATCACTATGCCGCGAAGTTCTCCATCCGAACGTATAGGTATGTACGTGTGTATGTGTGTAAGTATATAGGTGTGTATGTGTGGGTGTATAGGTGTGTATTTGTGTATATGTGTAGGTTATACATAAGTTTCAATGTACGTGCGTGTAAGTGTTTATACATAGGACACAATACTAATATGTGTGTTATATTAATATGTTTTTTATTTATGTTAAGTGATACATTTCAGTTAAATAGAGATATTTCTGTAAACCTTATTTAATAGCATACTTTTATTATGTTCGACATTGGTATTATATATTTACATTTTTTAATAATAAATCCATCTTTCTATCTATCTATATCTAAGAGTATATATGACGAATTAATCTGTTGATGTATATATATATTCACATTATATAGACATAAATGTAATGGTAATGATAGTGGTAATGATTAGTAATTATGTATATATATATAAATATATATATATATATATATATATATATATATATATATATATATATATATATATTTATTTATATCTGCATGTTTTATTTAAATATAAAATAATGAATGAAATCATCAAAGTATTACTTACTATTGATCATTGTTGTTTTTATTAATCACTCTTATATTAATTAATTTATAAATCGCACACACACTATAGAGGCAATAAAGATATATTTAAACAAGGCGTTCAACAATGAGATCGACACAAGTCGCTGGACGAATAAAAACGCAACAAAACTTCATATATACGGTTTTCATAATGTAATAATTAGTTTAATGTATGATTACAAGAATATATATAGTCTATTAAGATATTTAATTATACATATATATAACTTAGTGTTAAATATAAATTCTTACATTTAAATATTAAATTATTCGATATATTATGTTTATAAATTATATATTATAATCGTATGTTTAATTAATTTTGTTTATTTTCATTAAT
Source organism: Osedax fenrisi (assembly GCA_964019155.1). Classification (NCBI taxonomy): domain Eukaryota; kingdom Metazoa; phylum Annelida; class Polychaeta; order Sabellida; family Siboglinidae; genus Osedax; species Osedax fenrisi. The sequence continues at coordinate 72,214,202 of OZ025244.1, forward strand.
TGTACATGTGAATTACATTTTCCGATGAGGTTTTAATATCTTATTCTATATTTAACCTAAACAATACTCACACATTTACATATACTACGACAACAGAAAATATGCTATATTATTTTGAAGCCCTTTAGGAAAAAAAGCATATTAATATTATAAACTAGGAAACGAAAAAGATAACAAACTAAATTCAAATAAACATTAGTATTACTATAAGTGATTAATAACTACGCATGCCTCACCCGTAAAGATATAACCTCGGCGAGCCATACGTCATCTCTACCCTGCGACAGCGAGATCGTGTGTCCTGATTTCTCCACGATCCCCTTCGCTCACCAGAGCTCCTACGTGTTCGAACCCGGTCACAGTCTGTACGGATGCGATATCGTCGAAGGTTTGCTTACTCATAAAGTTCAATGCCGCATCGATGTTTCATCGAGTATATGTACTTCATATAATGTACATATAGTGTACCTATATGTACATTTTGTGTGGCATCTATCTTCTCGCAAACGATATCCTCGATGATTCTTATTTGAAATGTTTCAAAATCCTAATGGTTTTGTTTAAACAACATTATTTCATGTGCAATATTGTGTGCATTTGAATTTAATACAAATTTCCAATTACGCTATACATCGTGACATAACTCTAAATTCATATTTAAATATCGTCGACGATATTCTCGATTATATCCTAGGTATTCTTTTGTAATTGTTGGTGTGGTTTACTTAATTACTACAACTCTACACATTATTATGGTCTATGACTAGAATACAAATGCATGTAGAATTAACAAATTTGCGATACTAATAAACTCCACAGAAAATATTCAGTATTATAATTAGTATAATAAGTATAAATAATCTAAAATCAATGTATCGCTAAAAACTGTACATTTTAAATAAATAAAATATTAATATATGTAAACTACCGTAATATAATGCACACACTTAATAGAATTTATATAATTATAATATATCATATGTGCATATTGTGCAGTTTATTTACAACCCCTTCATTACATCTTATTGTATGCCTATCATTAACCTATCACTGTTATTATAAACCAGGTTATCTCTTGTATTATCAATAGTATCACCCGATGAAAATGTTGACTAATACTTCATGCATAGATTATCGGTAATTTAATAAATTAATAAGTGAGTTTAGATTATGTTTGTCTATCGTGTGTTATTTAAATATGTATAAGATATTCCATGATATATTTTATTTTATTATTTTGGTATTATTTAAAATTGATAATAATATCAGTAATATAAAAATATTCAATAAAATAAGTGCCTATTTCTATATGCACTTCATAATTTATCAATTTTACAATATTATAAAAGGGTACGATATTTATGTAAAATTATTAATTTATTTTATTTTATTTAATTCATAATTTTAAGTTTATTTATTAGTGTCTTTTTATTCTATGACTATTTTAAATTATTTATTAATTTAATAAATTTGTAACTTTAATATAATTATTTTTATTCCAATACAATCAGGCAATGTTGAATGTATTTGTAGAAGAGGTTATGAAATTAATGAACAAGGTCAATGCATAGGTAAGTTATTATTCTTATATCGAATTTCTATGTAACTCATAGGAGAATATACATATTCTCTATAAAACTAAACATGTTTAGTTTTATATATTTTGTAAATTTAAAAATGAATTAAACTTATAATTAGAATGTAAATAATCATAAATATTTTATAAAAATATACAATATATTTTTAATTACATATGATATATACTTCCTTCAAATAAAGTATTCTTATAATCTTTGTAACAATACAAATAATAGTTTATTAATTGCGATATACACATTCACCATTATGTACGAGGCTATATATGTCCACTTTATTACATAAAGTTACTTAACATTACGTAAAATTACACATATTACGTAACATTACACATATCATTACATAACATTACACATATCATTACATAACATTACACATATCATTACGTAACATTACACATATCATAATGTAAGATATCGATGAATGTCTGAATCGTAACTTCGAACACGGATGCTCCAACAACTCAACTTGCATCAACACCGTCGGAAGTTACTCCTGTCTTTGTTCAGAGGGATACTTCCTTACTAAAGAAGGCGTCTGCAAAGGTAATAGGTCGACCTAAATAAACTAGCTGTATACATTATATACATCTATAAATTGTATGTATACACGAAAGTTATCTTATATTAACTTGGGTTCTATACTTTATATATCATATACTATATAATTATATTGATAATATAAATGTTAGATAAGTATACTCAATGATTTTCAGATATATTAATTATTTATATGTAATTTTATATATATATATTATATATTTATACATATTTTTAATATTTTATTATAAATAGTATAACATAATACAAGAGTTTTAACAACATAATAAAACAACAGAATGCCGGACACTATGCGAAGAGAATCAGTTCCGAGTTAAAGATTGCACCCACTATTCAGACATCCAATGTAAAGGTAAACAACAATAGTATCACTTATACCTCTCCTTCTCTTCTTCAGTATTATCTTTATTGTATCGATATTTTCAACGCAAGTTTTATTATTATGATCTTGATTTCATTCGCAAAATTTTATTTCTAGATATTGTAATTTGAATCCTTGATATTGTTTTCGTAATTTACTTATTATATTTTAATTTAATCTCTGCTTTTAGTACTTGATAATATTTTCGCAATAATAATGATTCAATTTCCATTATTTAATTATTACTTTTATCGTTCTCATGATAATATATTCGATTATAGCTGAGTTTATAATTCCGAATATTCATGTGAATTTTTGCCATTAATTTAACTATTTCCCTCTAAGTCAATCTGCTTCACTAACTCCTCGAAACCGCACTAATATTACGCCTATCTTCCTAAGGGTGTACAGCATGCGAGGAAAGTCACTATGAGTTCAAGAGGTGTGAACGGACTAAAGATAGAGAATGCATACGTTAGTTATCCTAGGTGTTACGACCTATTTCACAAAGATCATAGAATATACATATACCGATTAACTGAAACATAGTACCGAGTAAATAGAAATGAAGTTATAGTAAACTATTTTCATTTTTAGACGGTTCATTAAAATCATAAAATAAAATTCAATCGGATTTATAATAGTAATTAAAATAAAATATATTATAATTAATATTGAAATATATATTATATATATATATATATAATATTTTTCATATGGTAAAAAGTAAATAAATTTTATGTTATCTAAATAATAATGTATACAAATTATATGTATTATATTTATTAATTATGATATATTATAATACAATAATTAAATATAGTATATCTATATATTTAAATAATATATAAATAAATATGTTGATACTTTCTTAGACTAATTAGCTTTTTATGGTTATTTTAGCTAATTTAATCTATTGCATCTGATTATATTTGTATCGTGTTACAGATGTAGCTTTCCCAATAATTGAGAATGCCAGAATAATTCAGAGTCAGCATTCTGCAAGTTAGTGGAACATGATTAGTTAATACTGTATTCTTCATCATAATCTATATTACATTATTGTTATCTACATATAGTAACAATGTACTACATATAGTTACAATGTACTATATATAGTGACATATTCTCTCGGATGTTGTTATTTCATACTAGCTACACCTAGGTGATCTTACAAAACTTACTTTATTTAGTTTATTTCATTCAAATTATTGTTTATAAACTTTAACATTAAAATGTGGTTGTCATTTTAATATTTTCATGATAATAATTTGTTACACATATACATAGTCTGTATTAAATATAATATCTATTACACATACATGTATGCATTATATTTATAATAATATTTAATAATTAAATTATAGAATTCATATAATAACTGAATAATTATGAAATAAACTTAACTTTAATAAGGTTTCCGATAATACTTATGATTTATTATAATTAGTCATCCAAGATTTCTGATATTCTATATAAGTATGTATTTATATGCAACTTTTAATACATCTATAGGTATACAATTACTATGCTGTATACAATTATATTCATATGCATGATTGTGCTGAACAGAATATAAAGCAACTTAGATATGGTATTATAAAAAAGTTTTTTTAAATAAACTAAGATTCCTATTATAATAATAGGCATCGAATAATCAAATAAACTCAGATGCCTATTATGAAGGTTTCAAATTATCCTATTGAACTCACTATTACCAAATCCCTATACCCAAAGGGTTTTGCTATTACCAAGGTACTTTCTATTATACTAGTGTTGTTATGCAGACTCTATTCAGTAGAATAACATCAATAACACAGCCATAAGTGCACCTTTATTATGACCATACTTGTAAAATGAATCTAAAATATGGTATCCAACATTTAAGTATCAATTAAAATGTATATGCTCTCATATCATATCATATATATATATATATATATATATATATATATATATATATATATATTTAATAAATTAATGCATATGTTATAGATACCTACATACTTAGTATACTTATAATATATTTCATAATAATAATTATTAATTAGGTTAAGGTGAATCATTTTAAATATAAAATACAATCTATTCATCGTGATATTTATTTTAAATTGGTAAACGATCAATATATTATATAATTATTAAATTAACATCAATATATCACCTTTTACTTTTACTTTCCCGTTTTAAATAATATAAATATAGTTAACGGTATTTAATGAATGCATAGCGGAATTAATCGTCGAGCATTCCGATAATGTGTTCATCGATCGTCTCGACTCGTCACAAAGACGTCTGCTAACATCTCCTAATTACATCACCGATAGAAGACAGGTTTCTATTATTATTATTCAATAGTGCGTAATATTTAAATCTATAGATTAAAAACAACTTTATTTGAGTAGATGGAAGCGGATAAGATGTTTAAATGATAATTATCATTAAATGTTATTAAATTAATATTTACGATTGCTTTATATATTAATATATATTATTATATTTATGTAAATATATTTAAGAGGTAATAATAATCTACTATACAAATTAATAGGATAACTTTATTTTTGTTGTACAATTCTTTAGATGTTTGATTTTCTTTGGTACAGAGATTCCGGTATAAGGGTTAACATTGGTCTAGAGAGGGTGAATATATTACCCGAATATGAAACTGTAAACTACAGTACAATGTTAGTTTTATTAAGATTATTGTATTATTCACATAATATTAATAATAATAATATTATGAATATATGTATTACATGCATGTATTGAGTTTAAGTGATAATATTCATTCAATGTTTAAAACAACACAAATAAATGGTTATCACAATATCCTTATCTCATATTATAAGTGAAATGTTATTATTTCTATGTTCTATATATATATATATGTTTGATCTCAGTACTCAAATATAATAATGTGTATTCAAAGATTAATCTTCATCAGGTATCATGATATGATTATAAATGTATATCTATTTTGTTACTTAAATAATGAAATTATTTAATTTATATTTTTCTTATAATTTAAAATATTTATTTTAACATTAATTTAATATACATATATTAATCTTTAATGTAATAGGATAACCGTTATCACCTTGAAAGTCCTGTAGTTAACAGTCAACATTACAAGTAACTCATGCACAATAAATAATTATAATACAATATTAGTGGTAATTAATTGTTATGAGTCTTTCAGTTCTGACAATGAGTTCATAACTTCAATGGATCGCGGATCTACGGAGAATGAAAGAAATCATTTCAAAAATATAATCAGAAATTATTGCAAGTTATTATTAATACGTACTATAATATATATATATATTTTTAAGAATATATATATATATATATATATATATATATATTTATATTTTTATATATAAAGTATAATAAAAATAGTATAATATTTCTTCTTAATCAACAAGATTTCCAATTTACTTTGGATTAAAATCCAATGTAAGCATTTAATTAACAAATATTGATATTATCTTTGATAAGAAAATTATATTCACTCTATAATTAACTATTTTTGTGTATAATCCGATATATATATATTTATCAAATACATTCAAACATACTTGCTTAACTCGAGAAGATCTTCTTATTTCTTCTTCTTACTGCTCTCCATTTAAACAATGATAATTTAATTTACACTAATTACTTCATAGGTTGTAGTATGATTATACAAATTTATTCCATAATTTGATACATTATTATTTTACAACCTATCCTTAATTCTAATGATATATATTTTTCCTATCAGGTGTTACCAGCCTCATGCATCTATCATGCTTCTTTCTATTTCCTAGAGATTGTATTTACAATTAATATGAGCTAAATATAAATGATATAATCAAATACAGGACCATTTATTATGCATACTTTTGGAAATATTTATTTTTCACTTGAATTAATTTTTCGTATTGTATTATGGACCATGAATTTATATTTGAATTTGATATGCAATTCAATGTAAAAACTCGCTTTTAAATTAATGATATCAATATTATAATATTGAAATAATAATATAATAAAAAACATATTATATTATTTAGAATGTCAATATAAATAATTAGAAAAACAACTTTCAATTCATACCGAATTTATATTTTGTATTTTTTAATATTATAATACAAATTAAAAACAAATATAGTTATTTTACAAATAAATAAATATCCTGAGAAAAATAAACCACAGAAAATATCTATTTTGAAGTACAAAAAATACTATTGTAGAGTTAGAGAGCAAACTTTCTATCATTGACAGTCTATATATGAGATATGTGAGATATGTGAGAACATTTAAATTAGGGAAAACATTTTTGCATTATTAATAAAAAATATATATATATTTTATATTAACTGTATTTATTAATATATTTGTATTATTGTGAACATCATAAATATACAAACTATTATATATCGTAGACGTCTAAATAATCTTTTTTATTGATATACATTTTCATTATAAGTTTTATCATCATCATCAACATCATCATCATCATTTTCATTACCAGTATCATTAGCATCATAATCATCACCATCAGTATCATTATCATCATCACCATCACTATTACCGCCACCACTATCACCACCACTACCAAACACCCCCACGATGATAACACTATTAAGCAACACCCCCCCTCTCATCAGATACCCGCTGCCCGACTACTACAGTTTAACTCTGGAGATATCGCGAGACAGGGCCACGTTGGTAGACCATCTCTGTACGAGAGGACATTGCACGTGGTCGAGATCGTTGAATCAAGCTTGTCATAAACTTGTACGTATCATGTTAATGGGACGATCGCTAGTTTGCACTTAATAGATTGGGAAAAGGGATATTATTTAATGACTATCGAATTTTTTATTTATGATTATTTTTTTATAATAAATTATTGTTTATATCAATAATACTTAGTAAAAGTGTATATCCTTTAAAAAATGTACATCTTCTTTAACTTTTACATATACACTAAAGAACTACGCGCTCCCCTTACAAATAATTAAGTCTCTTTAAAGGGAGTATCCCACTACCAATATTTCCGGAAATAATTTCCGGAAATATTTTCCAGAAAGTGGATTCTAACAATTTGTAGTGGGATAACCCCTTTGAAGTTACTATATTTCTGGCAAGTTGCCAGGAAGTAAGGGTGTATCCCACTAAAATTGTAGTTAACTTACTAGAAAATAACTATAAATAACATTTCCGGATATTATTTACGGCAATACTAGTAGTGGGATACCCCCTTAACATGTTAATGCTATTATAATTACCCTGGTAATATATAAACAAGAGGTAATATTAATAATATTAATGATGATAATAATGATATTAATAGTAATAAGAATCATAAAATGATAATAAAATATCCTCAGTATATTTATTAGAGTTGACATTATCTGAGATTAATTTGTATATAATGAGTTTATAAATAGATTGATTTAATAGATATTTACTATATAAAAAGTACATATTTTACCTATATGTTAGATACATATATACTACTTAATTAAGCGAATTATAACAATGTTAGTCATATTATTGTGGGTATCGTTATTAAGACATTTTATACAATTACAATTTATATTTTAAAAAGATAATACAAACACAATTAATTAAGAAAACATTAGATAATAATTGTTCATATTAATATATTAAAATTTATCTATATAATATTATTATTTATTATATTTTAAATTTCAATATAATTAATTATAATAATATACTTTATAAATTAAGTAAATTATGTAAATTAAATTTTTACACATCTATATTAATAAATTCACTTTAGTCAATAATAAAATAAACTACATTTGCATCCAATATAATCCTTACAGGTAATCTGTAAAGAATAATAATTTTTTAAAACATATCTAATTATTTTAACATGATTCAATAGGTAATCTAATATTTTTGTAATTACAAATATTAATTTTTAGTACAAAGAATTTTACTAATTGTAAATTTATTTCATATATTCGATAACAAAACAATATTTCACTATCAAAATATTTTGTTATTAAATAATAATAATTCTACTAAATAATTTTATATTTGTATTGTTAATTTCTCTATATAGATAATTTTTCTCATAATTTATTAATCATTATTTTATATATCATCTATTATATTGTACAATATATATATATATATATATATATATATTTATATACTGCTAGCAGCGGTATGGGTTACTATTAATTACATTGCATATATATGGAATGTTATATCATTGTTTAGCAAAATATAAAATTATACTACAGTTATTATATTATATCCCATATATATATATATATATATATATATATAATTTGAATAATAAAATTAAAGATTATAACATAAACCTCGAATATCACCTAGTTTATTTGGAGGCGTAAGTTTGCGTACAAGGTAATCGAGTAATGTGGAATGTATTCTGTATGAGTCACCTATGAGTCGCGTTATATTACCGACGATCGCCTATCACTCCTGTAACGCTTAAGCTATCCACACACACACACACATCTTCACGTGTATCGCAGCATGATAGCGGAACACATGCCTAGCCTAGTGATCATGCGATACTATCGCATGCTATCATAATTCGCATGCATTAAGGGCAAACTATAATTCGCTACGTATATACGATAAGTTTTACCTATACGATTACTCTTTCACGTAAAGCGTACGCCGTACGTCTGTAAGCATGTTCGTAGATATCACTCGGTGCGTACATCACTCGAGCGATATCTTACCAGATAAAACTATATTCTCTCCTACGTACTAGATTCTAATTAATATCGATGTATTCGCGCCGAACTTAGTTCATTATTAGTGTATTTAATATATATGAACAATGCTGTAGTCATGTGAAACGCGATTTTTCAATCGGAAATGCTATAAATCACATCTCGGTATACGAATATATTGAATACCAATCTCGCATACTATCTTCCAGTATCATTTCAATCATTAAACAGACGTCTCACTTTCGTATAATACATGTACCTTCATTGCGGATGTTTACTTAGAAATCTTAGTCTTATGTCACGCCTATTATCCATAGGGTTCCATTCCCGAGAACTTGGAAACAGCAGTGAATAGCGCCATCTGTCTTAAAGATAATGGACTACTCAAGACAATTTTCAATTATACAGAGAGACCCGTCAATCCGATTAGGTTATTTCTTGCTATTATCGTTGCTATTATAATATATACCGTAGGGTCAAGTATATCATCGACTGAATAATACAGATATTAACAGTTGAACAGAATTTATTAATATAACAATTCAAATAATTTAGTTGTTATATACGCAAGTTTATATACAAGATAATACCCGCCTAATATTGTTCCACATGAAATGTATTATATGTGTAGTTAATAACTAATAGTTATACGTCCAGATGAGAGAGACAGTGACTGCATCAATTCTGCTAGGCCAACTGATACAATATAAATATATATATATATATATATATATATATATATATATTATTTATAATTTGTTACTGGAATAGTAGATAAATATTATATGATATATAAAATAGTAAAACTATATAAATGTATTCTAATATAGTGATGAATATTACTAATTCTTATAAAACTTGAATATATGTATTAATTATGATATGCAATTAATGTATATTGATTAAATTATTGATCGTAATAAAGATTCGGTCCGGAAAGATGCAGACTCGCGAAGGGAAGATGCAAGAGTTGCTACAATAATAAGAGTTGTGATAAAGGTCTGATTAATTAACTATATATATATAAATAAAATATTAGCAATTTTATAAATATAATGCTCATATAATAAATATTTATACCTTGAAATAGTTAAAGCTAATATATTATAAGCTAATATGTAAAATGTATACTTATATATATATATATATATATATATATATATATAATATATATATATATATATATACATATATATTAGATTTATTATTAATGTACAGTGATTGATTACAATATCATATAAATTAATTGTGAAATTATAGTTTTATAAGTTTATTTATATAAGTTTATTTATTTATACTCATGTTATTGTACAACAGTTGACATTTTATAGAATATTTTACTTTTCTCAAAGTTTGATGAAAGTTATTATTGCAAAATTATTATAATATTATAACTAAATAAATATGTTATCATGTTAAATTTTGGTACCGATATACGTATATTAATTGTAATCAATTGTAATTAATATATGTCAATAATTATTTTTTATATAACCATTTTCAATAGATATTATATTATATTTTTATAATAATATATATCTAATAGCAATAATAGAAAATATTTATCTTATACTTATCCTTTAGAAAGAATAAGAAAGAGAATATTTATATTTATTTTATTATAAACAAGTAAACAATTTCTAATGAATAATTATTATTATTATTACTATAAAATAGAATTATAAGTTTGATTAATTAATAATTTATACGAACAAATTTTCATTAAAATATTAATAAAGTAATACCATATTTGTATTCATTATATTACTAGTATAAAAAGCTAGTTTAATCCCAGACCATTAAAATAACAAATGATATATAGAAGTGATCTAATATAATTTATTTATAAAAATAACCTATTCTCATTAAAAATAGATGACTTAACATAAGAGTGGCTTCAAATGGACATAGAGAAATTTAAATGGTTTTAAGTAAAAACTTCATCTAAGTTTCTGGATGGAATGAAAGGACTTCACCAAATAATAAATAAATAACATATTTTATTATACGTAGTCTGTTATATGATATAATTAATATAATATATTGATATTGATAAAGTATATTTATAATTGTAATATGATAACATCATATCATTTAATTGTTATCTACTGAATTTTATATATAATTTACTTCCATATATATTTGAAATTATATAAATATGGAATAAACAAAGAATTTTATGTTAATATTAAAATTAATTAATTGATATATTATGTACATATAATTTACCTAATATCTACATATACGCTATATTATAGAACTTTATTTTACATACACTGGAATGTATTTCTGTTAATCTGAAAATAACGTTACTTTGTTTTCTATTTGCTAGATTACTTTCATCCAATCCAGGAACTTAGATATAAATTTCTCTATATTCACTTTGAAGTCACTCTTGTGTTAAAATTTATACTGACATAGTCTATATCACATAGATGATAGTTGTCAAGCTCTATACTATATCCAGAGAGTGCAATACGTTTAATTTAACTAGATAACCGTTTTATCGCTAGTGTAAACGGTATTACTATTATAGCAATGTGTAACCTGTATTAAGGGGGTATCCCTCAACAACATTTTCTGGCAACTGGACGGAAATATTGTAACTTTAAAACCATTTTCTATCAAGTTTTAATGGGATACCCCCTATACAGTTATTATATTCCAGGAAAGTTGCCGGAAATTAAGGGGTTTCCCACTAAAATATGTGTAGTTAACTTGATAGAAAATCGTTTTAAAGTTAAAATATTGCAGTAGTAATACTCCCTTTATTCATTGTCATCAGATCAATATATTCATATTTCAATAATAACTTTCAAACTATTTGGTAATAGTAACAGAAAACTGTAAACTGTACCATAATAACATGTTATATACATATTTATATGCAATTATAATATATAAATTAATTCCCATGTAATCATCATCCTCAGATGACCGCTGCTGCACTATCTCGTGCGAACAAACCAAAGCCTGTAAACACGTATCCTCTAGAACGTGTTCCTCGAGCTCGGTGGAATGCGCAATGGGTTAATAACGAACATTTAATCCATACTATTTATTTGAAAGTTTTAAGTATAAAATGGTATAAGGTGTGAAAATTATTTAGTATGTATATTATTAACTGTGTGTATATTGAGGTGACTCTATATATATATCAACATTTAGGCAAGTGGTAATTATGCCTGGTGAGTTTGATGAATATTGTCATACTTTGATAGGCCAACGCCCATAATATGCAGCAATCCAATACATTTGCATATTACGTAATACAAATAAAGATAATATAAATAGATGTTGAGTTTTATGGTATGCATTTGTAAGTAATGTATATGATACATGTTTATTATATATGACATACAAGCTTTTGGGTATCCTTCTGTCTTTTAATTCAATATTCGGGTTATAATAATAAATATTCATTCATATGATCCCAAACTTTATTTGTATCGGTGAATTGTAATACTACTTAGCCATCTCGATACCAATTACTAAAGCAGTTTTAATTTAATTATTTAATTATTATAAATTACGAATATTACATAACAGTTAAACATGATAAGGTATGATATTATACTTTTTTAATTTAATACAAATATTTATTCTATTCTATAATCTTGTATAGTTTATATTTATTATTGATTTTATGTGTTAATTATTATTAATATTTCATTATGAATATTTGGTATATATTTTATCATTAACTGAATTTAGTTTCACAATATTTTATGGAAATATTAGTGAATTGAATGATATCTAAATAAATAATTGTTTCAATTTAATAGTAACATTTTTGCCACTAAAATAATTTCACAAAGTGTCGTAATATCTCATATATATTATGTAAATCGGAACTTAATATTATTATTCATTACTCATTATCACTATGAATAGAATACTTTATAGTTGTATATATCAGACATTTTTATTATTATCAACATTGAATAGGTGATGCTTACCGGTTGACCCTTGAACCCGTTCTCAGAAATGTACTTTCAGACTACAGATGTCATCTGAAGAGAAGAAAACATAGCCCTCTCTTTAATTTATGGTTTTATATTACCATACCGAAATATAGAGGAAATGTGAGTTTAAGCTATCATGTTCTTTATATGAAATAATTATTTATAATAATAAATAGAAATATAACAACTATTTATATTATTAATTAGTTTATTAATTTTATATTTATTCACTAACATGTAATATAAATAATGTTATAATTTAATATTTATATATATATATATATTACATTTTCAGTTACAAAATAGCTCAGAATTAAGGTATAAATCAAGAAGAGCCAGATTTAGGTAAATATTAATATTTATATATATATATATATATATATATATATTATTATAATATTTTACTCCTGAGAACTTGAATGAGTTTGATTTTTGAAATAACCTTCGCGAAATATAATAATGATGTATACTAGAATCAGAATAAATATATATAAATTTTAGATGTATAGATATTAGATCTTATATATATATATATATATTTATATGAATATTTTACGTATATGATATAATGTATATATATATACATTATATCATATACGTAATATATTCATATATGATATTTAGTTAAAATGATAACATAGTATATACGCATATTTAATGCCTGCTTTACACCGCGTACGCTTGTGCAGCGTAGCGGAACCGAAGACGGACGTGAACTTTGACACTCTGAAGTTTGCCTTCCTAACGGTGAGCTACAGCCGCGGGGAACTGTTGTCAGCGGGTGAAGAGGTGATGTTGTCGGGTGTGAGGGGGTCTCTCACCGGTGGGCAGGACATGACCTTCAGTATCGCTGCTATGAGACCAGCCGCTCAGTTAGTGGATAGTCAAATATTATGATATATATATATTTTTGAAATAATGAATTATTTGTATATAAAAAACATCTAATTTATTTAAACAACTAATATTTATATACCTTTCTTCAAGTATCAATGTATACATTTGATGTGATTAATATGATGTTTACGCGGTAGCAATTCTTACGAAGAGTATGCAACACTTCTATATCGAGTGATAAGATATTTGCATTTATAAGGCTAAATATATTACAAAATTATGATTAGACCAAGAAGAATGAAGTAACCTTGATATAAACAATATATATATTTGTTAATAGTAAAATACATTTTTATCTACAATCTAAAATGATAATTTTATACCTATATTTTATGAAAATAATAAAATCAAATTTATATATATATATATATACTTATGAAAGTTAGTATTCTCTAGTAATATAGTGACTATGTTACAGAGTTTATCAGATTTTATATTCTGATTATCAACATTATTAGCTACATTAAAAATGTATTAAATAGGAAATTGTGCAACCTACTATTTTTATGCAATTCACTCTTGCTGTGAAAAATCATATTATAATTTTGATAAAAATATATTTTATGGAATATAAATATTGATTTCATTATAAATTAGTGAAATATAGTAATACTACTTTTAATATTATACCAATACTCTCTACGATAAAAGTCAATATAATGTTACGCTATAGATATACTTGGTTATAACGACTACGCGATTATTCCAGATATGATAGGACAAAAGACATATCTATCACGAGTATATCCGACACAGTGAAAGTAGCCTCCTTACAACTCGATGCTCCATTCGTATATAGGTTAGCATTATTATGATTGTATATTATTGTTGTTGTTATTATGGTGGAGTCCTTTCATCCCATCCAGGACTTAGATAAAGTTTTACTTATAACCATATGGCTCTAATGTTCTTTCAAAGCCACTCTCATGTTTAGGCATCCATCGTTTTAAAGAGAGCCGATTATTTATGTATACAGAATTATATACGATCACTTCTAAATAATATTTTAAGACCTATTTTAATGGTCCGGAATGGACTTAAATCCAATGTCCTACTACTTATCATTATACAGAGATTAATAAACCAATTTAGGTTTTTAGTTTAATTATTAGTTATAATTTAAATAATTAATTTTTAGAAATCAATCTCGTTTCGAAAATACTCATTAAATATACATTAAGAAATAACCACACTTGTTTATCTATAGTCGTCAACTATTTAAATCTCTTTATATATATATCTACTTTATTTACAACATAATGTCATTAATCTAGCACTTCTAATTGGTTACAAGGAGAAACTGGCTGCGAAGGCAAGAAAGATATTTCACATTTCGTAGGAGTTCAAGCGCAATCGCTTTCTAACAAGTTTATTACAACACATTTTGAATATGTATATTTATATATATAATTAGTAATAATACAGAGATATGATCAGCCAATAAATTAGTGATAAATACAATATTGTATGTGTATACCATCGATATAAAGAAAGTGGATAAGCAATTGACGCACGCAATGCATGTAAAAGATAGACACGTGAATGACACTTTTATCGATAAATTAACAAAATGGTATCAGTGATTTTGATTGGATATTAGTCATATTATATATGTCAAATATTAAAACAGTAGGCTTTTCGTCGAAATAGATTAAAGTGACTTATATCTACATCAATGGATTTAAATTATAAATATCAATAAAATAGTATTATATCTTCAATTTAAATACACAAAATTACGAGGAATATTGATATTATGTATTTTAAATATATAATTTTATTTTTAGTATCGATAGTACATTAACATTGGTAGTGATTATCAATATATATATGATAAATACATATTATTATAAATAAAAAGTAGTAGGCCAGATAGTGGGTTTCGACTGCAGCGCTCGTAGCGGATAGTGCCATACACTACATTCAATTGCTTATCCACTTTCTTTATATCGATGGTGTATACTAGAGCATTCTTTATAAATATGTGAAATGAAATATACAATTGTGAAATTATTCTAAGCAAAACTGTGAACGTGAGAATAGAGAACACGAGAGATTCGCATATTTACACGATGGTATCGATGAATGAGCACTCTACTGACATTCCTAAGAGAGCCTTTCTACAACTCGAAATTCCAGGTGGGCACTACATCATTTGTGTCGTATAAATAATATATAACATATATATATATCAATTTCATACTATTATAATATTCAAAAATATAATTTTTTATAAATCTATTCACTATAATATTTAAATTCTATATGATATATATATATAATTTCAGATATTTATAGTTTGAAAAATTATGGTTAAATTATCATTGTTATTTTAATATATTTATGTTATACAATTATAAATTTAATTATAATTTTATATAAGATATTAAATTATATTATAGACATTATATATTAATTAATTTTACAAATAATATTACTATTAAAATATTAAGATTATTTTTTTTCATTTATCTATTTAATAACATATATATATTGTATCAATACTATATTTTTAAAAGCTATTAAAGACATTAATTCTAATTTCATTAATGGAATTAAAATTATTTTAAATTTTGTTAAAATAAATAAAATACATAACTTGTTCTAATCTCAATTGTGTCATGTTATCTAGAAAGTATAACTTAATATAACTGATAATTATGAAATTATTTGAGTTAGAAGTTTTTTAGATTATTGTTAACAAAATTAAATAATTTAAATATTTATATCTTCATCATTTGTATCAAAATCAATCTACCAACATATAAGATTAACACTTTAAAATCTAGAGTCCATCTAGACTGCTCAATAATCATGTGTATAAATCTGTACATTATAATTATTAATGTTATCATGATTTGTAGGTAGTGAGTCGTTATTGAGCTGGGCATTCTCTGATAATCCGCTACCGAACAATCTAACAGCTAGACTCCATTCTTCACCTCATTATTGGACGATTCAAGTTCTCGGATCTAGTAATGGTATTCATACTGATATCACTTATTTCACTGACATTACTGAAATTACCATTTAACTTAATAATATTGTGATTACATACATTATTGACATATCCAATATCAGTGATATTACTGAAATCATCAACATTATTAATATCGATAGTTAAATAACAGTAATGATTAATTATGGTCATCTATTCTTTATCTCTTCATCCTAGTTTTTAACTATAGCTAAAGCTAGCTAAACCTAATAAAACCCACAGATATTACTACCAACATTTCCAACATAGATCGGAACACATACTTCAAGGTTTGTGTGGACGATGTACTAGCCACCATCCGATTGGGTACTTACGATGTTATGGTGACAGGCCCCACCTCCTCCTCCGCACCTATCGATATCATCGTGAACTTTACGTATTCGCGACCCATCGGACCCTCGTCGTATTCATTGAGGGTGACCTTCACTTCGGCTAAAGGTCAAAGTCACAGAGTTCTTCTCTCCCATTTAATGCGGAAGGACAATCGTAGAGATTCGGAAGAACAAGTCTCCGATGCGATAGCGGAACGCTCAGAACTAGTGTCTTTGGATAACCTGGTGATCGTAATGGTTATTGTTCATACTATTATTCAACGCAGATATGGATACTTATTTAAACAATATACTCGAGAACAGTTAAAATAATATATATATATATATATATATATATATATATATATATATATATATTTATTTATTGTTATATTAGAGTATATTCATATACATTTTGGCGCAAACAAATATATATATATGTTTAATTCTATATATATTTGGAGAGCATTTAGTATTTATTTAATTTCATAATAAATATTATATATCGTATTTATATACTATATCAGTAGTATAATATATCAGACTACTGAAATAATAATTGAAGTATTATAAAGTTGATAATATTCATTCCAGTATTTTTATTAAATAAAATCAATATAATATAAAATAATAACTGTTATTAAATAATATATTAATTTTAATTAAATATTAATATTCAATGATTTTTTGTTAATATATATATATATATATCTAAGAGTTAATTAATTTATATAATTACAGTTATAAAATGTATCGATGTATCACAATCTATTAATGTTAAGCCCCTATCGTTGTCCAGGTTATAAACTACCTAGTTATAGTAGTGGTGCTGATCCTCGTACACGGAAGGCATGCCAGCGGACCCGATCACTCGATACCAGTCGTAGTCGATCATCGTACATCGTCTACGTCTCGGATTCACTCGACCGCGACCTCAAAACATGTGGTCACCACTACTGGAGATAACGAGCCCCGCAGGCGTTGTTCTTACTATGCGGGCCTAGCACTGGCCGTGTGCTGGCGTGTGGTCATCACCCTTACGCTGACGTTCACCATGCTGATAGCTTTGTACGTCTTCTTGTGTTTAGGTTCGCCACCTCTATGTGTGTGTATGCTATATTGTGTGAAGCTCTTTAGGAGGTTAACCGTATAGTATTGTAAATTAGAAATCGAAACAAAATTCTTCTAATAAATACTATTATTATATAACGGAGAATGTTAATCGCATAATGTACTGCTGAGGACACACTTGAAAATATTCGCTAGAAAAATCTAATTCGCGAATATTCTCCAAACATCTGACATATGTTTGACCTCTGATCTCTGTCATATGTTTAAATTATAAAACCGCTATTATTATTTGTTAATAGTGGAGAATATTCGCCTGAAGTGTAGCCTCGACTTAATATCAACATTTTCAGTGATATGATACTAAGTTTGATTGTAACTCTATCTAATTTGATTCAGTTTTTAATTTAATGAAATAAAGGTCAACAATTGTCCTCTTAATAGTACATATTAGGAATACGTACTAGCATAAATATTATTATATCTTTAAGTAAATTATCTAACATAAATTCATATAAATACATTTATTTTTCATTCTACAGATGTGCGGAAATATACAAATGATTTAAATAATTTTACATTCAGAAATATGTATGAAACTAATGGAGATAATTTCATTAGTAAACTTGATAGTACGGAAATCGAAAGAACAAATGCTGTCAATCAATATTTCTTTTCAGAATTAAAATCCACGAGTAAACATCTTCAAAAAGCATTACTAAAAAAAATGAATACAAAATTTCAGGTAAATATATTCATCGATGTTTTATTTATTATATTTTAGATAATAACATATTTATATATATATATATATATATATTAATAAATTAATTAGCATTCTGGGGAATATGCGAATATGGTTATATCCAATATGACAATTGAATTAAGACAATATGCTGTGAAAAGAGATTTATTTTCGGATTCCTATATAAAAGGACTTAACGAGGTTAATTAGTACTCATCAATTTTATATTTTCTTTCATTTTACAATATTTAATTGCATAGAAACTAGAAACTCCATTAAGAATATATTCAAATATGATGAAAACTATGTATACAAAAGGATGGTTTAGTAAAGAAATTCTTAACTCGAGTAACTATATTGAAATTTCTAATAAACTAAATCCTATGAAAAAGTTTTTACTTAAATTTGAAAATACGTTAGTAGAAAAATCATGAATTAATTTTATTGTATGTCTAATTCTTCAGATATATTCTATTTATAATTCTATATAATATATATTTAATAATAATATTTATATACAGATATAGAAGAAAAGTTCCAATGTTACCTAGAAAGCCATCCATTAATAACAATGATTGTAAACAACATTTTAATTATAAATCTAAATTTAAATTCTTAAAACGTAATATTTTAGAAAGTGACATATGGATATTTAGAAATATCAAGTAAGTTATACAGAATTTACTTGAGTAAATTCAATAGATATTTTGAATGTATATACATGAATGTTTTGAATGTATATAATATTATATCATTCAATTACGCTTTAATAAATTACATTTATTACTAAAAATTTAAAAGAATTATATTTTATCCGATATGTTAATACTAACATATTTTAAATTATCAACTTTCACAGTCATAACCTTACGAAGTGGAATGTAAACCTAATTCAATATACTCGCGAAACTTCTCAAAGATTCAAGATTAACTATTTGCTATTAGGATTCATATTATTAGATATTCTTTTAGGTTAGTTAATGACTAATTAATTATTCTATATGCAATATATCTTACACATTTTATATATATATATATATATATATATATATGTATATATCTTATATTATAAATTATTTTTACAAAATTCATGATTTATTTATATCAACACAATCTAAACCTTATTTAAATGTATCCTAACCGATATTATTGTAAATAAACTAAAATATATATCATACACATATATGAATGCACTATAATATATTGTAATAATTATTAAAAATACGGCATAGTTTTCAATAGAATATTGGAGATATACCGAAAACTACTAAGTTCATTGTGCGGTCGCAAGCCTGCCGCTAAGAGAAGGACATCGTTACCCGAACATGAAGGCGATGACTCACCGCCGCTACGACACATCGCCCGATGCGCCGGTAGAGGGCTGCTCAGTCAACGCTGCGTTCAGATCATCGTAGTGGCCAGCGCTGTGTTCCTCGTCCTGATGTCGATGTTGTACGTAGGCAGGTTGATAGCTTTCCTCGACGCTCTCGTCATCAGAAAGGTGTGTACCTCGCGTTTATGAACGTCGTGCAATAAGTAATGTTAATTAAGTAACCTAAACTACGCTATTACTTACAAGATACCTAAGATTATATATATATGTTTATATTTGATGGAATAGATAGTTCAATATTTATAAATTATAATTATATCGTTTAAAATAGTAATTTATATTTATATATAATACCTATATAAATCTAGCTGATGATATATGAATTATTTATATTTAACGATTGCCTTAATTAATACGAATTTGAAAATGATTTACTATATTTATTATAATACTCTAGCTATATAATATATATTGATTTTTTATCTTTATTTCACTTATATAATTTATATACATATATTTTTTATATAAATGTAGGTTAATAATTCAACAAATATTTAGTAATATTTTGCATAAATCTCGAAGCAGGCCGCCGATTATTATTAGAATGTCAGAGTTACATTTTTATTTTGTGGTTGTTGGATTTATTTGGTTTGGTTTTATTTTGCTGTTTTTTTTAGCTTATTTATATCCCCAAGTGAGCCTTTAAAATATTATGTTACTATAAAATATCTTATAATGCATATAATGTGCAATAGTGCAAATATAAGTACCGCTCACCTTGAATTCTGACAATATTATAATAACAATCGGAGGCCTGCTTCGAGATAATTCATATTTTTAACTAATATAACTATTTCTATTCTAATAATCCTATAAATGTATAAATGTATAAAATTAATTTTACAATCACACTTTTTAGGCTATTAAAATACACAACTCATTATCCGGTAAGGATACCTCATTATCTTTGTTATCTGTGATATCTGATTTCCTTGGCGTAACCACAAAGCATATATTCCTATTGCATAATCATCTCAAATATGGTTAGAACCATGGTCAATTTATTATATTTTTCTAAAGATTCGTAAAACTACAAAATTAGAATAAATATATATATTTAATAATCATATATAAATTATATAATATAATATATTATATACATTATAATTTTAGTAGTGTTTGTATTAATATATCATTAATTATATTATAAGATATCATGTCGACTAACAATATATCAAACAATATTTAATCAAGTAATAATATTTATAGTATTTGCAGACTTCCCGATTTCTAATTATTTACCTGCAAATATTGATATTCTACCAATTAGTCAAAATAAAGGTTATGTTCATGTACTTTATAATATATATAATTTAATATATAACTATATCACAGGTGTAGCATATAGTAAACAGAATATGTTAAATTCTATATCACATATTTTCAAGAATATCAATAAAGATATTTTAAATACAATTCTCTATATTTATTTCATAATAGTTGTTGTTATCATTTTGAAAATTACAAATAAACTGAAGAGAAAGAAGTTAGTTATAATATTGGTTCATAATATTAATTATTATTAATTATATAATATTGATATATTTAATTATTAATTATTAATTCATTATTTTGTATTTTTTATATATTTTTTAAATGTTAATTGTTAAAAATTCCAATGTCAATGTTGACATTTTTTTAAATTTTGTTTTTGTACAAATAAAATCATCTCAATAATTTGTTATTTTATAATTAAATTTTATATTATATTTTATATTAAATTATATATATTTGAAATTTTTGAATTATAAAATAAATTATTTTTATGAAATAATCAAATACTTATAGGGGAAAGTAACCTAATACGGACACTTTAACAATACATGGTCTTAACATTTTATGACTCATTATTTTTATTCAAAAATTAAAATATATTAATATTATATGATTATAGATATTATTGTGATTTTAAAATTTTATTTAATCTTTTAATTCTATAGATAACGTGGGTGTCCGTATTCGGTACCCATGTCCGAATACGGACACCCTATAGGGGTGTATATATACAACTATATATATTAACTATATATTATTATGACAAATCCATCAGACAAATTACAATTACATTATTTATAATTAATTTTGTGAACAATTTATTCTAATTTAATTAGTTATTAATTTTATTATATTTTTAATTAATAATACAATTAAAGTATCTAAATAAAAAAATTTTAGATTTAGCTTTATTGGTGGTTTTAATATTATAACGCACACGATTTTTATGAAAATTAGAATAGTTCATACGATGATTAATCGTGTTAAGACATCTATAGTGTCCGTATTAGGGACTTATATAACCTCTAGATATATGCTTATAACTTAATGAATATTTGATAACAAATATAGAAATTATATATATAATTTTAGAATGTTTTATTTTTTAATAATCAATAGTTTTATCGATACATTTGTATATTCTTGAAAAGGTTTTAAATTGAAATTTTTTTTCATAAATTTTAAAACCTAATTAAAATATTAGTTTATTTGATATATCAGCAATATTTTGAATAATTAAAATATAAAAAATACTTTTTTAGACTATTTATATAATTATGTATATTTTATTCATTATAATTTTTTTTGTAAGATGTATGGTTACTGAGGTACAGATAGTGTCCGTATTCGGTACTGTACGACGTACGTATTAGGTTACTTTCCCTTACACGTATGATACATTGTATTTAATCTATTGAAAGCTATATTTTATATCGCTGATATTATATTATGAATTTAATGTAAAATATATATAAATGTTTAATCTTTTGCATTGAATATACTAATTAACTTAGTTTAACCTACATATTCATATAATATTGTATTAATATGTATTCATATTATTATAATAAAAATGTTCACATATTATAAATCCATTTATAAACACTATTTAAATGCAGATTTCATCGGAATCAAAAACTGACGTCAATTATCAATAATAGGAATAATTCTCGTTCCGTAGAAACCAATGTATAGGACATGACACCGAAGACGTGACATTGTGAAGTGAAATGAATACGTATTATACTCGTTAATTGTTAAATGTTAAATTTTCCAAATTGCCATTACTACAAAAATTATTATCTAATTTTAAATCTATTTTATAGTTGTTATCTGTTATTTATAATTTCTATATATACTATATATTATTATACTTATATATGTCTAGGAAATTATTATTAATAGTCAATAAATAATTATATAAATTGAATTTATATATGCAATGTATATTTATAAAATATATATATATATATATATATATATGTATTATAAGTTTTATTATATTTTTATACTGTAGGAAAATCATTTTAAAATAATATTTGAACACAAATGACATACAATTTGAATGCATAAGTATCTACTCTATTTATATAATTATATGCAACTATTATATTTATATATATATATATATATTATATACATTATAAATGTAAATAATTTTTATTAATATATAATATTGTATTATCCACATGCATTTATCATTGTGTTCAAGGTACTTCCTATCTTATGTTATTTTTGTTTCTTTATTTGAAACAATATTTTTATAAATATGATTGATAATAAATTAATTTAATATTTAAAATTATTTTATTTGTCACTAATCACTTAATTATTTACTCTTATATAAATCCATATATATATATATATATATATATATGTATATTATATTAATTTTTCAAATGTAATTTTATTTAATATGCAACACATTTATTATATGCGAGCCTTGAAAGTGCACAATATAAAGTAAATCTGGTATATAATAAATGTGTTCATACATTAAATAATAATAAGTTATAATGTGCATCAAATATACACTTAAAGATAAAATATCAGATTATTGGTTATATCAGGAATATTTTGAATAATTAAAAAATAAAAAACAATCTATTTAGTAAATCTATCTTTTAAGAAAGTATTTGTTATTTATGCTGGATGAAACTAATTTATATTTGGTTATTGAATTTAAGATTATAAATAGTAGGGTAGATGACCTAATAATTGTATCAATTTGTATTGTTCTACATTTGGGTAATCGAGTATATATATATAATTAACATATTCTAAGCATATGCCATATGACAAAATAAGAGAATGAATTAGTATTTTACAAGTTGTATGTGCGATTAATTTAAAAATTGATAATATTTTATATAGTTATAAATTAGCGAATTTACTTAAATAATTTATTTGTGGTAGTTTTCAACAAATCCAATAACCACAAAATTTTTAACTTAGGATTTACTATTTATTTGATTATTATCTACATTATCTATTGTAAATCTATCCACTATTAATGGAAAATTTGTGATCATATGGAATTTTAGATACAAGTTGAATATCGTCTGCATATATATATAAATAATACTGAATGTTAGGTAACTATTTAAAATGGATTAGAAGAGCTAATCTTAACGCTAACCTACAAATAGCTAATCTGAAAGGAAAATAAGAGGCCAAATTACAATACAACGTATCATTATAACTAGTTCACATTCATCAATGACAACTGAATAATATCTATCCTTCAAATAACTTTTAATGAAATTTAGTATTTTTGGGAAAACCAATTTCAGCCAGTCTAACAAAGAGTTTACCTCTTTGTACAGAGATCGTATCGAAATTCAAATCTAATAAAGTATTTGAGTTACATTTTTCTCATCTAACGATTTCAGAATAGAATCAGTTACCATAGTTAATGCAATTTATGTTGAATAGGAAGCCATGAAAGAAGATTGGTTGGGATCATATACGTTATTTGTAAACATATATTCAGTAATCTATTTACATATGATTATTTCTAAAATGTTACTAATTATAGGGAGTTGAGATATTGACTTGTAATTTAATAGTACACTAGTATATATATACTAGTACCTATCAAGGGTATATACCTGTTTATATGTTTACCTGTCTGTATGCATATGCTGTTTAAGTATAGGAATAATCAGTGATGGGCACGATCACGAATTTTCACGATCGCCGATCGTCGATCAATTTCGTCGATCATTTTCTAACCATCGTCGATCGTCGATCTTTTTACTCGATCATTTTTTAACGATCGTCGATCTTTTTACTCGATCATTTTTTAACGATCGTCGATCGTGTAATTATTTTGATCGTCGATCGCCGATCGTGGATCTCGATCGTATTATTATATAAGAGTATGAATTACGGGCTGCTGCATGAACCACTAATGATCCACTCAGTAGGACCTACTCGCGAGTACTCACCCATTGACGCCATCATATCAATATATATATATATTAATTTATATATATACCAATGTATCTTTTTTACTAATGTAATCGTAATATTTTACCGCGCGAGACAGTTTTTATGGATATTTATTCCCAACACTATTTTCAATAGAATCCCGCTTATTAAAAATGGATTCTAAATTAGTTTATTAGCTTATTAGATGTAGGATTAAAGGAATGATTAAAACGTAGGTTTAACGATTATTTTTCATTTGAGTATTCTATCAATAGTGCCATTATAGTAACAATATTTAACAAAAAATGTAAGTTAAATTGGTTAAGTAATTACGTAGAAGAAAAAGAAATGTTGTTATCTAAATTTAAGAAATATGTTAATAGACATATCCTAGATAACGAGGTTTATATAACTACACCAGGACAAAGCGAAACTAATTCAGATGAATTCTATGTTATTGATGATAATGGAATATCCACTTCTAAATCAACGGTAGAAATAGAAATACTTAATTATATAGATAGTAAAAATACTAATTTAGATGTGCTAAATAATTACCCTACTATAAAAATGTTATTCATAAAATACAATTATATCCTACTCCCATCATCCGCGCCGGTGGAAAGAATGTTTAGTATTGCTACCAGAGCTGGGCAGTATCGCCGATACAGTATCTATTAAGGCAAAAAATCAGTATCGTAGATACATTTGTATTTGTATCTATTATAAAAATTATAAAAGTATTTGTAATCGTATCTATTAGTCATTAATAGTATCTACGATACGTATCTACTAAGACAATTATGTAAACAGATACATTTTATTAAATAATATATCATTTGGATATTATATGTATTTTATATCAATATTTTATATTATCATATTATAAATTAATTTTAATATATATTAATCATCAATATATTTTTAATCAAATATCTTTTGTAATATTGAAATTAATTTATTGTTAAAAATTATGATATATCAATTATAGTAATATTCTCAAAAACCATTATATACATTTATTGAAAACAAAGACCATATTTTGATAATATATTTTATATAATAATTGATTTATAATTCAAAATTATATATTACATTGTAAGATACAATTATTTTAATAAATATGATTAATTCTAAACAATAATAATTAATAATATATTAATAATTTATTTTTTGTATATTTGATAATTTACTATATTCGTGTTTAAGATTCGAAAGTAAAGGTCGCTGTTTATTTTGAGTTGAAAAATAGTATATTGTAATAATGTATATTTCTCTATAGTATATTTCTTTATGGCTCATATTATAATTTCAGATGAAATAAACGCTGGAGTACCAGCGTATGTACAACCAGTGTATACGTTATATATTATACGTATTACACGTATACATTATATATGTATACATTATACATTATATATAGGCTAAAAGATACATAGTGGGTATCATTAAATGTCATTAAATTTCAACAAATTTATTCTATTCATATATTGAAAAACACGTTATAAGTAGTAAATATGTAATATGTGCTTTTAAAAGGGGTATCCCACAACCAGTTTTTCGGAAATAATGTCCTGAAATGTTTGCTAGAAAGTTATTATCTAACAAGTTAACTACAATTTTAGTTACTTGTTACCTGTTACCTAATTGGTTTAGGCACTTCCATCAACTTCTTTATGTAAGTTTTCTGACGTGATTTTTAATGTATTTATTGAGAAAACGGTATGTTTTGAGATTTATCTTAGTATTACAGTTGAGTCAATTGACCGGATATGGTGAAATAGATCATTCCAGATTTGTTGAGCATGGACGGAGAAAGATATATGTTGGATAGATGTTAAATATGATAGAACTGGAGTTTTTAATTTGAATTTGTTTATTTTTTTGTTCGTAAATAGTTATGTTTGGAGTTAGTAATTACTTACAAATTACACTTAAGTGAATGGTGAGTGAAATATTATAAATTATACTGGATTTTATTGGCAGCCAATGTAATTTGGTTCTTAGATGAGATATATGTTGTCTGGAAAGCTTAGCTATATTGAAAATAAATCTGAAAGCTGAGTTTTTAAGGCGTTGTAGTATATTTATTAGATTGTGAAGAGGCATAGAGACAGGAATTACAGTAATCAATGTGGGTAGAATGAGGGATGTAGCTAGAAGATTGCAGTATTAAAATTAATGAAGGGTCTTATTGTTCGTAAGTTTTGTATACTATAGTATGTAGTTAATTGACTGTGATAGTGATTTAGTCGGAATGTTAAATTGTAGTGTTGGGTCGATTAATATACCAAGAGTTTTTACTTTATTAGAATAATAAATACTCAAATTGTTAATCGTAATTTGTGGTGGAAGGAATATAGTAGTAGATGTGTTAATATGCATTGAATCAATTTTAAGATAGTTTAGTGATAAGAAGTTGTTGTTGAGCCAGTTATGTATATAAGTAATGTAGTTATTAAGTAAATGTATGTCATTGTTAGGTGCTATCATTCTACAGTGTAATTGTATGTCATCTGCATACGAGTGAGAGTCGACTAAATATCTATAGTGGGGTATTTGTCAATAATTTTAAATAAGGGAAGTAGATATATATTAAACAGGAGTGGACTGAGGACAGATCCTTGAAGTACTCCATGAGTAACTTTACGAGGTTTAGAAAGTAGTGACATTATGCTAATTTAAAAAAAATGACCAATTAGGTATGAGATGAAGCAATCGAGTGCAGTACCAGAGATTCCGATAGAGGATAGTCCATTTATAAGGATATTATGGTCAATGGTAAAGAAGGCAGCTGATAAATCAAGTAGAATATAGTGAGTTACCCCATTACTTTCCGAACATTTTCGGGAAATATAGTAACTTTAAAGGGGGTCCCACTACAACTTGATAGAAGCTCACTTTCTAGCAAACATTTTCGGATATTATTCCGTGTAATGTACCTTGATATGTACTATCAAATTAGACATCAATGAATATATATTATATGATATAATATATATCTATATAATTTATATCTATATATTTATATATATTGTATATAATTATAATGTATTTGTATCTAGGATGTATCTACTAAGATGTATCTACTAAGAAAATTATGTATTTGTAATTGTATCTACTATGATTTTTTTTAAAGTAATTGTAGTAGTATCTATTATAAGAAAAAAGTGTGTAATTGTAATTGTATCTATTATACATTTTTTGAGTATCGTGCTCAGCTCTGATTGCTACCAATATAAATAAACCGAAACGCAATCAACTAAATGATACTAACTTTGCATTGTTAGTTCTATTGAAAGCAAATTAATTTGCTTTTTTTTTAATGAATTCATTATATTAATATTATTTTATTATAAATTTGATCGTATTTCAACATTTTCATAAATAAAAGTTATTATTATATCCACTATTTTGTTATTTCTTGATATAAATATATATAAATTATGTTTAATTTTTTTGTGATCAGTTGCTGACGATCGTCGATCATTTTACTCGATAATTTTCTAACGATCGTGATCGTGCCCATCACTGGGAATAATCATATATTGTTAATAGAATTGAGGAAATGTATTGGATATATCCTAATTGAATTACATATAATGTTATGAATAAATCGATAAATTATATTTAATATATTGTTCATAGAGGATAAAGCTAGATGATAATTTTTCGAACTGGATATCATTTAATTATATTTTAATATGACTCCACAGTTGAATGTAGAGAAAGGGACTTTATATTGGTGTTAATTTTCTCATAAATTTAAAATCTAGAATTTTTGAATAGTTTATTATGTAGGAAGGTTATAGGTTATATATTACACCTATTATATTAAAGTTATAATTAGATTATCAGAAACATTCTTTAAAAATGTATTAGGGAAAGTACCCGATTACCGACCCCCTATCGTATCTCAGTAACTATAAGATATATCAAAAAATAATATATACACGAACTGTTAGTAAGTTAATGATAAATATGAATAAGAATTTTATTTAAAAAAATATTTAATCCTACAATTGTTATTTGATAAAATGTAATATTCTGTTTTTACTTTTTAAATATTTATATAAATATTACTATACTTATATAAATATTAACATATAGTTTAAGCATGCTTGACACATATATATATATTCGAAAAGGTCGATGTAGTCTCTGAAGGTGGTGATCTCATCGGTAACCGCTTCCGGTTGACCTTTAACCTCGGCGAGTACAACTCGTCTGCTATAGCATCGTCGTCATTGTGGTGATAATAGATACACAACGATAATAAAGTAATAATTATAAGGAAAAGTGTATAACAAGGCGAAAACGGATATATTTGAAGTTCGGGGTGTAGATATAACTAGATTAGCCTGTCGACTTGGGCGACACTTTGGTTTTATATATATATATATATATATATATATATATATATATAGCTTGGATACGTTGACATATGAACAGACTACCGTTGCAACGGTAACTTTATCATGTACATATATGCATATATATAGTATACGTAGGTATATACGTAGTATAAATATCTATAGATAATCTATATATAGTCTGTATTTACTGTATGAGGCAGACTATTCTGATAGTACTACTAATATATATCATATATGATGCGCATATAGGCAGAATTATGCTAGGCTAACCTGATAACTTACCTGGGTACGATTTTAGATCTATGTTAATAGAAGCCACTAAACCACGTCAAGGTATCGTATATTTTAGTGGATTTTTACTCACTATTATTCATAGAGAGATTTATAGGAATTTCAACCGAAAAAAGTAAAATGTTAATAAACTTAGTTTCTAAATATACATGAAATCGTCTAAATATACAATAACTAATTATCATTATTATAAGATGTATGTTGTTATATCAAGGTATGGATAGAACAAAATACTATCATGGTGCCTTTCACACACACACACACACACACACACACACACACACACACACACACACACACACACACACACATACACACACATACACACACACACACACACACACACACACACACACACACATATATATATATATACATAGTATAATATGTAATGTAGTATATTCAGTATATTGTAATGGACTATCATTATGATCCATGATGAAATTAAGATTATTGAAGATGCTGATGATGTGCACTTGAATTAGGCTATAGTCTATAGACGAACTTGAACATGTCATCTCGAGATACACGTGACTTCTCACTTCCGAATGTATATATATATGTACATAAATATACACTTATCCTAATATATATATATAAATATAAATAAATGTAACTATAACGTGTTATACAATAAATATGATATACTATACACTGTATAGTATACAGTGTATATTATACAATCATACTCACACATATATATATATATATATATATATATATATATATTAAATACAGTTAACACTGTACATATCGAAGCTATGATATTACAAATTATCACATTATACATGTATACATACACTATACACTGTATAGTATACAGTGTACACTGTATGCGATATAAACATACACTGTAGGCCACCACAAAAACCGTATGGATTAACAGTAACTATATTTACGTTAATAATAATTATTATTTATACAAAATACAAAGAATACACCGACAGCGAGTTCGCTACTACAACAATGAGTCTAGCAATAACGGAAAGAGATGACCCTAGTGTCCGGTGTACTAAAGTAGTGAAAACAGTCAATCCGGGTATTCTAACACATGTTAGTATTATAACTATAATAAAAACTAAATATATCTTTATATATAAAAATTAAATATATATATATGTATATATATATATCTTACCATATATATAAAGATCAATATATATATATATATATATATATATATATATATATATATATATATATATATATATATATATCTTAACATCTTGGAATAGTAACTATCGATAGTTAATATTCCAAGATTGTAAGATATACATGGATCCATGAAATAATATGATTATTATATAATATGCTTAAATAATTAATTATAATTAAATACTATATAAATAATTATTATAATAAATAATATATATATATGAATGAATGAATGAATGAAATCTTACAATATTGGAATTGTAACTCTCGATATTTACTATTCCAAGATTGTAAGATATACATGTATCTATGAAATAATATGATATTATTTTAAAAATATAAAAAATATTTCAAATAATATTTTATAAAATAAAAATAATATAAAATATATTTTACAAATATGTCGAAAAAAAATATATAATTATTATATAATTATATATATATACTTATTTTATTTATTTAAAAAAAAATATTTGTGACTTTTTTAAAATTGTATACTCAACATTTTAATATATATATATATATATATATATATATATATATATATTCCAAGATTGTAAGATATACATGTATCTATGAAATTATATGACTGTTATATAATATATTTAATTAATTAATTATTATATAAATTCATTACAATTAAAACTATATAATTATCAATATAAGCTAAGTGCATCATATACTATAATATTATCATAATAACTATAAATATATATTACATATTGTACATTTATTAATTAATACTATATTAATTGGTTTCAGACTTAAATTAGCATTATATTACATACTATTCGAAATCACTGAATCGTGACATTATATTAGGCATTAAATGCTATGTTTTGTATAAGCATTATATATATATGTATAGTAGTATTGTATTTTGATTACATATATAATATTTATTATAATATAAATTATAAATAATTTCTGTATTACATTTCATAATAATTATATCTAATAAGCATTATATATATATGTGTATATAGTTATATAATATTTGTTATACATATTTATTTACATATAAGTTATACATAAATTATGACATACATGTAATATAGTAGTGTTATATATTTTATATAATATTATGTACTAGTATTTTATTTATACAATTAAATATTTTAATATATAATTAATTTAGGTGGGTTTATATGTATGTCATGTTAGCTACATTTATGATCTAAAACTATTATTCAAATACATTAATCAATTTTTTTAGATTATTTGATAGTAATTATTTATGGGTTTTTGGTATTCATTTTTGGTATTTGGTAATTAATTGTATAATATAATAAATAACTAATTAAAATTTATAAATTGTATATTGTATATTTAGTTTATTTGTATTAATACTTGGTATTTGGTAATTTATTGCATAATATATATAATTTAATTTACTTCTCATATAATCATTTGAATATATGATTTTTATTATATTTTCTAAATAAATTATTACTATAAATTATACATCTATAATTATTATTATATTATATATGTATATGTATTTTATTTTATATGTAATTATCAGATATCATTGTTCTATATAATGCATATTAAATGTATATATAAGCAATATTACATTTATCATTACATTAACTTATCTAAAATATACCCAACATTTATATTATTTATTTTGCATTCAAACAAATAATACTTGTATTTCTCTATTCATAGAAATCAATATAATCATTTCAAAATAATTCCTTAGAAATTAATTGTTTGATATTTTGATATGCATACATGCATACATATGAATTAATATCATTTTATAAATTTAAATTAAGTTAAATCTATTGTATTATTTTATCAATTTATATATATATATATATATTATTTTTATAGTATTGTATATATATATAGGTATTGTATTCATATATATATATATATATATATATATATAGGCAAATAAGTAACTGTATGTAGAACTATACAAATAGTTTTGTTTGCTTTCTAAGCTCCCTGTTCTGGTATCTGGTATTATTTATTCATTATTGCATTATTTACTATATGTATCCTCAATACATCTTTGTTCTGGTATTTGGTATTATTTATTCACTATTATATTATTTATTATATTTTTCCTCTATACATCCATATAATCACTAAAATGACAACTACTGGAAGAATGTCTAACTCGGAATTATCACTAAGTATTACTAATCTCATACAAAATATTTTTGACAATAATATCAAAACTATTTTTGATGAACACAAACGTGAAATTGACGAGTTAAAAGACACAATTGTTGATCTAAAAATATGATAACTAATCTTACTAATTTAAAAGTAAATGATACTAAAAGTTATGCGAACGCGTTATCTAAGAACATTGAACAGTCTATAAATAAGTCTTCTATAGCAAAAACAATAAGTAATAAAATAGCTATTGAAATTAATCTTAATAAAAAACTGTTGATATTTGGATTATCCCAAGACGAAATACCTTAATGAAGGATCTAGGTGTAGATATAAAAGCATACTCTAAACAAAAAATTATTACGGATAATGGAAACTTAATAGTTAAAATATGTCTAAATGATAGTATAACTGTAAAGGAATTACTAAGCACATTTTCGAAACATCCTGATAGACACACTTAATACGATAACATATCTCTGCGTCCCGATTTATCCTATGACGAACGTCTTAAACGTATTATTCTCCCAATAGGAGCAAATGCCCTACCTGGAAATATACGCTGCGTTTTTAACAATAGCACACTATCATATGAATTAAAAAACTATAAAATAGACAATGAAAAATACATAATTGATTGGAATACAACTATTACTTACAGTGATACTGATTACTCTAACTGGAAAAAAACATATAATAGCAACAAACAATCTAAATCTAATAACAGCAACATACATACGCCTGATCAAGTATCTAAATGACTAGAAAATAAACATATTACTGTATTCTATACCAATGCACAGAGTATATGTAACAAGCTTCCCTCATTAATTTATATTCTATCTACTAACACTTATGATATTATTATTATTAATGAAACTTGGTTAAATGACTCTTACACAAACGCTATGCTATGTTTTAACACATCTAATTATACTATATACAGAAAGGATAGATTATCTACTCGTGGTGGTGGGATATTAATTTTTGTTAAATGCTATTTAAACTCTTATGCTCTAGCTATACATAATCCACATAATATTGAACTCCTAGCTATAACATTATACAACTATACTATATTTTCTGTTTACAGGCCACCCAATATGTCTTATGATATAACATGGGAGCTATGTATAATAATGTCTAAATATACTGAACTCTCTAATACATTTATTCTAATAGGGGATTTGAATTTCCCTGGTATTAACTGGTATGGTGATTCTCCCATACCTAGTAACCCACTTGACAAAATATTCACGGATTTTGTTATATCTACCTCTCTAACCCAGTTTGTAACTAACAATACTAGAAAAGATAATATCCTTGATCTGGTATTATCTAATGATGACTGTATATTTAATCTCAGTATAGATACTCCTTTTAGCTACAATACTTCTATTAGTGATCATTTATCTATAACTGCTAATATTTTCAATACAAATGTTATTACAATGAAATCTAAGACTAATAGTAACTGTAATTTTAATTACTCACTATGTAATTTAAATATTGTTAAGCAAACTCTGAATAATTTAAGTTGGTCTAGTATTCTTAAGGTTGAAGATTCTACTGATGTATTACTAACAACATTTATTGAAATTGTAAAGACATTAATCAATGATAATTCCCCCCTATCAACTATACAGTCATTTAAATTTCCTAAATTCATCAAAAAACTTGATTCGAAATGTAAGAAATTATATAAAAATAAACATAAACCAAATATTAAAGCTAAATGGAGACTATATCAAATAAAGTTATCTGAAACCATATCGGATTACATCTATAACATTGAAGCTAGAGCACTATCTAACAATAACCTTAAATCATTTTATTCTTATGTTAATAAACAAATATCTACGCGTAGCAATATGCCTCCTCTAAGGTCAAATAATAATACATTGTTAACCCTAGATCGAGATAAAGCTGAATGCTTATCTAAACAGTTTAAATCTGTATTTACTAAGGACAGCTATACATTTATTAGTAATTCATCCATAGTTTCTAATAATGTATTTAACACCTTCCCTATAAGCCCCGAGACTGTAAGAAAATATCTATGCCTCATGCCCAATAAGTATAGTATACCACCAGACGGGCTACCAAAGGGTATCCTAAAATCTTTATCATATGAGCTATGTATTCCTCTTTCCTTAATATTCAATCATTCACTAACTAACCAATACTGCCCAAATATGTGTAAACAGAGTATAATTACTCCCATATTTAAAAAAGGTGATACATCCTTACCATCGAACTATAGACCTATAAGTATTCTACCCTCCACATTAATTCTTTTTGAAAAGATTCTTTGTAGATACTTGGTTCACTTTCTCAGAGAAAACAGCTACATATCACAATGCCAATATGGATTTCTATCGGGAAAATCAACCACTCTGCAGTTGATCCAATACTATAGGAATCTATCCCGAGTCATGGACAATAACTATACTTTGCATACTACATACATCGACTTCGCAAAGGCATTCGACACAGTATCACATGCTAAGCTATTATCTAAGATTGAAGCTCTAGGAATAACTGGTAATGTACTACACTGGATACAATCATATCTTCATAATAGACACCAGTGTGTTAAGGTTGGTATGAATGTATCTGATAATATTATGGCAATATCAGGGGTTCCGCAAGGTTCTTGTCTAGGACCAATTTTATTTATAATCTACATAAATGACCTTCCCAATATATTCTCACCTCAGATCATATGTACCCTTTTTGCTGACGATGCCAAACTTTCTCTTATCCATAAATATAAATTTGAAATGGACTATATGCATAATGCACTAACCAAATTAAATGATTGGTCAAAATTATCAGGTCTTAATTTAGCAATCCATAAATGCTCAATAATGTCTAGTAAGGGTAATGAAATATCTTCATACTCGATTAACGGTGTTCAATTAAACTATTATAATACGTACACCGATCTAGGTGTAATTATCAACCATAATCTATCTTTTAATGATCATATTGATAATATTATTCGTAAAGCATACAGAATGATTAATATAATCTTTCGAGTATTTAGATGTAACAAACATGTACCATTGACACTAGCATATATGAGTTATGTAAGACCTGTCCTTGAATACGCATCCAGTCTCTGGAACCCATCCATTCCTTTCAGAACAAATGGTAATTCCACAAAACTCGAATTGGTTCAGAGACTATTTACTCGTAAGCTTTTCTTTAGGTGCAATTTAGGTTCATTAGAATACCCTGATAGATTACTATTTTTAAAGCTAAAATCACTTTCTTCCCGTAGGCATGTTGCTGATATGGTGCTGACTTACAAAATAGTCAATGGTCTCGTTGATGTGGATGTAGATGATTTCTTGTGGACCTACACGAATCATCTTAGAGGGCCTTCGGTGAAAATTAAAAGAGATATCTCCAAGAATAACCGATAACACAACTTCTTCAGCAATCGGGTCTCGGCTACATAGAACAATCTGCCTGCTCATCTAACCGTAATGAAGTCTCTTCCATTATTTAAATCGGGTGTTTCTGCGATACTGTCTGGTAGTTGATGAACATGTTCATCCTACCTTGTACATTTATTTATATATTTTTATTTATTACCTTATTTACTGTTTGTCCTCGTGTGTTATGTTAGGTCAGTGGGGTTGTGACAGGTGTCGGGGAGTAAGGATGCCAGCGTGGAATCTACTGGTCAAATTTTCCTCCCCACGGCATAAGAAATGATTCACCCTTTCCTAAAAGCTGAGATCTGTCGCGGCCTTGTTGGCATATATAAGCATATTAATTATAATTAATATATAAATTAATAATAATTAAATACTATATAATTAAATATTTTAATTAATAATATATATATATATCTTAAAATCTTGGAATAGTAACTATCGATATTTACTATTCCAAGATTGTAAGATGTACAATGTATTATGTACATGGATCCATACATAATACGATTATTATATAATTAAATATTTAAAAAGTATCATTTCACGCTATAGCATATCTATAGGTAGCAATAAGCAGTCATGAAACATACAGAAGCGTACAGAAACGCACACTGTACGACGTACAGTCGACGACGATGACATGGATCGGATTTCTACGCCCATGGGTGTAGTAGACTGCAGTAGTCATATCAACCAAAATAATGAGGATAACGTGGGAAATATCATTATTTATTTTTGTTTGTTCTGTATTATATTTTTATTTTATATATATTTTGTATATATGTTTCAAATGTATTATATTACTAAAATACAATATTACAGTATATACAAATACAAAATATCAGTTTTTACGTGAACATATATATATATATATATATATATCTTCCAATCTTGGAATAGTAACTATCGATAATTACTATTCCAAGATTGTAAGATGTACATGGATCCATAAAATATTATGATTATTATATAATATGCTTAATTAATTAATTATTATATAAATTTATAATATTTTATAATTTTATGTATTTGTTTAAATAAATTATCAATCAATAAATAAATAATATATATAGCAATATATATGGGTATGGCGATAATGCTGGCACCTGGTGGTCAAATTAGTGATCAAATTATATTCGGAACGCCTGGTTACCATGCACCGGAGATGGTTTCTGAACAAGAATATTCACTAAGTAGCGATATCTACTCTCTAGGTATAACCTTGGTTGTTTTGGTTAGTATATATATATATATATATATATATATATATATATATATATATATATATATATATATATATATATATATATATATATCTATATAGTTATTTGATGTATTATCATTTATAATGTTTTAGTTCATTCTACTGTATCAAATATATATTTATAATTTTAATAAATATAAATTATATGTATTACCTAATAGAAATAATCATGATACTATTATCAATATTAAATAACGGACACCTTAATCATGATATCATATACGTTAACTATAACTATGATGTGTGTTATTGTCAGTTACATTCTAGGCAAATTTAAGAAAATAACATTTATAAGTTACTGCTGGAAGACGTTCAAGTTACGATCAGCGTATTCAAGTTACGAGGTTAGAGCGGACAGAGGTTATACGATAACGTCATTGAACCTTTCATGAGGAAGAATCAATGTCGGATAAAGGATCCAATAAAACGAGAGATCATATGATTAGCATTAGAAGCGTAGGTATATGTGCTCAGCTAACACCCTTATAAAGTGTGTCTATGTAATCGTTATTTAGGTATATATGTAGATTCCTATACTAATTCACATATATTTACATATACATATATTGGAATAGTAATTATTGATAGTTACTATTCCAAGATTGTAAGATATATATGGATCCATGAAATAGTACATATATATATAATAGTACATATATATATATATATATATATATATATAACTTACAATCTTGGAATAGTAACTATCGATATTTACTATTCCAAGATTGTAAGATATACATGTATCTATGAAATAATATGATATTATTTTAAAAATATAAAAAATATTTCAAATAATATTTTATAAAATAAAAATAAAATAAAATATATTTTACAAATATGTCGAAATAAAATATATAATTATTATATAATTATATATATATATATACTTATTTTATTTATTTTTAAAAAACTATTTGTGACTTTTTTTAAAATTGTATTCTCAACATTTTAATATATATATATATATATATATATATATATATATATATGTATATATTCCAAGATTGTAAGATATACATGTATCTATGAAATTATATGACTGTTATATAATATGTTTAATTAATTAATTATTATATAAATTCATAACAATTAAAACTATATAATTAAATATTATAGAATAAATGAATAAAAAAATACTGCAAAATAAAAAAACAAAAAAATAAACCAAAAAGCAATCTGCAAGAAGAACTAAAATATATTAGTGAGAACAAACATATACGAATATTACTGGAGTATCCAAAAATAGATAATCTCAGTTTTTACATATACATATATATATATATATATATATATATATATATATATATATCTTACCATCATGGAATAGTAACTATCGATAGTTACTATTCCAAGATTGTAAGATATATATGTATCCATGACATAATATGACTAATAATAATAATTTTAATAATAATAATAATAATAATAATAATAATAATAATAATAATAATAATAATACTAATAATAATAATAATAATAATAATAATAATAATATATAATAATAATAATAATAATAATAATAATAATATTAATAATAATAATAATAATAATAATAATAATTATTATTATTATTATAATAAATATTAATAAATATTAATAAATAATCGATATTTATTTTTAATTATTTCATAAAATTATAAATTTATATGTTAATTATAGACACCAAAGATGGATGAACAAATGGAAATAGGATCGGGTTTAATTAATTTCATGAGTCCGCTAATACATCCTCGCATTAGCTGCACACATCCATGTCCGAAAGATCACCGTCCCGCCAATCTTGTATTTGATACAAATAACCATAGACGTGGAGTTATAGTAGAACACGATAGCAAATCTCCAGTTAGTTTTATTTATTTAATATATATATATATATATATATATGTATGTAGGGGAAAGTCTCCGATTACCAACCACCCCACTAATACCGACCCCTCTCGTATCTCAGTAACTATAAGATATATCAACAAATTATATATACATGAAATGTTAGTAATTTAATGATAAATATGAATAAGTATTTTGTTTACCATCGTGGAATAATAACTATCGATAGTTACTATTCCAAGATTATAAGATATACATGTATCCATGACATAATATGACTATTATATAATATGCTTAAATAATTAATTATTATATACATTAATAATAATTAAATACTATATAATTAAATATTCTAATACATATATATATATATATATATATATATATATATATATATATATATATATATATATATATATATATATCTTACAATCTTGGAATAGTAACTAATAGTTACTAACTATCGATATTTACTATTCCAAGATTGTAAGATATACATGTACCTATGAAATAATATGATATTATTTTAAAAATATAAAAAATATGTCAAATAATATTTTATAAAATAAAAATAATATATAATATATTTTACAAATATGTCGAACAAAAATATATAATTATTATATAATTATATATATATATACTTATTTTATTTATTTAAAAAAAACTATTTGTGACTTTTTTTAAATTGTATACTCAACATTTTAATATATATATATATATATATATTCCAAGATTGTAAGATATACATGTATCTATGAAATTATATGACTGTTATATAATAAGTTTAATTAATTAATTATTATATAAATTCATAACAATTAAAACTATATAATTAAATATTATAAAATAAATAAATAAAAAAATACTGCAAAATAAAAAAACAAAAAATAAACCAAAAATCTATCTGCAAGAAGAACTAAAATATATTAGTGAGAACAAACATATACGAATATTATTGGAGTATCAAAAAATAGATAATCTCAGTTTTTACATATACATATATATATATATATATATATATATATATCTTACCATCTTGGAATAGTAACTGTCGATAGTTACTATTCCAAGATTGTAAGATATACATGGACCCATGAAATAATATGATTATTATATAATATGCTTATAAGCTCTACGGTATCAAATATATATTTATAATTTTAATAAATATAAATTATATGTATTACCTAATAGAAATAATCATGATACTATTATCAATATTAAATAACGGACACCTTAATCATGATATCATATACGTTAACTATAACTATGATGTGTGTTATTGTCAGTTACATTCTAGGCAAATTTAAGAAAATAACATTTATAAGTTACTGCTGGAAGACGTTCAAGTTACGATCAGCGTATTCAAGTTACGAGGTTAGAGCGGACAGAGGTTATACGATAACGTCATTGAACCTTTCATGAGGAAGAATCAATGTCGGATAAAGGATCCAATAAAACGAGAGATCATATGATTAGCATTAGAAGCGTAGGTATATGTGCTCAGCTAACACCCTTATAAAGTGTGTCTATGTAATCGTTATTTAGGTATATATGTAGATTCCTATACTAATTCACATATATTTACATATACATATATTGGAATAGTAATTATTGATAGTTACTATTCCAAGATTGTAAGATATATATGGATCCATGAAATAGTACATATATATATAATAGTACATATATATATATATATATATATATATATAACTTACAATCTTGGAATAGTAACTATCGATATTTACTATTCCAAGATTGTAAGATATACATGTATCTATGAAATAATATGATATTATTTTAAAAATATAAAAAATATTTCAAATAATATTTTATAAAATAAAAATAAAATAAAATATATTTTACAAATATGTCGAAATAAAATATATAATTATTATATAATTATATATATATATATACTTATTTTATTTATTTTTAAAAAACTATTTGTGATTTTTTTAAAATTGTATTCTCAACATTTTAATATATATATATATATATATATATATATGTATATATTCCAAGATTGTAA
Source organism: Osedax fenrisi (assembly GCA_964019155.1). NCBI lineage: Eukaryota > Metazoa > Annelida > Polychaeta > Sabellida > Siboglinidae > Osedax > Osedax fenrisi. Next base: position 72,256,574 of record OZ025244.1, read on the forward strand.
GATATACATGTATCTATGAAATTATATGACTGTTATATAATATGTTTAATTAATTAATTATTATATAAATTCATAACAATTAAAACTATATAATTAAATATTATAGAATAAATGAATAAAAAAATACTGCAAAATAAAAAAACAAAAAAATAAACCAAAAAAGCAATCTGCAAGAAGAACTAAAATATATTAGTGAGAACAAACATATACGAATATTACTGGAGTATCCAAAAATAGATAATCTCAGTTTTTACATATACATATATATATATATATATATATATATATATATATATATCTTACCATCATGGAATAGTAACTATCGATAGTTACTATTCCAAGATTGTAAGATATATATGTATCCATGACATAATATGACTAATAATAATAATTTTAATAATAATAATAATAATAATAATAATAATAATAATAATAATAATAATAATAATACTAATAATAATAATAATAATAATAATAATAATAATATATAATAATAATAATAATAATAATAATAATAATATTAATAATAATAATAATAATAATAATAATAATTATTATTATTATTATAATAAATATTAATAAATATTAATAAATAATCGATATTTATTTTTAATTATTTCATAAAATTATAAATTTATATGTTAATTATAGACACCAAAGATGGATGAACAAATGGAAATAGGATCGGGTTTAATTAATTTCATGAGTCCGCTAATACATCCTCGCATTAGCTGCACACATCCATGTCCGAAAGATCACCGTCCCGCCAATCTTGTATTTGATACAAATAACCATAGACGTGGAGTTATAGTAGAACACGATAGCAAATCTCCAGTTAGTTTTATTTATTTAATATATATATATATATATATATATATGTATGTAGGGGAAAGTCTCCGATTACCAACCACCCCACTAATACCGACCCCTCTCGTATCTCAGTAACTATAAGATATATCAACAAATTATATATACATGAAATGTTAGTAATTTAATGATAAATATGAATAAGTATTTTGTTTACCATCGTGGAATAATAACTATCGATAGTTACTATTCCAAGATTATAAGATATACATGTATCCATGACATAATATGACTATTATATAATATGCTTAAATAATTAATTATTATATACATTAATAATAATTAAATACTATATAATTAAATATTCTAATACATATATATATATATATATATATATATATATATATATCTTACAATCTTGGAATAGTAACTAATAGTTACTAACTATCGATATTTACTATTCCAAGATTGTAAGATATACATGTACCTATGAAATAATATGATATTATTTTAAAAATATAAAAAATATGTCAAATAATATTTTATAAAATAAAAATAATATATAATATATTTTACAAATATGTCGAACAAAAATATATAATTATTATATAATTATATATATATATACTTATTTTATTTATTTAAAAAAAACTATTTGTGACTTTTTTTAAATTGTATACTCAACATTTTAATATATATATATATATATATATTCCAAGATTGTAAGATATACATGTATCTATGAAATTATATGACTGTTATATAATAAGTTTAATTAATTAATTATTATATAAATTCATAACAATTAAAACTATATAATTAAATATTATAAAATAAATAAATAAAAAAATACTGCAAAATAAAAAAACAAAAAATAAACCAAAAATCTATCTGCAAGAAGAACTAAAATATATTAGTGAGAACAAACATATACGAATATTATTGGAGTATCAAAAAATAGATAATCTCAGTTTTTACATATACATATATATATATATATATATATATATATATATATATCTTACCATCTTGGAATAGTAACTGTCGATAGTTACTATTCCAAGATTGTAAGATATACATGGACCCATGAAATAATATGATTATTATATAATATGCTTATAAGCTCTACGGTATCAAATATATATTTATAATTTTAATAAATATAAATTATATTTATTACCTTATAGAAATAATCATGATAATATTATCAATATTAAATAACGGACACATTATCATGATATCATATACGTTAACTATAACTATGATGTGTGTTATTGTCAGTTACATTCTAGGCAAATGTTAGAAAATAACATTTATAAGTTACTGCTGGAAGACATCAGCGTATTCAAGTTACGAGGTTAGAGCGGACAGAGGTTATACGATAACCTCATTGAACCTTTCATTAAGAAGAATCAATGTCGGATAAAGGATCCAATAAAACGAGAGGTCATATGGTTAGCATTAAAGCGTAGGTATATGTGCTGAGCTAACACCCTTATTAAGTGTGTCTATGTAATCGTTATTTAGGTATATATGTAGATTCCTATACTAATTTACATATATTTACATATACATATCTTGGAATAGTAATTATTGATAGTTACTATTCCAAGATTGTAAGTAATACATGGATCCATGACATAGTATGAATATTATATAATATGCTTAAATAGGTAATTATTATATAAATTAATAATAATTAAATACTATATAAATAATTATTATAATAAATAATATATATATATATATATATATATATATATATATCTTACAATCTTGGAATTGTAACTCTCGATATTTACTATTCCAAGATTGTAAGATATACATGTATCTATAAAATAATATGATATTATTTTAAAAATATAAAAAATATTTCAAATAATATTTTATAAAATAAAAATAATATAAAATATATTCTAAAAATATGTCGAAAAAAAATATATAATTATTATATAATTATATATATATACTTATTTTATTTATTTAAAAAAAAATATTTGTGACTTTTTTTAAATTGTATACTCAACATTTTAATATATATATATATATATATGTATATATTCCAAGATTGTAAGATATACATGTATCTATGAAATTATATGACTGTTATATAATATATTTAATTAATTAATTATTATATAAATTCATAACAATTAAAACTATATGATTAAATATTATAAATAAATAAATAAATAAATAAAAAAATACTGCAAAATAAAAAAACAAAAAAATAAACCTAAAAGCTATCTGCGAGAAGAACTAAAATACATTAGCGAGAACGAACACATACGAATATTACTGGAGTATCCCAAAATAGAAAATCTCAGTTTTTACATATACACACACATATATATATATATATATCCATGACATAATATGACTAATAATAATAATAATAATAATAATAATAATAATAATAATAATAATAATAATAATAATAATAATAATAATAATAATAATAATAATAATAATAATAATAATAATAATAATAATAATAATAATAATAATAATATATAATAATAATAATAATAATAATAATAATAATAATAATAATAATAATAATAATAATAATAATAATAATATTAATAATAATAATAATAATAATAATAATAATAATAATAATAATAATAATAATAATTATTATTATTATTATAATAAATATTAATAAATATTAATAAATAATCGATATTTTTTTTAATTATTTCATAAAATTATAAACTTATATGTTAATTATAGACACCAAGGATGGATGAACAAATGGAAATAGGATCGGGTTTAATTAATTTCATGAGTCCGCTAATAAATCCTCGCATTAGCTGCACACATCCATGTCCGAAAGATCACCGTCCCGCCAATCTTGTATTTGATACAAATAACCATAGACGTGGAGTTATAGTAGAACACGATAGCAAATCTCCAGTTAGTTTTATTTATTTAATATATATATATATATATATATATATATGTATGTAGGGGAAAGTCTCCGATTACCGACCCCCCACTAATACCGACCCCCCACTAATATCGACCCCTCTCGTATCTCAGTAACTATAAGATATATCAAAAAATTATATATACATGAAATGTTAGTAATTTAATGATAAATATGTATAAGTATTTTGTTTACCATCTTGGAATAATAACTATCGATAATTACTATTACAAGATTGTAAAATATACATGGATCCATGACATAATATGACTATTATATAATATGCTTAAATAATTAATTATTATATACATTAATAATAATTAAATACTATATAATTAAATATTCTAATAAATATATATATATATATATATATATATATATATATATATATCTTACAATCTTGGAATAGTAACTAATAGTAACTATCGATATTTACTATTCCAAGATTGTAAGATATACATATATCTATGAAATAATATGATAATATTTTAAAAATATAAAAAATATAAAAAATAATATTTTATAAAATAAAAATAATATAAAATATATTTAACAAATATGTCGAAAAAAAATATATAATTATTATATAATTATATATATATACTTATTTTATTTATTTAAAAAAAACTAATTGTGACTTTTTTAAATGGATACTCAACCTTTTAATATATATATATATATATATATATATATATATATGTATATATTCCAAGATTGTAAGATATACATGTATCTATGAAATTATATGACTGTTATATAATATGTTTAATTAATTAATTATTATATAAATTCATAACAATTAAAACTATATAATTAAATATTATAAAATAAATAAAGAAACCAAAAAGCTATCTGCAAGAACTAAAATATATTAGTGAGAACGAACATATACGAATATTACTGGAGTATCCAAAAATAGATAATCTCAGTTTTTACATATACATATATATATATATATATATATATATATATATCTTACAATCTTGGAATAGTAACTATCGATAGTTACTATTCCAAGATTGTAAGATATATATGTATCCATGACATAATATGACTAATAATAATAATAATAATAATAATAATAATAATAATAATAATAATAATAATAATAATAATAATAATAATAATAATAATAATAATAATAATAATAATAATAATATATAATAATAATAATAATAATAATAATAATAATAATAATAATAATAATATTAATAATATTAATAATAATAATAATAATAATAATAATAATAATAATAATAATAATAATAATAATAATAATAATAATAATAATTATTATTATTATTATTATAATAAATATTAATAAATATTAATAAATAATCGATATTTATTTTTAATTATTTCATAAAATTATAAATTTATATGTTAATTATAGACACCAAAGATGGATGAACAAATGGAAATAGGATCGGGTTTAATTAATTTCATGACTCCGCTAATAAATCCTCGCATTAGCTGCACACATCCATGTCCGAAAGATCACCGTCCCGCCAATCTTGTATTTGATACAAATAACCATAGACGTGGAGTTATAGTAGAACACGATAGCAAATCTCCAGTTAGTTTTATTTATTTAATATATATATATATATATATATATATATATATGTATGTAGGGGAAAGTCTCCGATTACCGACCCCCCACTAATACCGACCCCTCTCGTATCTCAGTAACTATAAGATATATCAAAAAATTATATATACATGAAATGTTAGTAATTTAATGATAAATATGAATAAGTATTTTGTTTACCATCTTGGAATAATAACTATCGATAATTACTATTACAAGATTGTAAAATATACATGGATCCATGACATAATATGACTATTATATAATATGCTTAAATAATTAATTATTATATACATTAATAATAATTAAATACTATATAATTAAATATTCTAATAAATATATATATATATATATATATATATATATATATATATATATATATCTTACAATCTTGGAATAGTAACTAATAGTAACTATCGATATTTACTATTCCAAGATTGTAAGATATACATATATCTATGAAATAATATGATAATATTTTAAAAATATAAAAATATAAAAAATAATATTTTATAAAATAAAAATAATATAAAATATATTTAACAAATATGTCGAAAAAAAATATATAATTATTATATAATTATATATATATACTTATTTTATTTATTTAAAAAAAACTAATTGTGACTTTTTTTAAATGGATACTCAACCTTTTAATATATATATATATATATATATATGTATATATTCCAAGATTGTAAGATATACATGTATCTATGAAATTATATGACTGTTATATAATATGTTTAATTAATTAATTATTATATAAATTCATAACAATTAAAACTATATAATTAAATATTATAAAATAAATAAAGAAACCAAAAAGCTATCTGCAAGAACTAAAATATATTAGTGAGAACGAACATATACGAATATTACTGGAGTATCCAAAAATAGAAAATCTCAGTTTTTACATATACATATATATATATATATATATATATATATATATATATTCGAAGATTGTAAGATATACATGGATCCATGAATAATATGATTATTATATAATATATAGATGTGACCACTCTAACTGTTCGGAGATGCAGATACCTCTTGGTCGTTGTCTGGAGCAAATGTCTTGTATCTGTGAAGGAGTGTATAAAATACAAGAAGTTTGCTCCTGCTATATGTAAATTCTATGGATTTGACGCTGCCACCATTACAAATGATACGAGTTTGGAGTTTGCTAGGGCCTGCTTTCTAAGTACAAACGATCATGGAGTACTGGGATACTTTCATCCGGTGTTGTTCAGCGCCATAACTTGGCACAAGGTGCATCATAGCCACAAATTGGTTATTAAAAAGGCTAAGGAAACTCGAAAGGAGTTAGATTTGAGAGGGAACATGATGGTAGAAGGAGGTTCAAGCAAACTAGGTTTATGGGTAAATGGATTCCGACCCGTGAGCACGTTTTGGCAGGAGGCAAACTTGCAGCCAATTGGTGTAAGATTACCAATCCGGTTGTAAGAGGAGCTACCATCAGGATGAACATAGCTCAATCTTTGGCTCTGTATGTCTATAGTTCTGCCACCACTAATATAGACATGGAAGGTACTATTGAGATGTTGTAAGGTATATTATTAGTATTATACAAGTGTGTGCACTGTAGCGTATCATATGCATTCCTGTTTCCATTGTTGATATGCATGAATGATTTGATAAAAGTCATATCCTAAATTCAACAAGTCACTTCTAGAAATACAGTCAGTACTTAAACATCTATATTAGATATATAAATCAAGCGTAGCGCATATAACATATAATATACTTAATTAATTAATTATTATATAAATTTATAATATTTTATAATTTATAATATTTACGCATGTAACCACTAATTTCAGAGTATCGTTAAGACCTCTGTTTAAATAGTACCTCTATTTATTTATATATATATATATATATATATATATATATATATCTTACCATATTTGAATAGTAACTATCGATAGTAACTATTCCAAGATTGTAAGATATACATGGATGCATAAAATATTATGATTATTATATAATATGCTTAATTAATTAATTATTATATAAATTTATAATATTTTATAATTTTATGTATTTGTTTAAATAAATTATCAATCAATCAATAAATAATATATATGGCAATATATATGGGTATGGCGATAATGCTGGCACCTGGTGGTCAAATTAGTGATCAAATTATATTCGGAACGCCTGGTTACCATGCACCGGAGATGGTTTCTGAACAAGAATATTCACTAAGTAGCGATATCTACTCTCTAGGTATAACCTTCGTTATTGTGGTTAGTATATATATATATATATATATATATATATATATATAGTTATTTGATGTATTATCATTTATAATGTTTTAGTTCATTCTACTGTATCAAATATATATTTATAATTTTAATAAATATAAATTATATGTATTACCTAATAGAAATAATCATGATACTATTAAATAACGGACACATTATCATGATATCATATACGTTAACTATAACTATGATGTGTGTTATTGTCAGTTACATTCTAGGCAAATTTAAGAAAATAACATTTATAAGTTACTGCTGGAAGACATCAGCGTATTCAAGTTACGAGGTTAGAGCGGACAGAGGTTATACGATAACGTCATTGAACCTTTCATGAAGAAGAATAATGTCGGATAAAGGATCCAATAAAACGAGAGATCATATGGTTAGCATTAGAAGCGTAGGTATATGTGCTAAGCTAACACCCTTGTTAAGTGTGTCTATGTAATCGTTATTTAGGTATACATGTAGATTCCTATACTAATTTACATATATTTACATATACATATCTTGGAATAGTAATTATCGATAGTTACTATTCCAAGATTGTAAGTAATACATGTATCTATGAAATAATATGATTATTATATAATATGCTTAATTAATTAATTATTATATAAATTTATAATAATTAAATACTATATAAATAATTATTATAATAAATAATATATATATATATATCTTACAATCTTGGAATTGTAACTCTCGATATTTACTATTCCAAGATTGTAAGATATACATGTATCTATGAAATAATATGATATTATTTTAAAAATATAAAAAATATTTCAAATAATATTTTATAAAATAAAAATAATATAAAATATATTTGACAAATATGTCGAAAAAAAATATATAATTATTATATAATTATATATATAATTATTTTATTTATTTTAAAAAACTATTTGTGACTTTTTTAAAATTGTATTCTCAACATTTTAATATATATATATATACATATATATATATGTATATATTCCAAGATTGTAAGATATACATGTATCTATGAAATTATATGACTGTTATATAATATGTTTAATTAATTAATTATTATATAAATTCATAACAATTAAAACTATATAATTAAATATTATAAAATATATAAATAAAAAAATACTGCAAAATAAAAACACAAAAAAATAAACCAAAAATCTATCTGCAAGAAGAACTAAAATATATTAGTGAGAACAAACATATACGAATATTACTGGAGTATCCAAAAATAGAGAATCTCAGTTTTTACATATACATATATATATATATATATATATATATCTTACCATCGTGGAATAGTAACTATCGATAGTTACTATTCCAAGATTGTAAGATATATATGTATCCATGACATAATATGACTAATAATAATAATAATAATAATAATAATAATAATAATAATAATAATAATAATAATAATAATAATAATAATAATAATAATAATAATAATAATAATAATAATAATAATAATAATAATATATAATAATAATAATAATAATAATAATAATAATAATAATAATAATATTAATAATATTAATAATAATAATAATAATAATAATAATAATAATAATAATAATAATAATAATAATAATAATAATAATAATTATTATTATTATTATTATAATAAATATTAATAAATATTAATAAATAATCGATATTTATTTTTAATTATTTCATAAAATTATAAATTTATATGTTAATTATAGACACCAAAGATGGATGAACAAATGGAAATAGGATCGGGTTTAATTAATTTCATGACTCCGCTAATAAATCCTCGCATTAGCTGCACACATCCATGTCCGAAAGATCACCGTCCCGCCAATCTTGTATTTGATACAAATAACCATAGACGTGGAGTTATAGTAGAACACGATAGCAAATCTCCAGTTAGTTTTATTTATTTAATATATATATATATATATATATATATATATGTATGTAGGGGAAAGTCTCCGATTACCGACCCCCCACTAATACCGACCCCTCTCGTATCTCAGTAACTATAAGATATATCAAAAAATTATATATACATGAAATGTTAGTAATTTAATGATAAATATGTATAAGTATTTTGTTTACCATCTTGGAATAATAACTATCGATAATTACTATTACAAGATTGTAAAATATACATGGATCCATGACATAATATGACTATTATATAATATGCTTAAATAATTAATTATTATATACATTAATAATAATTAAATACTATATAATTAAATATTCTATATAATATATAATAAATATATATATATATATATATATATATATATATATATCTTACAATCTTGGAATAGTAACTAATAGTAACTATCGATATTTACTATTCCAAGATTGTAAGATATACATATATCTATGAAATAATATGATAATATTTTAAAAATATAAAAAATATAAAAAATAATATTTTATAAAATAAAAATAATATAAAATATATTTAACAAATATGTCGAAAAAAAATATATAATTATTATATAATTATATATATATACTTATTTTATTTATTTAAAAAAAACTAATTGTGACTTTTTTAAATGGATACTCAACCTTTTAATATATATATATATATATATATATATATATATATATATATATGTATATATTCCAAGATTGTAAGATATACATGTATCTATGAAATTATATGACTGTTATATAATATGTTTAATTAATTAATTATTATATAAATTCATAACAATTAAAACTATATAATTAAATATTATAAAATAAATAAAGAAACCAAAAAGCTATCTGCAAGAACTAAAATATATTAGTGAGAACGAACATATACGAATATTACTGGAGTATCCAAAAATAGATAATCTCAGTTTTTACATATACATATATATATATATATATATATATATATATATCTTACAATCTTGGAATAGTAACTATCGATAGTTACTATTCCAAGATTGTAAGATATATATGTATCCATGACATAATATGACTAATAATAATAATAATAATAATAATAATAATAATAATAATAATAATAATAATAATAATAATAATAATAATAATAATAATAATAATAATAATAATAATAATAATAATAATAATAATATATAATAATAATAATAATAATAATAATAATAATAATAATAATAATATTAATAATATTAATAATAATAATAATAATAATAATAATAATAATAATAATAATAATAATAATAATAATAATAATAATTATTATTATTATTATAATAAATATTAATAAATATTAATAAATAATCGATATTTATTTTTAATTATTTCATAAAATTATAAATTTATATGTTAATTATAGACACCAAAGATGGATGAACAAATGGAAATAGGATCGGGTTTAATTAATTTCATGACTCCGCTAATAAATCCTCGCATTAGCTGCACACATCCATGTCCGAAAGATCACCGTCCCGCCAATCTTGTATTTGATACAAATAACCATAGACGTGGAGTTATAGTAGAACACGATAGCAAATCTCCAGTTAGTTTTATTTATTTAATATATATATATATATATATATATATATATGTATGTAGGGGAAAGTCTCCGATTACCGACCCCCCACTAATACCGACCCCTCTCGTATCTCAGTAACTATAAGATATATCAAAAAATTATATATACATGAAATGTTAGTAATTTAATGATAAATATGAATAAGTATTTTGTTTACCATCTTGGAATAATAACTATCGATAATTACTATTACAAGATTGTAAAATATACATGGATCCATGACATAATATGACTATTATATAATATGCTTAAATAATTAATTATTATATACATTAATAATAATTAAATACTATATAATTAAATATTCTAATAAATATATATATATATATATATATATATATATATATATATATATATATATATATATATATATATATATCTTACAATCTTGGAATAGTAACTAATAGTAACTATCGATATTTACTATTCCAAGATTGTAAGATATACATATATCTATGAAATAATATGATAATATTTTAAAAATATAAAAATATAAAAAATAATATTTTATAAAATAAAAATAATATAAAATATATTTAACAAATATGTCGAAAAAAAATATATAATTATTATATAATTATATATATATACTTATTTTATTTATTTAAAAAAAACTAATTGTGACTTTTTTTAAATGGATACTCAACCTTTTAATATATATATATATATATATATATATATATGTATATATTCCAAGATTGTAAGATATACATGTATCTATGAAATTATATGACTGTTATATAATATGTTTAATTAATTAATTATTATATAAATTCATAACAATTAAAACTATATAATTAAATATTATAAAATAAATAAAGAAACCAAAAAGCTATCTGCAAGAACTAAAATATATTAGTGAGAACGAACATATACGAATATTACTGGAGTATCCAAAAATAGAAAATCTCAGTTTTTACATATACATATATATATATATATATATATATATATATATATTCGAAGATTGTAAGATATACATGGATCCATGAATAATATGATTATTATATAATATATAGATGTGACCACTCTAACTGTTCGGAGATGCAGATACCTCTTGGTCGTTGTCTGGAGCAAATGTCTTGTATCTGTGAAGGAGTGTATAAAATACAAGAAGTTTGCTCCTGCTATATGTAAATTCTATGGATTTGACGCTGCCACCATTACAAATGATACGAGTTTGGAGTTTGCTAGGGCCTGCTTTCTAAGTACAAACGATCATGGAGTACTGGGATACTTTCATCCGGTGTTGTTCAGCGCCATAACTTGGCACAAGGTGCATCATAGCCACAAATTGGTTATTAAAAAGGCTAAGGAAACTCGAAAGGAGTTAGATTTGAGAGGGAACATGATGGTAGAAGGAGGTTCAAGCAAACTAGGTTTATGGGTAAATGGATTCCGACCCGTGAGCACGTTTTGGCAGGAGGCAAACTTGCAGCCAATTGGTGTAAGATTACCAATCCGGTTGTAAGAGGAGCTACCATCAGGATTAACATAGCTCAATCTTTGGCTCTGTATGTCTATAGTTCTGCCACCACTAATATAGACATGGAAGGTACTATTGAGATGTTGTAAGGTATATTATTAGTATTATACAAGTGTGTGCACTGTAGCGTATCATATGCATTCCTGTTTCCATTGTTGATATGCATGAATGATTTGATAAAAGTCATATCCTAAATTCAACAAGTCACTTCTAGAAATACAGTCAGTACTTAAACATCTATATTAGATATATATAAAACAAGCGTAGCGCATATAACATATAATATACTTAATTAATTAATTATTATATAAATTTATAATATTTTATAATTTATAATATTTACGCATGTAACCACTAATTTCAGAGTATCGTAAAGACCTCTGTTTAAATAGTACCTCTATTTATTTATATATATATATATATATATATATATCTTACCATATTTGAATAGTAACTATCGATAGTAACTATTCCAAGATTGTAAGATATACATGGATGCATAAAATATTATGATTATTATATAATATGCTTAATTAATTAATTATTATATAAATTTATAATATTTTATAATTTTATGTATTTGTTTAAATAAATTATCAATCAATCAATAAATAATATATATGGCAATATATATGGGTATGGCGATAATGCTGGCACCTGGTGGTCAAATTAGTGATCAAATTATATTCGGAACGCCTGGTTACCATGCACCGGAGATGGTTTCTGAACAAGAATATTCACTAAGTAGCGATATCTACTCTCTAGGTATAACCTTCGTTGTTTTGGTTAGTATATATATAGTTATTTGATGTATTATCATTTATAATGTTTTAGTTCATTCTACTGTATCAAATATATATTTATAATTTTAATAAATATAAATTATATGTATTACCTAATAGAAATAATCATGATACTATTAAATAACGGACACATTATCATGATATCATATACGTTAACTATAACTATGATGTGTGTTATTGTCAGTTACATTCTAGGCAAATTTAAGAAAATAACATTTATAAGTTACTGCTGGAAGACATCAGCGTATTCAAGTTACGAGGTTAGAGCGGACAGAGGTTATACGATAACGTCATTGAACCTTTCATGAAGAAGAATAATGTCGGATAAAGGATCCAATAAAACGAGAGATCATATGGTTAGCATTAGAAGCGTAGGTATATGTGCTAAGCTAACACCCTTGTTAAGTGTGTCTATGTAATCGTTATTTAGGTATACATGTAGATTCCTATACTAATTTACATATATTTACATATACATATCTTGGAATAGTAATTATCGATAGTTACTATTCCAAGATTGTAAGTAATACATGTATCTATGAAATAATATGATTATTATATTATATGCTTAATTAATTAATTATTATATAAATTTATAATAATTAAATACTATATAAATAATTATTATAATAAATAATATATATATATATATATATATATATATCTTACAATCTTGGAATTGTAACTCTCGATATTTACTATTCCAAGATTGTAAGATATACATGTATCTATGAAATAATATGATATTATTTTAAAAATATAAAAAATATAAAAAATAATATTTTATAAAATAAAAATAATATAAAATATATTTGACAAATATGTCGAAAAAAAATATATAATTATTATATAATTATATATATAATTATTTTATTTATTTTAAAAAACTATTTGTGACTTTTTTAAAATTGTATTCTCAACATTTTAATATATATATATATATATATACATATATATATATGTATATATTCCAAGATTGTAAGATATACATGTATCTATGAAATTATATGACTGTTATATAATAAGTTTAATTAATTAATTATTATATAAATTCATAACAATTAAAACGATATAATTAAATATTATAAAATAAATAAATAAAAAAATACTGCAAAATAAAAAAACAAAAAAATAAACCAAAAATCTATCTGCAAGAAGAACTAAAATATATTAGTGAGAACAAACATATACGAATATTACTGGAGTATCCAAAAATAGAGAATCTCAGTTTTTACATATATATATATATATATATATATATATATATATATATATATCTTACCATCGTGGAATAGTAACTATCGATAGTTACTATTCCAAGATTGTAAGATATATATGTATCCATGACATAATATGACTAATAATAATAATAATAATAATAATAATAATAATAATAATAATAATAATAATAATAATAATAATAATAATAATAATAATAATAATAATAATAATAATAATAATAATAATAATAATAATAATAATAATAATAATAATAATAATATATAATAATAATAATAATAATAATAATAATAATAATAATAATAATAATATAATCATGATTAAAATTGTAGTTCTATTTGCGCTTGGATGAGAAGACACTATTGACAAGATTATTAATAGAACCGATAATAGCACCCCAAGTCCTCGCAACTACTACTAACCCCTCCTCGGGTGCGATATCGCAGGGGAAGGGGGAGGAGGAGGCCCCCCTCTCAGTGAAGTCTTATATACATATATATATTATGAACAACTACCTATATTTTACGCTTCTTGAACGTACTACTGTCGTTACTACCCTAAGACTTCACTTATAGGGGGGCCTCCTCCTCCCCCTTCCCCTGCGATATCGTATATATATATATATATATATATATATATATATATATATATATTTATATATCATACTATCTTGTATTTAATTATTTTATTGGTATTAGTTAAATATATATATATATATATATAACATAAAATATAATTAAATGTTATTAAATATATCAATGAAATAATATATATATATATATATATATATCTTACAATCTTGTAATTTAAACTCTCGATATTTACTATTCCAAGAATGTAAGATATACATGGATCCATGAAATAATATGATTATTATATAATATGCTTATAAGCTCTATAGAGTATAGTATACTGTATCAAATATATATTTATAATTTTAATAAATATAAATTATATTTATTACCTAATAGAAATAATCATGATAATATTATCAATATTAAATAACGGACACATTAAAATAAATACCCCTGTCATGATATCATATACGTTAACTATAACTATGATATGTGTTATTTTCAGTTACATTCTAGGCAAATATTAGAAAATTACATTTATAAGTTACTTCTGGAAGACATCAGCGTATTCAAGTTACGAGGTTAGAGCGGACAGAGGTTATACGATAACGTCATTGAACCTTTCATGAAGAAGAATCAATTTCGGATAAAGGATCCAATAAAACGAGAGGTCATATGGTTAGCATTAAAGCGTAGGTATATGTGCTGAGCTAACACCCTTATTAAGTGTGTCTATGTAATCGTTATTTAGGTATATATGTAGATTCCTATACTAATTTACATATATTTACATATACATATCTTGGAATAGTAATTATTGATAGTTACTATTCCAAGGTTGTAAGATATACATGGATCCATGAAATAGTATGATTATTATATAATATGCTTAATTAATTAATTATTATATAAATTTATAATAATTAAATACTATATAAATAATTATTATAATAAATAATATATATATATATATATATATATATATATATATCTTACAATCTTGAAATTGTAACTCTCGATATTTACTATTCCAAGATTGTAAGATATACATGTATCTATAAAATAATATGATATTATTTTAAAAATATAAAAAATATTTCAAATAATATTTTATAAAATAAAAATAATATAAAATATATTTTAAAAATATGTCGAAAAAAAATATATAATTATTATATAATTATATATATACTTATTTTGTTTTATTTTTAAAAAACTATTTGTGACTTTTTTTAAATTGTATTCTCAACATTTTAATATATATATATATATATATATATATATATATATATGTATATATTCCAAGATATTGTAAGATATACATGTATCTATGAAATTATATGACTGTTATATAATATGTTTAATTAATTAATTATTATATAAATTCATAACAATTAAAACTATATAATTAAATATTATAAAATATATAAATAAAAAAATACTGCAAAATAAAAACACAAAAAAATAAACCAAAAATCTATCTGCAAGAAGAACTAAAATATATTAGTGAGAACAAACATATACGAATATTACTGGAGTATCCAAAAATAGAGAATCTCAGTTTTTACATATACATATATATATATATATATATATATATATCTTACAATCTTGGAATAGTAACTATCGATAGTTACTATTCCAAGATTGTAAGATATATATGTATCCATGACATAATATGACTAATAATAATAATAATAATAATAATAATAATAATAATAATAATAATAATAATAATAATAATAATAATAATAATAATAATAATAATAATAATAATAATAATAATAATAATAATAATAATAATAATAATAATAATAATAATAATAATATATAATAATAATAATAATAATAATAATAATAATAATAATAATAATAATAATAATAATAATAATATTAATAATATTAATAATAATAATAATAATAATAATAATAATAATAATAATAATAATAATAATAATAATAATAATAATAATAATAATAATAATAATAATAATTATTATTATTATTATAATAAATATTAATAAATATTAATAAATAATCGATATTTATTTTTAATTATTTCATAAAATTATAAATTTATATGTTAATTATAGACACCAAAGATGGATGAACAAATGGAAATAGGATCGGGTTTAATTAATTTCATGACTCCGCTAATAAATCCTTGCATTAGCTGCACACATCCATGTCCGAAAGATCACCGTCCCGCCAATCTTGTATTTGATACAAATAACCATAGACGTGGAGTTATAGTAGAACACGATAGCAAATCTCCAGTTAGTTTTATTTATTTAATATATATATATATATATATATAAATATATATATATATATATATATATATATATATATATATATATGTATGTAGGGGAAAGTCTCAGATTACCGACCACCCCACTAATACCGACCCCTCTTGTATCTCAGTAACTATAAGATATATCAACAAATTATATATACATGAAATGTTAGTAATTTAATGATAAATATGAATAAGTATTTTGTTTACCATCGTGGAATAATAACTATCGATAGTTACTATTCCAAGATTATAAGATATACATGTATCCATGACATAATATGACTATTATATAATATGCTTAAATAATTAATTATTATATACATTAATAATAATTAAATACTATATAATTAAATATTCTAATAAATATATATATATATATATATCTTACAATCTTGGAATAGTAAGTAATAGTTACTAACTATCGATATTTACTATTCCAAGATTGTAAGATATACATGTACCTATGAAATAATATGATATTATTTTAAAAAATATAAAAAATATGTCAAATAATATTTTATAAAATAAAAATAATATATAATATATTTTACAAATATGTCGAACAAAAATATATAATTATTATATAATTATATATATATATATACTTATTTTATTTATTTAAAAAAAACTATTTGTGACTTTTTTTAAATTGTATACTCAACATTTTAATATATATATATATATATATATATATATATATATGTATATATTCCAAGATTGTAAGATATACATGTATCTATGAAATTATATGACTGTTATATAATATGTTTAATTAATTAATTATTATATAAATTCATAACAATTAAAACTATATAATTAAATATTATAGAATAAATAAATAAAAAAATACTGCAAAATAAAAAAACAAAAAAATAAACCAAAAAGCAATCTGCAAGAAGAACTAAAATACATTAGCGAGAACGAACACATACGAATATTACTGGAGTATCCCAAAATAGAAAATCTCAGTTTTTACATATACACACACACATATATATATCTTACCATCTTGGAATAGTAACTATCGATACTTATTATTCCAAGAGTGTAAGATATACATGGATCCATGAAATAATATGATTATTATATAATATGCTTAATTAATTAATTATTATATAAATTTATAATATTTTATAATTTTATGTATTTGCTTATTAAATAAATTATCAATCAATCAATAAATAATATATATAGCAATATATATGGGTATGGATATAATGCTGGTGGTCAAATTAGTGATCAAATTATATTTGGAACGTCTGGTTACCATGCACCGGAGATGGTTTCTGAATAAGAGTATTCACTAAGTAGCGATATCTAGGTATAACCTTCGTTGTTTTGGTTAGTATAAATATATATATATATATATATATATATATATATAGTTATTTGATGTATTATTATGTATAATGTTTTAGTTCATTCTACTGTATCAAATATATATTTATAATTTTAATAAATATAAATTATATTTATTACCTAATAGAAATAATCATGATAATATTATCAATATTAAATAACGGACACATTAAAATAAATACCGCTGTCATGATATCATATACTATATAGTATATAACACCATATATAACGCATTTAAATATTCATCTAATTCAACAAATATTAAAAAAAAAACAAATATTTCAAAATATTAAAAAATATATTTTTTTTAAATGTTCTACAAAATTTAAAACAATATAATATATCTTGTAATATTTATACAATAATTAAATCTTAAAATAATATTTCAACAATTATTTGAAAAATATACATAATATTTCAAATAATATTTTAAAAAATACAAATAATATAAAAATATTAAAAAATATATTTTTAATATAAGTCTAAATAATATATTAAAAATATTAAAAAAATTTTATTTTTAATATATCAAAAAAAATTCAAAAAAATGTCCATAAAATTAAAGAAATATTTCAACATTTATTAATTTAAAAAAAAGCCGTACCTTAACCGTTGTTGCTCGGTTATTGATTATTTTCCTATCTATTATTTTTCAAAAATTATGTAAAAAAATTTCAAAAATATTTAAAATATATCTAAAAAAAATGTTCTAAATATTTTTTTAAATATAATTTTAAATATAATTGAAAAATATAAAAAAATATTTCAAATAATATTTAAAAAAATACAAAAAATATAAGATATGGTTATATATTTATTAAGATCGGGTGTAACAATATATATATACATAGACTTTCCTTTATATGTATAGATGACTTAATTATATATGTATTATATATAATTACTATTATTTTATAAGGGGCCACACTATATATACACAATAAATTATATTTTTTTTTACAAATAATGCGTTATTTTTTAGAAAATATATCGTTTCCCAGTAAGTAAAGTAATCAACGATCGTAATCAGATTACAATCGAACAAGTAATCAGATTACAATCATGGGGCTATGTATTGATTACGATCACTTATCATCGTTCGATTACGATCAGTGATTACGATTTGATTACGATCACTTATCATCGTTCGATTACGATCATTGATTACGGTTTAATTACGATCACTTATCATCGTTCGATTATGATCATTGATTACGGTTTGATTACGATCACTTATCATCGTTCGATTACGATCAGTGATTACGGTTTGATTACGATCACTTATCATCGTTCGATTACAATATTAAACTAACTGACTTAACATGAATAACAAATAAGGATAACACAAGTTTTTTATATAAGTGATTATTTATTACTGTTATGTTCTTGAGGCGTTATTTAGGTAATTTGCTATCTTGGACAAAATAATTTATCCTCAAGCCGATATTTATGATGTAACACTTCTGTATGATAATAAAAAATATAATTAGTTCAAAATTATATATTTGTTATCTCAATTCAGATTATTATTATATTGAGAAAATACTTATTCAAATTCTAATATCCAAAAAACCTAGCAAAAATACAAAACACACACAATAATTTTTGCCAACCAAGTGTAAAATATATATATTATAGATCTGTTTATATTTAATTAGCAACAATTAAGAAAACAGCCGTACGGATTTACAAAATTTAAATGGCTACTAATTCTCTAGGATAGTAGTATTGTCATTGTATGGAAGAATTTTTCCACCGCTACACCTATAATAATTACGTAAAACTGTCCTTTTAGAGCTATTTTCGACATATCGGGATATCTTTAGATTATAGAAAAACATGTTTCACACATAAAATGTATGCGAATGTGAGGTGTATAGTAAAAATGTAATTATATTCACTTTACTTTAATTAAGGCATTCGTAAATGGCAATAAATGGTGATAACGTTTATGTTTTCGCTATATTTTACTAAGTTTTAAATTTGTATAAACACTTAAATTTAAGTGTATGTTATAAATAAATAAATTGTTTCCAGTTATTAAATCTTTTTTTACATCTACGTTCCTTACGATCCCACTCGAGCTCCCACTCGAGCGCTTATGATATGTTTGTAAACTGTATATATATATATATATATATATATATATATATATATATATATATATATATATATATATATATATATATATATATATATATATATATACAGTTATACATATACTATATGATATACATTGTATATCTATTTATATATTGAATATTATATTCAATATAATATTCCACTGTAATTTAGTAATAATAGCGTATTTAAGGGCGCCAGTTATGGTGTTTTACATGGTGAACATAGTAGATGTATGATTTACTAAAAGCACAACAACTAATAATATACAAATTTATTATTTATTAATAATATACAAATTTGTATTCATATCTATTTATATATATTCCAATGTAATTTAGTAATAATAGCGTATTTAATAATATTATATTAAATATACAAGTATATTTCTTGAATTATGTTATCGTTTGCACTCGAGCATGTCAACTCCCGCAACGCGTATTATTATTATAATAATTATAATTATTAATAATTATAGATTTGACCCTGTCATTAGTAATCAAAATAGTCGGAGGCCATATTTAATATAATATTATATAATATGATATTATATATAATATATAGTTCATAACTATTGGTCCAGCGTTCATTATAATTAAATTTAAGTTAACATTATCGATTTTGTTAAAAGTATCAACATGAAACCGAACGTTTTAATAATAATTATCATAATTAATTATTAATTTAATAATTAAATTATTAATTATGAAAAATAAATTATTTTTATCACAATTAAATAACTCATTGAATATCTAATTATTATATATATATAACATATTATTTTATACGTATATATTATATAATATACAATACAAATTAAAATACAATTATTTTATTAACGATATAATATTCAATATTATAGCATTTTAAATTATAATAATAATATTATTAAATAATATTATATTAAAAATAAATACATGTTTTAAATAACTTAAATACTAAACTAATAAATAGTTACAACGGTATATATATATGGTCATATGTATATAAAAAATTATATTATTATATAATATAATATTATGTCTACTTACTATTTTGTTGAACTTTATTGTCTTAGAAATTGAATTAAATGATATAAGAAAACATTATATATTACAAATAAATTTTAAAGTATAAATATTTTAAAATATTATCGTTGATAATCGTTGATAGTGCATATTACAAAATACAGTATAAATCAGAATTATTAAAATGCATAGTAGATATATATTTTACATTGTAAATATTGCATTTTTGCATAGTGAAACACATCTTGTTCACACATCTATGTCCATAGATGTATAGTTTATAGTTAAATATATGTATACTAGCCGTACGGTATGGCCCGTACCCGACCAAGCTTTGCTCGGTTTTTGATGTATTGTCTATCTATTATTTATTAATTATAGATATTTTTTATTCTGCATTGTTTTTTTTTAATATTTCAAAAAGATAGTTGTAAAATATAACAAAATATTTAAAAAAATACACAATATATTTTAAAATATTAAAAAATATATTTTCAAAATATGTCGAAAAATAATTTTAAAATGTCGAAAAATGTCATTAAAAATATCAAAAAAATATTTCAAAAAAGCGTCGCGAAATATTTTACATGACAAAAAGTAAATGTTTCGACGTATTTTGGAAAATGTAGCCAGCCCAAAGACCATTCAGGTGATAATAAGAACTATAAGTTCCCAAATAATACTAAATATTGTTCGGAACCAAAGCCCCTAAAAGCGTCGAAAAAGCGCCCATAAATTCTCAAAAGCGTCGATAAATTGTTTTCTGGGAGGCGTGTGTTTTTGTTTTCACCACTTGAGCGATACATATCAGATTTTCCATTGTTGTGTATTCAATTATCGTATGTTACTCTGTATATATATGGTACTCTAATGTGGCTGGGACTTAACCGTAAATTTATTCTGTTAAGTTGACAATCAATGATTACCAACTGATCGTGAAGCAATGTTTGTGATCAGTTAACAATCATTGATTACAATCGTATTACAATCATTGATTACAATCGTATTACAATCAATGATTACCAACTGATCGTGAATCAATGTTAGTGATCAGTTAACAATCAGTTAACAATCATTGATTACAATCGTATTACAATCAATGATTACCAACTGATCGTGAATCACTGTTAATGATCAGTTAACAATCATTGATTACAATCGTATTACAATCATTGATTACAATCGTATTACAATCAACGATTACCAACTGATCGTGAATCAATGTTAGTGATCAGTTAACAATCATTGATTACAATCGTATTACAATCATTGATTACAATCGTATTACAATCAATGATTACCAACTGATCGTGAAGCAATGTTAGTGATCAGTTAACAATCATTGATTACAATCGTATTACAATCATTGATTACAATCGTATTACAATCAATGATTACCAACTGATCGTGAATCACTGTTAATGATCAGTTAACAATCATTGATTACAATCGTATTACAATCATTGATTACAATCGTATTACAATCAACGATTACCAACTGATCGTGAATCAATGTTAGTGATCAGTTAACAATCATTGATTACAATCGTATTACAATCATTGATTACAATCGTATTACAATCAATGATTACCAACTGATCGTGAAGCAATGTTAGTGATCAGTTAACAATCATTGATTACAATCGTATTACTATCAATGATTTATAAGTGTAGTTCGTAATCAAATCATAGTTGCTTATCAATGATTGTAATCTGATTGTAATCGTACTGTGATCAGTTAATCACAAATCATGATGGTGATCAAACTATAATCTAACCGCTATCACTGATTACTTTACTTACTGGGTTTTTATCGTATATTTTAGAAATTATCGGCCATATCCAATATTCTACGAAAAGTATAATTTTACACTATTGTGTTAAAATTTAAATAATTAATTAAAACAACAATAATAATATATATATAATAATATAAGTATACAGTGATATATATATATATATATATATATATATATATATATATATAAGTATACTAAATGTCTATAATATTTGTACTAGCATATAAGTATCATAACATACAAGTCACTTCATATCATTGTGTAATATTGTCAGTATATTCCCTATTAATTATTACAGACACATCGTGGTATCCATTTCAATGAAACCTAATTTGAATTAAATATTAAATATTAAATAATATATAAAAAAATATTAATTACATATACTATATGATATATTAATTATAGAAAAAAACCTAATAATTAATAAATAAACAATAATTAAATATAATTATTTAGAAATATAATAACAATAAATATTATGTAAAATATATATGATGATATTATAATCTATTAAATATGTAAATAGTTACTATTTAAAATAGTATTATAGGAAATATAAAATAATAATTACTTATATATATATATATAGAAATAACAAATATATTATTATTAATACTAATTAAATTAATATATTTAAGTATAATATATATTGTATAGTTATATTAGTTGTGGTTTAATTATATATTATTAAATATAAAAAATATATTATAATTATATAACCTAATTTATATAATATATAATATATATATACCTACTTAATTTGGTTTATTGAATACTGATCTACACTTGACAACAATTATATTAATAATAACAATTTATGGTTAATATAACGTAACCTATGTAAACAAAATAAATATATGTGTTCGTTATTGATTGGATAATAATATAATTATAACTATATTTCGACCAATCAAAATATTTGTCATAATAAAATAAATTGAATATAGAGAATACAAGTATTTATAATAAACTTAAATATTATACTAAAAATATATACAATCTCCCTCTTTCTCTCTCGCAGTATTAAATTAATATAGTTAGGTATAATATATATTGTATAGTTATATTAGTTGTGGTTTAATTATATATTATTAAATATAAAAAATATATTATAATTATATAACCTAATTTATATAATATATAATATATATACCTACATAATTTGTATTATTGAATACCAATCTACACTTGACAACAATTATATTAATAATAACAATTAATGATAATATAACGTAACCTATGTAAACAAAATAAATATATGTGTTCGTTATTGATTGGATAATAATATAATTATAACTATATTTCGACCAATCAAAATATTTATCATAATAAAATAAATTGAATATAGAGAATAAAAGTATTTATAATAAATTTAAATATTATACAACAAATATATACTATTTTTCTCTCTCTCTCTATATATACATAGTTATTTTATTTTATTTTTATTTTAAAATATTTTATTGACTACAAAATCACGTGGTGGTTATGGGCGTCATGAGAAGGAAACAAAAATAAAATAAATAAAGTACAATAAAAATAAAGGAAAAGGTAGGTACAATGTTAATAGGTGCGTGGAGAGTTTACATTTAAATAGTGACAAGGATTTCAAACACCTAATGTCATATGGTAGAGAATTCCAGTATTTTGGAGCTACCACAGAGAAAGCAGATTCAGAGTGAGCAGAGATAGTCGAGCGTTGCACAATTTTCATCGTGTGACATTTCCTGCTAGCTCGACTAAGGGTATGCATACTGATCAAGTCAGCTAGGTACTCGGGAGATCTAAGATGTATCACCTTATGGGTGATGCATAGTAGTCTGTACCTGCAGAGATATCTAAACTTAAGCCAGCTGAGTGATCGCATTAGAGTCGATATTGATACTATTGAAGAGAACTTCAGTTTATATAGGGTGCGTATAGCACGTCGTTGTATCTTCTCAAGTTTAAGCATAAGCTTTAGGGGTAGATTGCATAGCAGTGAGCAGCAGTATATGAGTCTACCGAAGACTAGCGAGTGTATTAGACTTTTAGTCATTGAAAAAGTCAATTTATTACGTGATTTTCTAATATTGTAAAGAAAATAGTTGGCATTGCGAATCATTCTAGATATGTGGTCAGAGTAATCTAGGTGGGAGTTGATGGTGAAACCAAGAGTTTTTATGGATTGTGATGTAGGGAGGGCTAGTAGAAAGGGGTGGGTGATGATTAGGGGGTAGGTAGGTCTGGAGATAATTATGGTGTCAGTTTTGGTCATGTTAAGTGATAGGGAATTATGGGAGAACCAGTCAGTAAGTTCTGTGAGGCAGTTAAAAATAGACAGTTGAATTGAGTTGGAGTCACAGGAAATGGGAAAAGAAGTATAAATTTGTAGATCATCTGCAAAGAGATGGTAGTGGATGTAAGGATATTTACGAAATATGGATTGTATGGGTAAAATATAAATAATAAAAAGTAAAGGACCAAGCACGGAGCCTTGTGGAACACCATGAGTGCTGATAAACGGGATAGAGAAGGATGAGTTGATTTTCACTGAAGAGGACCTTAAGGAAAGGAATGACATAAACCAGCTGTGTACTTGACCATGAATACCGATTTCATTGAGTCGTAAAGAAAGAATGTCATGGTTTAGAGTGTCAAAGGCACTGGATAGGTCAAGTAACACAGAGGTGAAAACGTATACGAGAGGTTGGAACAAGCGTTAGTTAATCTGACGAATGCTCCGCTCAAACCTCAGCAGAGAATTTTCATGCTCCTAAACAATTTATTACCTTCTCTTAATCACCTTCTAGTGTTAGGAGTTTCGTATAAACAGACCTGGATTAAATTGGACTACCTTGTACGGAGATTCGTTAGAAGATGGCTAAACTTACCGAAAGACGTTCCTATGGGTTTCTTTTACGCTAGTAACGACAACGGGGGATTTGGGCTTCAGTGCTTCACTGATACAATTCCGATTCTCCGTGGGAATAGGAGGGCTGGGTTATTGGGTTCTTCGGACCCGGTAACTAAAGCTCTCACTACCCTCTCCACTGACCTACGAAAGTCAACCGTTATTGAAAGATCGGGAATTGAATGTACTAGTCTGAAGATGGTGAAAGATGCTTGGGGTAAGGAATTGGTATCTAAGTACGATGGCCGTGGTATGAAGGATGCTTCGATTCTCGGATTCGTTAACAGTTGGATGGTGGATGGGACATCTCTGATGCGGGGTAATGCCTACATCGGAGCTCTATCTCTGAAGTTTAATAGCTGCCAAACTAAATCTAGGATGAAAAGGTATTATTCTCTATCCTCAAACAGGTGTGATGCATGTAACAGCACAGAAACGTTAGGACATATCTTACAAAGCTGCTCAAAAACACACTATGCAAGACTGCGAAGACACGACTCAATTGTGAAATATCTGGAAAAGGAACTCGTTAAGAAGGAATACACTGTGCTGGTCGAACCAAGAATTAAAACGATCGTCGGCCTAAGAAAACCAGATCTAGTTTTCTGGAAGACAGATTTGGGAGTGGTGTGGGTAGTGGATGTTTCGATTGTGGCGGATAATTTCTCTCTGGAGAATCCTCACATCGAGAAGGTAAACTACTACTCGAAAGAGTGCATCACGTCTTGGGCTAAAGCCGAAAGCGGTATGAGTAATGTATTAGTCAGTGCATGTATTCTTAATTGGCGGGGGACTTTATCGAAAACGAGTTACGATGAGCTTTTACCGATTGGGTGGTCTAAGCGTGTATGGATGATTATGAGTGTTCGAGTTTTGGAAAAGGGTAGATGGATCTATGATGAGTTTCGCAAGAGTACGCGCCGTAGTGCACAATGGCGGCAGCCCGACCCTGATTGAGCCCCTACTGATTGATGATATTGATAATGAATCCCCGGAATTGTTTTTGATTGAAATTGGTACGTAAGGCACTCTTGGGTGAGGACCCGAGTGGGTTAGTTAGTCAACTACTCAATACGAGAAAACCACTTTCTTGATGCGCGTGTAACAATGCGTATCGAATGTATCATGTCCCAAAAGGACATGAGGCTTGTGGAAATGGCAACTCCCTTTACGGCTTCATGCTGTGATCCGGAGGGGCCTTGTTAGCACGGGGCTTTGTTGTCAAGGGATATTAGTAGATCATTAATGATAAGATTCAGTGCTGATTCAGTGCTCCGATGGGGTAAGTAAGCACTTTGAAACTTATCAATAATTGAATTGGTAGTGATATAGTGAATAAGTTGAGCAGATACAATTCGCTGTAAGGTCTTAGAGATTGATGAAAGCTGGGAGATGGGTCGATAGCTCGACAGGTTCGAGTGGCTAAGGGTAGTTTTTTTTATAATTGGGGTGATATATGAGTTTTTCATAGACTTTGGTACGGTCGATGTAATAAGGGACGCATGAATGATCATTGTTATGGGTTCAATTAGCAATGGCGAAAGGGTACGAAGTAAAGTAAGGGGAATAGGGTCGAGTGGGGAATTGGATTTTAGGGATGCCATTATAGAGAGCACATATGGACGAGTAGGGAGAGTGAAGGAGGACCAGTGATTATGGGAAGCTAGTGAATATGAGTTGAGAGTGAGGATATCAACATTCACATTGGGGAGAGCAGCTATGATGTTCGATACTTTATTCTGGAAGAAATTAGCAAAGGAGGAGCAGAGGACTGTATCCGGTTGGTCAGGAAGGTGCCTGGGTTTTGATTTACCTACTAAGGTGAATGATAGGTTGTAGGCTTGCTTAGATGAGGTGCCATATTTACAAAGCAAGTTAGTAAAGTATGATGATTTAGTGGATAGGAGTTTTTTCCTGTATAATGAGCGACATACTTTAAAGGAACACAGGTCTTGGTTAATTTTAGTAGAAGCATAAATGGACTGTATACGACGAAGTGACTTTCTCATATTGGTGAGTTCAGTGTTGAACCAGGGGGATTTGGGATGATTACGGTGGGTAAGAGTAGTTGAGGGAGCATAAAAGTTAAGAGAATTAGATAGCGCCGTGTTGAAGACGTCAAAGAGAGTGTCAGGATCAGAGAGCGGAGATGTAATATTATTCATATGATCAAACACGGAGTTAACAAACAAGGGTTGATTTATAGAGGAGATGTTTCGAAAGTATCTTAGAGGTCGAGTATTGTGCACTACTGATAACTGTAAATCAAATAGGATAGCGAAGTGATCAGAGATTAGAGTGCTTTGGGTGGGAGAGGAAATTAAATTGGAGTCAGATGGAGATAAAACAAGATCAATGATGTTACCATTAGATATAGTTGGGAAATGAATGTGTTGTGTTAAGGAGTGCTCAAAAATAAGTTTCTTAAGAGAAAGGGAAGCATGATTATCAGTATTCACTTGAATATTAAAGTCACCAAGAATAATTGTGTTGTAAGAAGACATGGATTCTAAAATGGTAGAGAGATCATTAAGGAAAGACCGAATGCTGGATGATGGTGGGCGATAGATGATTATAAACACAATGGTAAATAGGGAGGGGAACTGAATGTCACATATCAGCATTTCACAAGAGGAGAAATTAGGGGTGGAAGAGGAAATAAGTTTGACCTCAGTGGAGAACAACAGGGCAAGACCACCACCACGGTTAGGTGTGGGTCTGTTAGCGAGTAGTAATGTGAAGCCATTGGGAGTTAATTGAGATGCTAAAGCAGAGTCATCATTTGTAAGCCAAGTCTCGGTGATATCCGATATGGAGCAATTAGAGTCAATGATTAATTGAGTGATTAAATCTACTTTATTCCTGATTGATCTCGCATTGAGGAGTAGAAAGGAGTAGTTATTGGGAGAGTATGTATTTAGTCAATTCGAAGGTTTAACATTAGTGCGGGAGGATTTACAGAAAGAGTCATAGGATTTAGACCAAGACTCAATCTCAACATCAGTAGGTAGGTAGGGATTCGATTTCCAGTCAATTCTACCAGAGGTGAGGGGGGATCGAAGTTGATAAGTAAGGGTTCGTCTATTAAATACACACTTTAGGTCATGACAGTGGGCTTTTGATGCATGGAAGAGAATTCGACCAGCCTTGATGGTTGGAGGGTCAATATATTGACGTATGAATAGAGATTTATAGGTAGATGACTGAAGTAGTGACTGTTGTATTGTTATTTATAGTCATTGAATATGACCTGCGACCCTTGACATATTTCATATTAACTTCCTCTTGTAAATAAATATATATCTAGTTATACGTGTTTTATTAATATATCAAATCTTCGTAGCACAAACTCGTAAATTAGCCATTCTTTGCATCCAGATCTATTCCGTTATAGTTAGAACAATAAACTATCATAACATGGTGACAGCGGCGGGATAAAACGAACGCCAGAATCAGACATTTAAAGCCTTTTAAAAAAAAAGCACGTGTACGGAAACAATTTTTTTAACAAATTTAAAAAAAATAATAATTATGGACGGAATAAGGACCCCGAGCATGGTATGGTCAGGAGACCTACCCCACGAATTAATGGCATTTAAACAATATGTTACATTAATATTCAAGGGCCCGTTATCAAAATTGAAAAGCGAAGAGAGGATGACATACGTCCTCATATGGATCGGTGAAGAAGGGCTGAGAATATATAACACGTGGAACAATGAAACCACAACTCTAATCGAATTTTGGGCCCACCTGAGCGAGGTCCTAGAGCCAAGGTCTAACTACAGACTGGCCAGACTACTACTAGAAAAGATGAAACAAGCCAAAGACGAACTAGTAGACGAATACATGACTAAATGCATGCTCCAAGCGAAGAAATGCAAATTCCGTGATGAAACCGAGATAGAAACGCGCCTGATAGAGCAAATAATCAGAGGAGGCACTCACGACAAAGTCAGGGAAGATATACTCTGCAAGGACAACACCCTAACACTCGACCAGGCCATGAAAATCGCCCGTACCTACGAAGCACTACAGAGCGAGCTCAAGGAGTTCAAAGCCGGCTCCAACACCCATATCGATCATGTTAGTAATAGACTTAGTGATAATAAACCTAAGACCGCATATCGGAAGACTAATAATCGCCTCGATAAATCACATAATGATAAGATTACTAATTATTATGTTACTTGTAAATATTGCGGCCTGAAACACACGGGTACCCAGTGCCCCGCCGCACAGTCCGAGTGTCGATTTTGTCACAAAATTGGTCACTGGGCTGCGGTGTGTCGCCAAAAATCTAAACCACTTTCTGCCCAGTACCATAATAACACAGGTCACGCCCGAAAACACGATCGCGGACACGACCGCACATACGATCGCGGACCCGACCGCACACACGACCGCTCATACGACCGCACGTTCGACGAGCTGAAATTCAACGACCTGAAACTCGACGAGATCGCAGCAGACCCGACAAGAGTACTGAACACCGTCCTACGCTTCACGCTGAGAGGGCTACCCGCGACCATGAAGGCGAAGGTAGACACAGGCGCGGAAGGAAACATCCTTCCACTACGTACGTATCTTCGAATGTATCCCGAGCACTGCAACAACGCACGACCAACGCTTGGTCACCTAAACCCAAGCCGAACCACGCTGACCGTCTACAACGGAGACAAGATGGTCCACTACGGAACAATCGATATCGACATCACGCTAAAGAATGTGACAACACGAGCTACCTTCTATGTAGCTGAGACACCAGGTCCGATAATACTGGGCCTACAATCAATAACCAAGATGAAGGTTATTACGATAAATAACGTCAAGACGAACAATATCAAGACTTCAGACGACCTCGAGAACATGTACCCAGACCGATTCGAAGGGATCGGCAACTTCGAAGGCACTTACCACATAGTGACCGACCCCACGGTACCCCCAGTAATACACTCCCCGCGAAGACCCCCGATATCGATGGTACAAGAAATCAAAGATGAATTAGACCAGATGGAGAAAACCGGTGTGATAAAGAAAGTCACAGAACCAACAGAATGGGTCTCAAGCCTGGTATATGCACGGAAGCAATCAGGCAAGTTAAGGATATGCCTCGACCCACGCGACCTTAATAAGGCAATAATGAGACCCCACTACCCGACAAAGAACTTGGAAGACGTATCCTACAAACTCAAGGGTGCAAAAATATTTAGCAAACTAGACGCCCGCCAAGGTTATTAGGCAATACACCTAGACCACGAATCCAGCCTGAAGACTACGTTCAACAGCCCACACGGAAGGTACCGATTCCTGAGGCTACCCTTCGGCTTAAACCTTAGCCAAGACGTCTTTCAACTCAAGATGGACATGATAATTGAAAACTGCCCTGGAACCCTCGGTATAGCCGACGACATAGCTGTCTTCGGAAAGAACGAAGAAGAACACGACGCAAACCTCCACCACTTAATGACCCGCGCCCGAGAAGGAGGACTCATATTCAACAAAGAAAAGTGCACGATCAAACAGACCTCTATACACTTTTTTGGTCTCATATTCAACGAAACTGGAGCGAAACCAGACCCGGCAAGACTAGACGCGATAAGAGACATGAAATCACCAACGAACAAGACCCAACTACAAGAATTCCTGGGCATAGCCACATACATGAGCCCATTCGTACCAAACTTATCCACACACGCTGCGCCGCTACGAGACCTGCTCAAGAAAGAAACCGACTTCACCTGGACATCTTCCCATGAAAAGAAATTCGACGACATCAAGACCTTGATCTGCAGAGACAGCGAACTCACATACTTCGATCCCGCAAAAGAAATCGTCATCCAAGTAGATGCATCAGGAAGAGGCTTGGGAGCAGTACTGACCCAATCTGGGAAGCCCATAGCCTACGCCTCAAAATCACTCACCGAATGCGAACAGAGATACGCAAACATAGAACGCGAGATGCTCGCCGTTGTATTCGGATGTACCCGTTTCCATACTTACATATACGGAAAACGGTGCACCATCCAGTCAGACCATAAGCCGCTCTCGATGATAATCCTCAAGAATATCGCGAGCGCCCCCACTAGGCTTCAAAGAATGCTCCTCAGACTACAATCGTACGATATCGACATAGAATACATACCCGGAAAATGCATACCACTACCAGATACACTCTCGCGACAACCACTGCCAGAGAATAATGAGATACTGTTCGACAAGCAGATATCTTACACCCGCTTCAGTGAACCCAGAATAATGAAATCAAGAACGAAACAAAGAAAGAAAAAGAACTTCAAGAACTAAGCTGCATGATCATCAATGGATGGCCCAAAGAAAGGAGAGATATCCCCCAGACAATACGAGAATATTGGCCTTTCCGCGACGAGCTTACCATAGAGAACGGCATGATCATCAAAGGAAATCAAATACTGATCCCTACACATCTACGACCCGAGATATTAAAAGATCTACATATTCCACACCTAGGAATCGTAAAGACCAACCTACTCGCAAAGACCTGTATATATTGGCCAAGAATGAACAAAGACATACAAGACCTAACAGGAGAATGTAGCGAATGCCAGACCCACCAAAGAAGGCAGACCCCCGTAGCATTCGTCGACAGAAGATTACCAAGAGAACCATGGGAGGCGATTGCAGCCGATCTGTTCGAGCTCAACAAAGAAAATTACCTGCTAGTCGCCGACATCTATACCAAATTCCCAATCCTAAGGAAACTAAGAAGCACCCACAGCAGCAGTATCATCCAGACACTAAAAGAGATATTTTCAGAACACGGAATACCGAGACACTTCCATTCCGACAATGGACCACAATTCTCGGCAATATCCTTCGCACAATTCGCTGCGAGCTGGGGATTCCATCACAATACCAGCTCACCACACTATCCACAAAGCAATGGATTCATTGAACGACAGATACAAACCATAAAGAGAATCCTGACAAAGACCGACGATCCAGAAAAGGCCCTACTATTCTGGAGAGCCACCCCCCTAGAAAGGAACCACCCCTCTCCAGCCGAACTCCTATACGGAAGGATCATCAAAACGACGCTACCAAAGACCAAAGTACCAGCATCTACAAAACAAGACAAGCTGCTCAACGACCGACAAAAGAAAGCATCCGACCGCTATAACACCAAGGCACGAACAAACAAACCGACACTGAACAGTGGACAACGCGTGTTCATCAGAAACCCCATCAACAGCACATGGAGTCCCGGCACTATCCATGCGGAATACCCGTCCCCGAACTCGTACATGGTAGACTCAGATCTCACCGGCTCAAGATTCCGACGAACCCTGACAGACTTGCGTAGAGACGACACTACCAGCGAAGACCCACCGGTCATCGTACAACCCGATGTTGCATACGAGCGACCATCACGCCAACGCCGACCACCGAGTCGCCTTGACCTATGACATGCGCAATAGCACATCACCCAAACTACGTATCCCTCACGACAAAACACAGTCCTGAGGTTGATTATTATTATACTTACATCGGTGTCGCTATGACAACCTAGCATGTACCTCCATGTCAACAGACCTGACTTTGACTAACAAAGGGGGATGTTGTATTGTTATTTATAGTCATTGAATATAACCTGCGACCCTTGACATATTTCATATTAACTTCCTCTTGTAAATAAATATATATCTAGTTAGACGTGTTTTATTAATATATCAAATCTTCGTAGCACAAACTCGTAACTTAGCCATTCTTTGCATCCAGATCTATTCCGTTATAGTTAGAACAATAAACTATCATAACAGTGACCTAGAGTTAATAAGGGTATCGGTCGCACATGACGAAGATAATACTAGGTTGGCATAGTGAGAGATGAAGGAGTAGTCAGTGATGGTGATGGGGTCTAGTTGAAGGTGGGCAAATAGTGATTTTATGTAGGTAAGGTTTCTGTCAGCAGGTAGGATATGCTCAATGATTATTGATGGTTTGGAAGCGCAGGAGTGAATAGTGGGTGGATTAAGTAGGGTGGAGGTAGAAGGGGATGGAGGTAAATTTGATTTGACAATGGCAGAGAAAGATTTGGTTGTTGATTTATTTAGGGCATCAGGAAGAGATGAGATAGCGGAAGAGAGTGACTCTAGGATAGTGGAGTCATTAGAATAGGGAGAGAAGGAGGATAATTGGGCAGTAAGAGACTCAATGCCAACTTGTAATTTGTTAAGTTTATCATTAATAAAGGTATTACCAGTGGATAGGTTAGTATTAGTGCATACATCACATTTGAACACAATATTAGGAAGGGAGAAACTAGCCCTGAAGTATTTTGGCATATTCTGGGATCGACACTCAGCTGGCAAGGATAGGTATAGGCATTTGTAGTGAATAGTGTTGTCACAGCCATCACACGAAATGGCATCATCAGGAGTGGATACATCATTGAACTTCAGGCAGGACATTGTAGCCATGAGATGGAGCAGGAAACACGTTGGCGAGATCTAACAATCGATGCCGCAACAGGAGAAGTCGTGATTTAGAAACCGGTTTG
This sequence comes from Osedax fenrisi, assembly GCA_964019155.1. Lineage (NCBI taxonomy): Eukaryota > Metazoa > Annelida > Polychaeta > Sabellida > Siboglinidae > Osedax > Osedax fenrisi. Next base: position 72,291,829 of record OZ025244.1, read on the forward strand.
AGGAAGGCCAGTCAGATGACGCAGCACGTGATGGTAGAATCAGCCGTTCAGGTAGCTGTATGGGTATAGATAGACAGGCAGGTATCCGCGTTCTATAGTAATCAAGGAGGTAGTAACTAACCGAGTATGGTAGGTTGGTAGTCGGCTGACTACCTTGAAGAATACTGCAGTGGGAGGTCCACTGAGTTCGATTAGCCAGCCAGTAATCGGATTAATCGTTTAATAATATATACAGGGGTCTGTATTTAAAGTTACAATAACAATATATACATATATGTATAATCTACAAATACAAGTAGTAGACAGTTTTTTTTTACTAAAAACCCATATTAGTAGTACATATGAGTATATATCAGTATATTAAATTAGTGCACATAAAATAAACATATATAAATACTTTAATATTAATATTAATACTTTAATATTAATATAATAAATAAATTATTAGAAAATAAATCAAATAAATATGTTATGTAATAATGAAATTAAATATATAATGAATATAAGATTTAAAATTAACAAAATAAAAAATAAAAATAAGTAATAAATAAAAATAGATATATATGCAATTATGAATTGAATGAAATGTACAAGTAATTTAACTTAATTAAAAAATTAATATTTTAATTCAGTTTAAAACTAGGTCAATTTGTACATTTGATTTACACTAAAAATTGCACATATAATAAATATTAGTTGGTAATTTATTTAATTAATATCTAATAAAGTATATAAAATATAATTTAATAAATAAATTAACGCATATATATACAAATATATATATTTAATAAATATAATAAAATTACATAGAATCAATATACTCAAAATAAATATAAATATATATAAATATCAAAATAATATTTATATATAAAAAAAAAAAAAAAATAAATAAATAAATAAAATAAAATAATCTAATAAATGACTTAGCTTATAAACACGTCTGTATGGCATGAAGGTTTATTTAAGAATGAATTAATTTAAGAATTATTTAAGAATATATATATATATATATATATATATATTATAAGTTTATATAGGGAATACTATGTAGTCGCGTTTGTACAATTTAAATAATTTAAAAAAACCGTATTATCAATATAGTCGATTAAATAATTTTTTTGTTAATAATTCATAAATATTTGATTATAAATATATAATTTCTCATATGTTTATTAAACTAGAGAATAAATAACACTTTTTTATCTATAAATACATTTTTTTCGTATTCGTTTCTTGAAATTTCATACCTACACTTATGCATAAATATTTAAGTTTATATGTTACTATTAATAAAGTTTTTTTATTATAATTAAACTAATTTTGTTTCAAAAATGTCAAAAAAACGTGTATCTACACACATATCTCGTATGTTCTTGCTACTGATCTCATAAATTCATCCACATACCACCCTATTATACTTGGTGATTTCAACTATCATTTTAATGCTATCTCAAATCCACATATTATGTTCACTAATTTAACAAATTCATTATCCCTATCACAACATGTCAATTTCCCAACTCATATAAATGGCAATAGTATTGATCTTGTATTCTCCAGTTCTCTCCATTCTGAACTCATGGTATCAGTAATATGTCTAGGCTTGATCTACTTTCCGATCACTTCCTAATCTCATTCAAAACTAACTTTACTATCACTCTTAATCAGAAAACACGTATTACATACAGACCCATTAAGAATATTAATTCCATGATATTCTTAGCTGACCACATTCTGCTTAAGGTGACTACTATTATTCTTCAGTTGTATTAAATTCCATACTATCACATCTTCTCGATAAACATGCGCCTTCAAAAACTATATCAGTAACTCTACATCCTGATACCCCATGGTTTACTTCCCACCTCATGTCCTTGAAACTATCACTAAGTAAATATGAAAGAATATACATATCCTTGAAATCTTCATCTTCTAGAGCTTCATTCATTGAGCAACGTAAGATCTACAAGTTAGTAATTTCCTATGCCAAATCTAGCTATTACACTCAGGTTATAAATGATACTGCTTCTGATAACCGACGACTTTTCAGACTAGCTAATAAGTTGTTATCTCCCCCAAAACCAGCATTACTACCATCTATAATTAACATTTCTCCATTACAATTAAGCTGTCTTTTCTCCAAAACATTTTCTAATAAGATTGACTCCATCATAATAAAGATCAATAACCATACGCCTACTGCCAATTATCCTTCAATCATAGTTACCCCACCTATATCTGTTTTCTTAAGTTTTTTTCGTCCGCCACATATATCTCTCATATCTAAACTACTTTAGATATGAGAGATATATTACTCTAAATACTCTATTTTTAAACTTTATTCCGATTATCTATGTCCAACTATCTGTAACATCATCTCATATTCCCTAAATTCCGGTACTGTTCCTTCAATTTTTAAACAAGCAATAATCACATTCTTAAAAAACCTTCACTCGATCCTGATTCACTTCTCAATTATCGCCCAATTTATCAGCTACCTTTGGTGAGTAAAATTTTGGAAAGAGTTGTCTCTCGTCAACTAATCTCCTATTTAACCGCCAATAATCTCCATATTCCTCAACAAAGTGGTTTTCGCCGAGGACACTCCACAGAAACAGCAATACTAAACGTAATTGATGTAATCACTTCTACCCTTAATACTAAAAACTGCTGTCAACTAGTAATGCTGGACATATCCAGTGATTTCGATACGCTTGATCACAAAATTCTACTGTCCCGTCTACACCTGCTTGGAGTTAGAGACCTTGCCCTCTCATGGTTTACTTCATATATATTTTACCGTAGTAGCAGTGTAAAAATATATAATTATTTGTCTTCCCCTTCTCCTATGAAATATGGTGTTCCCCAGGGATCAGTACTCGGTCCTTCACTTTTCTCAATTTATTTATACCCATTACCATCCATAATATCTAAATATCCAAATATATATTACCATCTTTATGCAGATGGCATACAACTATATATGTTTCTTCCAACTAATTCATCACCAGGTCTCAATAATCAACTCTCTAATTGTGCTAATGACATTAAAGAATGGCTTATTTCTAATAATCTTATCCTTAATACCTCCAAAACTACATCGTTGAATCTTTTTCCATCACCAACTTACTTCCCTCCTTTTCTTATTGATAATATTGTAATATCTCCTTCTCCTACTGCATCTAACTTAGGTGTACTTTTCTACACTTTCCTTCATTCCTCATATTACTGCCATCACTAAATCTGCAAATTATCATCTATTTAGAATTAGAAAAATACCAAAACCAATTACTGTATCTCTTACTAAAACTCTAGTTAATTCCCTTGTACTCTCAGGTATAGATTACTGTTCCTCAATATTTATAAATCTTCCATTATCATCTATCTCTCCCTTAAATCGAGTTATTCGTTCATCAATCTGTACAACATATAACATACGTATTCAAGATCATTCCTCTACTTCCTCATACCAACACCTATCTCCATGGTTCACATTTAACAAACGCTATGCTAATCGCATATTATCTATTGTTCATTCCTCAATATACTCTTCAAATTGCCCTTCATATATTTCTGCTTCTCTAGTACAAAGAGCTCCCCTTCCATCACTTAGAAACCATGTATCTCACCTTCTATCTACCCCTATTCTACGTCCCTCAAAAATGAATACTCGAGCACTGAGTTATATTGGTCCTAAGCTATGGAATTCACTCCCGCCCTATATTAGATCCATAAAATCGCATAAAACATTCATGAAATATATACAATAATTGATATCAGGTGAGAACCTGAATTACTAATATTGTTTGTCATTATTATTTTATTTATTAATTTCCGTACGGCTTATTCTATTTTATTTTATTATTATTATTGGTATTTATTATTTACCTACTTTTATTATTTGTATTCTATTATATACACTTTTGAGAAAATATTTATGATTTATTTAAGTGTCTAAATAAACATTCAATCAATCAATAGCCCAGCTACTGCGATGACACTACCAGTGCAATTTATTAAAATATATAAATAACATTAATATATTTTAATATATAATTATATACCTACTATATATAATAATACAACTAGTATAATTAAAAATAAACTTTAAAACACATATTTTTTTAATGAAGAAAGGTTTAGTTTTTTATATAATTTTGCCGAGTTTGCCTAGTTACATTTTCATTAGTACCATAATAATGTCATCAATATATAAAACTCTGATAATTTAATAAATATTTATCAAACTGTTCAAATGAATAAATAATTCGTGAGATATAAGATTCTAAAGTTCTTTGAGTAATAAATATTATATAATAATGTGTACACAATTAATAGGTATTTTTATACAATATATTATATACCCGATTAATCGGGTATATAATATATAATTATATACTATATACTATATATTATTATTTAAAGTATACCTTAGAATCAATATCTGTTTCCCGTTTATAAAATAAGATTTAAAAAAATAAGGTGACTCGGGTCTCCCAATTTTTGGGGAACAAGAGCCATTTTAAATTTTATAATTACAATTATATTTAACCCATTATAAATTTGTATGAACATTTTACATAAAAAATAATATCCTATTTATTAATTATAATATACTAAACATGTTTAATGAATGAAATGATGTTTACTTTTAGTAGATTAAATGTATTATACAGTTTTGGTTAAACAATTTTTTTTGTAAATTCTCTCCCTACACACCCTAATAATTAAAAAAAAATTCAATTTTGTATGGCCCCTATCAATGTTTGGCTTAAGTGAATTATCATTAAAACATGTTTACTAAAATTGCTTTTGACTTTATAAATAAACCATAATTGTATTATATTTACATGATATATCATATATATCATATGTACATATATCATATATTATAATATATAATTATATATAATATCAGTAACACTTATAGTTAGTGAAAATATATTCCTATAAACTTAAAATATAGAATTCTATACTATATTTATTAATTTATTAATTTTTATTATTTATTAATTAAGAATACAATTTAATAAGTATCTAAATAATAAAAGTTTGAGATATAGCTTCATTGGTGGTATTAATATTTTATAACGCGCTATTTTTATGAAAATCAGAATAGTTCACACGTTGCTCGCTGATTGGTTATAGTGTATCCGTATTAAGACATTTAAAGTGTCCGTATTAGGGACTTATATGACCTCTAGATATATGCTTATAACTTAATGAATATTTGATAACAAATATAGAAATTATATATATAATTGTTAGAATGCTTTATTTTTTAATAATAGTGTTATCGATAAATTTGTATATTCTTGAGAAGGTTTTAAGTTGTATTTTTATTTTCATAAATTTAAAAACGTAATAAAAAAATAAGTTTATTGGATGTGTCAGCAATATTTTGAATAATTAAAAACTAAAAAATATTTTATAGACTATTTATGTAATTATGAATATTTTATTCATTAACATTTTTTTTGTAGGATTTATGTTTTCTGGGATGCCGAGAGTGTTCGTATTCGGTTACTTCCCGTAGTATATTTTTAATTATTAATAAATATTCATATATTATATATATATAGCATACATTGCAAAGAAATAAAAGTATATTTATTTAAATGTAATATAACATTATTATATTGTGATTTTATTATATAGGTGATAAAAGTATGTATAACATATTTTATATTGTTAATTATTATAAACTGTAAATGATAATAAATATAAAAAAAAATAGTATTCACTTATGTTTTTAATACAGAAATATAGTCATTATAATTGAAATAATAAATATAAAAATAATAAATATATTATGTATACACTATTTCTATATCTACTTTGACTTTAACAATTACTATATATTTATAACAACATTTCTTTAAAATAATCTTATTAATCTGATTTAAAAACTAAACTTAAATATAACAAGTTACATTATTTATAGATATTTTATCTACGAAAATATATAGTTGAAATATAGAGTCAACATTATAATGTATAAATATTTTATAATGATAACATATGATGAGATATTAAAACACAAATAAAACAATATAAATTATTTAATTTGTATCGTTTATAGCATAATTTCATAATTAATATAAGATAACATATTTTAAATATGTTTAATTATTGTAAAAATTGATGACTTTAAATACTATAAATAAAGCTAACTTTAATTACTCTATAGGCTATTGTAACCTAGGTATTGTAACCTAGGTATTGTAACCTAGGTATTGTAACCTATGTATTGTAACCTATGTATTGTAACCTATGTATTGTAACCTAGGTATTGTAACCTAGGTATTGTAACCGATGTATAGTAACCTAGGTATTGTAACCTATGTATTGTAACATAGGTATTGTAACCAAGGTATTGTAACCTAGGTATTGTAAAATAGGTATTGTAACCTAGTTATTGTTATCTAGGTAAGGTAACCTAGGTATTGTAACCTAGTTATTGTTAACTAGGTAAGGTAACCTATGTATTGTAACATAGGTATTGTAACCTATGTATTGTAACCTATGTGTTGTAAGCTATGTATTTTAACCTATATATTGTAACCTAGGTATTGTAACCTAGGTATTGTAACCTATGTATTGTAACCTAGGTATTGTAACCTAGTTATTGTTACCTAGGTAAGGTAACCTAGGTATTGTTACCTAGTTATTGTAACCTAGTTATTGTTATCTAGGTAAGGTAACATAGGTATTGTAACCTATGTATTGTAACCTATGTATTATAACCTATGTATTGTAACCTATGTATTGTAACCTATGTGTTGTAAGCTATGTATTTTAACCTATATATTGTAACCTAGGTATTGTAACCTAGGTATTTTAACCTAGGTATTGTAACCTAGGTATTGTAACCTAGGTATTGTAACCTAGGTATTGTAACCTAGGTATTGTAAAATAGGTATTGTAACCTAGTTATTGTTATCTAGGTAAGGTAACCTAGGTATTGTAACCTAGTTATTGTTAACTAGGTAAGGTAACCTATGTATTGTAACATAGGTATTGTAACCTATGTATTGTAACCTATGTGTTGTAAGCTATGTATTTTAACCTATATATTGTAACCTAGGTATTGTAACCTAGGTATTGTAACCTAGGTATTGTAACCTATGTATTGTAACCTAGGTATTGTAACCTATAGGTATTGTAACCTATGTATTGTAACCTATGTATTGTAACATAGGTATTGTAACCTATGTATTGTAACCTAGGTATTGTAACCTATGTATTGTAACCAAGGTATTGTAACCTATGTATTGTAACCTATGTATTGTAACCTAGGTATTGTAACCTAGGTATTGTAACCTAGGTATTGTAAAATAGGTATTGTAACCTAGTTATTGTTATCGAGGTAAGGTAACCTAGGTATTGTAACCTAGTTATTGTTACCTAGGTAAGGTAACCTATGTATTGTAACATAGGTATTGTAACCTATGTATTGTAACCTATGTATTGTAAGCTATGCATTTTAACCTATGTATTGTAACCTAGGTATTGTAACCTAGGTATTGTAACCTATGTATTGTAACATATGTATTGTAACCTATGTATTGTAACCTAGGTATTGTAACCTATGTATTGTAACCTATGTATTGTAACCTATGTATTGTAACCTATGTATTGTAACCTAGGTATTGTAACCTATGTATTGTAACCTATGTATTGTAACCTAGATATTGTAACCTAGGTATTGTAACCTATGTATTGTAACCTAGGTATTGTAACCTATAGGTATTGTAACCTATGTATTGTAACCTATGTGTTGTAAGCTATGTATTTTAACCTATATATTGTAACCTAGGTATTGTAACCTAGGTATTGTAACCTATGTATTGTAACCTAGGTATTGTAACCTAGGTATTGTAACCGATGTATAGTAACCTAGGTATTGTAACCTATGTATTGTAACATAGGTATTGTAACCAAGGTATTGTAACCTAGGTATTGTAAAATAGGTATTGTAACCTAGTTATTGTTATCTAGGTAAGGTAACCTAGGTATTGTAACCTAGTTATTGTTAACTAGGTAAGGTAACCTATGTATTGTAACATAGGTATTGTAACCTATGTATTGTAACCTAGGTATTGTAAAATAGGTATTGTAACCTAGTTATTGTTATCTAGGTAAGGTAACCTAGGTATTGTAACCTAGTTATTGTTAACTAGGTAAGGTAACCTATGTATTGTAACATAGGTATTGTAACCTATGTATTGTAACCTATGTGTTGTAAGCTATGTATTTTAACCTATATATTGTAACCTAGGTATTGTAACCTAGGTATTGTAACCTATGTATTGTAACCTAGGTATTGTAACCTAGTTATTGTTACCTAGGTAAGGTAACCTATGTATTGTAACATAGGTATTATAACCTAGTTATTGTTATCTAGGTAAGGTAACCTAGGTATTGTTACCTAGTTATTGTTAACTAGGTAAGGTAACCTATGTATTGTAACATAGGTATTGTAACCTATGTATTGTAACCTATGTATTATAACCTATGTATTGTAACCTATGTATTGTAACCTATGTGTTGTAAGCTATGTATTTTAACCTATATATTGTAACCTAGGTATTGTAACCTAGGTATTTTAACCTAGGTATTGTAACCTAGGTATTGTAACCTAGGTATTGTAACCTAGGTATTGTAACCTAGGTATTGTAAAATAGGTATTGTAACCTAGTTATTGTTATCTAGGTAAGGTAACCTAGGTATTGTAACCTAGTTATTGTTAACTAGGTAAGGTAACCTATGTATTGTAACATAGGTATTGTAACCTATGTATTGTAACCTATGTGTTGTAAGCTATGTATTTTAACCTATATATTGTAACCTAGGTATTGTAACCTAGGTATTGTAACCTAGGTATTGTAACCTATGTATTGTAACCTAGGTATTGTAACCTATAGGTATTGTAACCTATGTATTGTAACCTATGTATTGTAACATAGGTATTGTAACCTATGTATTGTAACCTAGGTATTGTAACCTATGTATTGTAACCAAGGTATTGTAACCTATGTATTGTAACCTATGTATTGTAACCTAGGTATTGTAACCTAGGTATTGTAACCTAGGTATTGTAAAATAGGTATTGTAACCTAGTTATTGTTATCGAGGTAAGGTAACCTAGGTATTGTAACCTAGTTATTGTTACCTAGGTAAGGTAACCTATGTATTGTAACATAGGTATTGTAACCTATGTATTGTAACCTATGTATTGTAATCTATGCATTTTAACCTATGTATTGTAACCTAGGTATTGTAACCTAGGTATTGTAACCTATGTATTGTAACATATGTATTGTAACCTATGTATTGTAACCTAGGTATTGTAACCTATGTATTGTAACCTATGTATTGTAACCTATGTATTGTAACCTATGTATTGTAACCTAGGTATTGTAACCTATGTATTGTAACCTATGTATTGTAACCTAGATATTGTAACCTAGGTATTGTAACCTATGTATTGTAACCTAGGTATTGTAACCTATAGGTATTGTAACCTATGTATTGTAACCTATGTGTTGTAAGCTATGTATTTTAACCTATATATTGTAACCTAGGTATTGTAACCTAGGTATTGTAACCTATGTATTGTAACCTAGGTATTGTAACCTAGTTATTGTTACATAGGTAAGGTAACCTATGTATTGTAACATAGGTATTGTAACCTATGTATTGTAACCTATGTATTGTAACCTAGGTATTGTAACCTATGTATTGTAACCTAGGTATTGTAACCTATAGGTATTGTAACCTATGTATTGTAACCTATGTGTTGTAAGCTATGTATTTTAACCTATATATTGTAACCTAGGTATTGTAACCTGTGTATTGTAACCTATGTATTGTAACCTAGGTATTGTAAAATAGGTATTGTAACCTAGTTATTGTTATCTAGGTAAGGTAACCTAGGTATTGTAACCTAGTTATTGTATACTAGGTAAGGTAACCTATGTATTGTAACCTAGGTATTGTAACCTATGTATTGTAACCTATGTATTGTAACCTATGTATTGTAACCTATGTATTGTAACATAGGTATTGTAACCTATGTATTGTAACCTATGTATTGTAACTTAGGTATTGTAACCTATGTATTGTAACCTATGTATTGTAACCTAGGTATTGTAACCTATGTATTGTAACCTAGGTATTGTAACCTATAGGTATTGTAACCTATGTATTGTAACCTATGTGTTGTAAGCTATGTATTTTAACCTATATATTGTAACCTAGGTATTGTAACCTAGGTATTGTAACCTATGTATTGTAACCTAGGTATTGTAACCTAGTTATTGTTACCTAGGTAAGGTAACCTATGTATTGTAACATAGGTATTGTAACCTATGTATTGTAACCTATGTAGTGTAACCTAGGTATTGTAACCTAGTTATTGTTACCTAGGTAAGGTAACCTATGTATTGTAACATAGGTATTGTAACCTAGGTATTGTAACCTAGTTATTGTTACCTAGGTAAGGTAACCTATGTATTTTAACATAGGTATTGTAACCTAGGTATTGTAAACTATGTATTTTAACCTATGTATTGTAACCTAGGTATTATAACCTATGTATTGTAACCTATGTATTGTAACCTATGTATTGTAACCTAGGTATTGTAACCTATGTATTGTAACCTAGGTATTGTAACCTAGGTATTGTAAAATAGGTATTGTAACCTAGTTATTGTTATCGAGGTAAGGTAACCTAGGTATTGTAACCTAGTTATTGTTACCTAGGTAAGGTAACCTATGTATTGTAACATAGGTATTGTAACCTAGGTATTGTAACCTATGTATTGTAAGCTATGTATTTTAACCTATGTATTGTAACCTATGTATTATAACCTATGTATTGTAACCTATGTATTGTAACCTATGTATTGTAACCTATGTATTGTAACCTATGTATTGTAACCTATGTATTGTAACCTAGGTATTGTAACCGATGTATTGTAACCTATGTATTGTAACCTATGTATTGTAACCTATGTATTGTAACCAAGGTATTGTAACCTATGTATTGTAACCTATGTATTGTAACCTAGGTATTGTAACCTAGGTATTGTAACCTAGGTATTGTAAAATAGGTATTGTAACCTAGTTATTGTTATCGAGGTAAGGTAACCTAGGTATTGTAACCTAGTTATTGTTACATAGGTAAGGTAACCTATGTATTGTAACATAGGTATTGTAACCTATGTATTGTAACCTATGTATTGTAAGCTATGCATTTTAACCTATGTATTGTAACCTAGGTATTGTAACCTAGGTATTGTAACCTATGTATTGTAACCTATGTATTGTAACCTATGTATTGTAACCTAGGTATTGTAACCTATGTATTGTAACCTATGTATTGTAACCTATGTATTGTAACCTATGTATTGTAACCTAGGTATTGTAACCTATGTATTGTAACCTATGTATTGTAACCTAGGTATTGTAACCTATGTATTGTAACCTATGTATTGTAACCTAGGTATTGTAACCTATGTATTGTAACCTATGTATTGTAACCTAGGTATTGTAACCTATGTATTGTAACCTAGGTATTGTAACCTATAGGTATTGTAACCTATGTATTGTAACCTATGTGTTGTAAGCTATGTATTTTAACCTATATATTGTAACCTAGGTATTGTAACCTAGGTATTGTAACCTATGTATTGTAACCTAGGTATTGTAACCTAGTTATTGTTACCTAGGTAAGGTAACCTATGTATTGTAACATAGGTATTGTAACCTATGTATTGTAACCTATGTATTGTAACCTAGGTATTGTAACCTATGTATTGTAACCTAGGTATTGTAACCTATAGGTATTGTAACCTATGTATTATAACCTATGTGTTGTAAGCTATGTATTTTAACCTATATATTGTAACCTAGGTATTGTAACCTGTGTATTGTAACCTAGGTATTGTAACCTAGGTATTGTAAAATAGGTATTGTAACCTAGTTATTGTTATCTAGGTAAGGTAACCTAGGTATTGTAACCTAGTTATTGTTAAATAGGTAAGGTAACCTATGTATTGTAACCTAGGTATTGTAACCTATGTATTGTAACCTATGTATTGTAACCTATGTATTGTAACCTATGTATTGTAACCTAGGTATTGTAACCTATGTATTGTAACCTATGTATTGTAACCTAGGTATTGTAACCTATGTATTGTAACCTATGTATTGTAAACTAGGTATTGTAACCTATGTATTGTAACCTAGGTATTGTAACCTATAGGTATTGTAACCTATGTATTGTAACCTATGTGTTGTAAGCTATGTATTTTAACCTATATATTGTAACCTAGGTATTGTAACCTAGGTATTGTAACCTATGTATTGTAACCTAGGTATTGTAACCTAGTTATTGTTACCTAGGTAAGGTAACCTATGTATTGTAACATAGGTATTGTAACCTATGTATTGTAACCTATGTGTTGTAAGCTATGTATTTTAACCTATATATTGTAACCTAGGTATTGTAACCTAGGTATTGTAACCTATGTATTGTAACCTAGGTATTGTAACCTAGTTATTGTTACCTAGGTAAGGTAACCTATGTATTGTAACATAGGTATTGTAACCTATGTATTGTAACCTATGTATTGTAACCTAGGTATTGTAACCTAGTTATTGTTACCTAGGTAAGGTAACCTATGTATTGTAACATAGGTATTGTAACCTAGGTATTGTAACCTAGTTATTGTTACCTAGGTAAGGTAACCTATGTATTGTAACATAGGTATTGTAACCTAGGTATTGTAAGCTATGTATTTTAACCTATGTATTGTAACCTAGGTATTATAACCTATGTATTGTAACCTATGTATTATAACCTATGTATTGTAACCTAGGTATTGTAACCTATGTATTGTAACCTAGGTATTGTAACCTAGGTATTGTAAAATAGGTATTGTAACCTAGTTATTGTTATCGAGGTAAGGTAACCTAGGTATTGTAACCTAGTTATTGTTACCTAGGTAAGGTAACCTATGTATTGTAACATAGGTATTGTAACCTAGGTATTGTAACCTATGTATTGTAACCTATGTATTGTAACCTAGGTATTGTAACCTAGTTATTGTTACCTAGGTAAGGTAACCTATGTATTGTAACATAGGTATTGTAACCTATGTATTGTAACCTATGTGTTGTAAGCTATGTATTTTAACCTATATATTGTAACCTAGGTATTGTAACCTAGGTATTGTAACCTATGTATTGTAACCTAGGTATTGTAACCTGGTTATTGTTATCGAGGTAAGGTAACCTAGGTATTGTAACCTAGTTATTGTTACCTAGGTAAGGTAACCTATGTATTGTAACCTATGTATTGTAACCTAGGTATTGTAACATAGGTATTGTAACCGATGTATTGTAACCTATGTATTGTAACCTAGGTATTGTAACCTAGGTATTGTAACCTAGGTATTGTAAAATAGGTATTGTAACCTAGTTATTGTTATCGAGGTAAGGTAACCTAGGTATTGTAACCTAGTTATTGTTACCTAGGTAAGGTAACCTATGTATTGTAACATAGGTATTGTAACCTATGTATTGTAACCTATGTATTGTAAGCTATGTATTTTAACCTATGTATTGTAACCTATGTATTATAACCTATGTATTGTAACCTATGTATTGTAACCTATGTATTGTAACCTAGGTATTGTAACCTATGTATTGTAACCTATGTATTGTAACCTAGGTATTGTAACCGATGTATTGTAACCTATGTATTGTAACCTATGTATTGTAACATAGGTATTGTAACCTAGGTATTGTAACCTATGTATTGTAACCTAGGTATTGTAACCTAGTTATTGTTACCTAGGTAAGGTAACCTAGGTATTGTAACCTAGGTATTGTAACCTATGTATTGTAACCTAGGTATTGTAACCTATAGGTATTGTAACCTATGTATTGTAACCTATGTATTGTAACTTATGTATTGTAACCTAGGTATTGTAACCTATGTATTGTAACCGATGTATTGTAACCTATGTATTGTAACCTATGTATTGTAACCTATGTATTGTAACCTATGTATTGTAACCTAGGTATTGTAACCGATGTATTGTAACCTATGTATTGTAACCTAGGTATTGTAACCGATGTATTGTAACCTATGTATATTAACCTAGGTATTGTAACCTAGGTATTGTAACCTAGGTATTGTAACCTATGTATTGTAACCTAGGTATTGTAACCTATAGGTATTGTAACCTATGTATTGTAACCTATGTATTGTAACCTATGTATTGTAACCTATGTATTGTAACACAGGTATTGTAACCTATGTATTGTAACCTAGGTATTGTAACCTATGTATTGTAACCTAGGTATTGTAACCTATAGGTATTGTAACCTATGTATTGTAACCTATGTATTGTAACCTATGTATTGTAACCTATGTATTGTAACCTAGGTATTGTAACCTATGTATTGTAACCGATGTATTGTAACCTATGTATTGTAACCTAGGTATTGTAAAATAGGTATTGTAACCTAGGTATTGTTATCTAGTTAAGGTAACCTAGGTATTGTAATCTAGTTATTGTTACCTAGGTAAGGTAACCTATGTAGTGTAACCTAGGTATTGTAACCTATGTATTGTAACCTATGTATTGTAACCTATGTATTGTAACCTATGTATTGTAACCTATGTATTGTAACCTATGTATTGTAAAATAGGTATTGTAACCTATGTATTGTAACCTATGTATTGTAACCTATGTATTGTAACCTATGTATTGTAAAATAGGTATTGTAACCTAGGTATTGTAACCTATGTATTGTAACCTATGTATTGTAACCTAGGTATTGTAACCTAGGTATTGTAACCTATGTATTGTAACCTATGTATTGTAACCTATGTATTGTAACCTATGTATTGTAACCGATGTATAGTAACCTAGGTATTGTAACCTATGTATTGTAACCTAGGTATTGTAACCAAGGTATTGTAACCTAGGTATTGTAAAATAGGTATTGTAACCTAGTTATTGTTATCTAGTTAAGGTAACCTAGGTATTGTAACCTA
Organism: Osedax fenrisi; assembly: GCA_964019155.1. Classification (NCBI taxonomy): domain Eukaryota; kingdom Metazoa; phylum Annelida; class Polychaeta; order Sabellida; family Siboglinidae; genus Osedax; species Osedax fenrisi. Next base: position 72,306,905 of record OZ025244.1, read on the forward strand.
GTTATTGTTACCTAGGTAAGGTAACCTATGTATTGTAACATAGGTATTGTAACCTATGTATTGTAACCTATGTATTGTAACCTATATATTGTAAGCTATGTATTTTAACCTATGTATTGTAACCTAGGTATTGTAACCTAGGTATTGTAACCTAGGTATTGTAACCTATGTATTGTAACCTAGGTATTGTAACCTATAGGTATTGTAACCTATGTATTGTAACCTATGTGTTGTAAGCTATGTATTTTAACCTATATATTGTAACCTAGGTATTGTAACCTAGGTATTGTAACCTATGTATTGTAACCTAGGTATTGTAACCTAGTTATTGTTACCTAGGTAAGGTAACCTATGTATTGTAACATAGGTATTGTAACGTATGTATTGTAACCTATGTATTGTAACCTAGGTATTGTAACCTATGTATTGTAACCTAGGTATTGTAACCTATAGGTATTGTAACCTATGTATTATAACCTATGTGTTGTAAGCTATGTATTTTAACCTATATATTGTAACCTAGGTATTGTAACCTGTGTATTGTAACCTATGTATTGTAACCTAGGTATTGTAAAATAGGTATTGTAACCTAGTTATTGTTATCTAGGTAAGGTAACCTAGGTATTGTAACCTAGTTATTGTTAAATAGGTAAGGTAACCTATGTATTGTAACCTAGGTATTGTAACCTATGTATTGTAACCTATGTATTGTAACCTATGTATTGTAACCTATGTATTGTAACCTAGGTATTGTAACCTATGTATTGTAACCTATGTATTGTAACCTAGGTATTGTAACCTATGTATTGTAACCTATGTATTGTAACCTAGGTATTGTAACCTATGTATTGTAACCTAGGTATTGTAACCTATAGGTATTGTAACCTATGTATTGTAACCTATGTGTTGTAAGCTATGTATTTTAACCTATATATTGTAACCTAGGTATTGTAACCTAGGTATTGTAACCTATGTATTGTAACCTAGGTATTGTAACCTAGTTATTGTTACCTAGGTAAGGTAACCTATGTATTGTAACATAGGTATTGTAACCTATGTATTGTAACCTATGTGTTGTAAGCTATGTATTTTAACCTATATATTGTAACCTAGGTATTGTAACCTAGGTATTGTAACCTATGTATTGTAACCTAGGTATTGTAACCTAGTTATTGTTACCTAGGTAAGGTAACCTATGTATTGTAACATAGGTATTGTAACCTATGTATTGTAACCTATGTATTGTAACCTAGGTATTGTAACCTAGTTATTGTTACCTAGGTAAGGTAACCTATGTATTGTAACATAGGTATTGTAACCTAGGTATTGTAACCTAGTTATTGTTACCTAGGTAAGGTAACCTATGTATTGTAACCTATGTATTGTAACCTAGGTATTGTAACCTATGTATTGTAACCTAGGTATTGTAACCTAGGTATTGTAAAATAGGTATTGTAACCTAGTTATTGTTATCGAGGTAAGGTAACCTAGGTATTGTAACCTAGTTATTGTTACCTAGGTAAGGTAACCTATGTATTGTAACATAGGTATTGTAACCTAGGTATTGTAACCTATGTATTGTAACCTATGTATTGTAACCTAGGTATTGTAACCTAGTTATTGTTACCTAGGTAAGGTAACCTATGTATTGTAACATAGGTATTGTAACCTATGTATTGTAACCTATGTGTTGTAAGCTATGTATTTTAACCTATATATTGTAACCTAGGTATTGTAACCTAGGTATTGTAACCTATGTATTGTAACCTAGGTATTGTAACCTAGTTATTGTTATCGAGGTAAGGTAACCTAGGTATTGTAACCTAGTTATTGTTACCTAGGTAAGGTAACCTATGTATTGTAACCTATGTATTGTAACCTAGGTATTGTAACATAGGTATTGTAACCGATGTATTGTAACCTATGTATTGTAACCTAGGTATTGTAACCTAGGTATTGTAACCTAGGTATTGTAAAATAGGTATTGTAACCTAGTTATTGTTATCGAGGTAAGGTAACCTAGGTATTGTAACCTAGTTATTGTTACCTAGGTAAGGTAACCTATGTATTGTAACATAGGTATTGTAACCTATGTATTGTAACCTATGTATTGTAAGCTATGTATTTTAACCTATGTATTGTAACCTATGTATTATAACCTATGTATTGTAACCTATGTATTGTAACCTATGTATTGTAACCTAGGTATTGTAACCTATGTATTGTAACCTATGTATTGTAACCTAGGTATTGTAACCGATGTATTGTAACCTATGTATTGTAACCTATGTATTGTAACATAGGTATTGTAACCTAGGTATTGTAACCTATGTATTGTAACCTAGGTATTGTAACCTAGTTATTGTTACCTAGGTAAGGTAACCTAGGTATTGTAACCTAGGTATTGTAACCTATGTATTGTAACCTAGGTATTGTAACCTATAGGTATTGTAACCTATATATTGTAACCTATGTATTGTAACCTATGTATTGTAACCTATGTATTGTAACCTAGGTATTGTAACCTATGTATTGTAACCGATGTATTGTAACCTATGTATTGTAACCTATGTATTGTAACCTATGTATTGTAACCTATGTATTGTAACCTAGGTATTGTAACCGATGTATTGTAACCTATGTATTGTAACCTAGGTATTGTAACCGATGTATTGTAACCTATGTATTGTAACCTAGGTATTGTAACCTAGGTATTGTAACCTAGGTATTGTAACCTATGTATTGTAACCTAGGTATTGTAACCTATAGGTATTGTAACCTATGTATTGTAACCTATGTATTGTAACCTATGTATTGTAACCTATGTATTGTAACACAGGTATTGTAACCTATGTATTGTAACCTAGGTATTGTAACCTATGTATTGTAACCTAGGTATTGTAACCTATAGGTATTGTAACCTATGTATTGTAACCTATGTATTGTAACCTATGTATTGTAACCTATGTATTGTAACCTAGGTATTGTAACCTATGTATTGTAACCGATGTATTGTAACCTATGTATTGTAACCTAGGTATTGTAAAATAGGTATTGTAACCTAGGTATTGTTATCTAGTTAAGGTAACCTAGGTATTGTAATCTAGTTATTGTTACCTAGGTAAGGTAACCTATGTAGTGTAACCTAGGTATTGTAACCTATGTATTGTAACCTATGTATTGTAACCTATGTATTGTAACCTATGTATTGTAACCTATGTATTGTAACCTATGTATTGTAAAATAGGTATTGTAACCTATGTATTGTAACCTATGTATTGTAACCTATGTATTGTAACCTATGTATTGTAAAATAGGTATTGTAACCTAGGTATTGTAACCTATGTATTGTAACCTATGTATTGTAACCTAGGTATTGTAACCTAGGTATTGTAACCTATGTATTGTAACCTATGTATTGTAACCTATGTATTGTAACCTATGTATTGTAACCGATGTATAGTAACCTAGGTATTGTAACCTATGTATTGTAACCTAGGTATTGTAACCAAGGTATTGTAACCTAGGTATTGTAAAATAGGTATTGTAACCTAGTTATTGTTATCTAGTTAAGGTAACCTAGGTATTGTAACCTAGTTATTGTTACCTAGGTAAGGTAACCTATGTATTGTAACATAGGTATTGTAACCTATGTATTGTAACCTATGTATTGTAACCTATATATTGTAAGCTATGTATTTTAACCTATGTATTGTAACCTAGGTATTGTAACCTAGGTATTGTAACCTAGGTATTGTAAAATAGGTATTGTAACCTAGTTATTGTTATCTAGGTAAGGTAACCTAGGTATTGTAACCTAGTTATTGTTAACTAGGTAAGGTAACCTATGTATTGTAACAAGGTATTGTAACCTATGTATTGTAACCTATGTGTTGTAAGCTATGTATTTTAACCTATATATTGTAACCTAGGTATTGTAACCTAGGTATTGTAACCTATGTATTGTAACCTAGGTATTGTAACCTAGTTATTGTTACCTAGGTAAGGTAACCTATGTATTGTAACATAGGTATTGTAACCTATGTATTGTAACCTATGTATTGTAAGCTAGGTATTGTAACCTATGTATTGTAACCTAGGTATTGTAACCTATAGGTATTGTAACCTATGTATTGTAACCTAGGTATTGTAACCAAGGTATTGTAACCTATGTATTGTAACCTAGGTATTGTAACCTATGTATTGTAACCTAGGTATTGTAACCTATAGGTATTGTAACCTATGTATTGTAACCTAGGTATTGTAACCTATGTATTGTAACCTATGTATTGTAACCTAGGTATTGTAACCTATGTATTGTAACCTAGGTATTGTAACCTATAGGTATTGTAACCTATGTATTGTAACCAAGGTATTGTAACCTATGTATTGTAACCTATGTATTGTAACCTATGTATTGTAACCTAGGTATTGTAACCTAGGTATTGTAAAATAGGTATTGTAACCTAGTTATTGTTATCGAGGTAAGGTAACCTAGGTATTGTAACCTAGTTATTGTTACCTAGGTAAGGTAACCTATGTATTGTAACATAGGTATTGTAACCTATGTATTGTAACCTATGTATTGTAACCTAGGTATTGTAACCTAGGTATTGTAACCTAGGTATTGTAAAATAGGTATTGAAACCTAGTTATTGTTATCTAGGTAAGATAAACTAGGTATTGTAACCTAGTTATTGTTAACTAGGTAAGGTAACCTATGTATTGTAACATAGGTATTGTAACCTATGTATTGTAACCTATGTGTTGTAAGCTATGTATTTTAACCTATATATTGTAACCTATGTATTGTAACCTAGGTATTGTAACCTATGTATTGTAACCTAGGTATTGTAACCTAGTTATTGTTACCTAGGTAAGGTAACCTATGTATTGTAACATAGGTATTGTAACCTATGTATTGTAACCTATGTATTGTAAGCTATGTATTGTAACCTATGTATTGTAACCTATGTATTGTAACCTAGGTATTGTAACTTATAGGTATTGTAACCTATGTATTGTAACCTATGTATTGTAACCTATGTATTGTAACCTAGGTATTGTAACCAAGGTATTGTAACCTATGTATTGTAACCTATGTATTGTAACCTGTGTATTGTAACCAAGGTATTGTAACCAAGGTATTGTAACCTATGTATTGTAACCTATGTATTGTAACCTGTGTATTGTAACCAAGGTATTGTAACCTAGGTATTGTAACCTATGTATTGTAACCTAGGTATTGTAACCTATGTATTGTAACCAAGGTATTGTAACCTATGTATTGTAACCTATGTATTGTAACCTAGGTATTGTAACCTAGGTATTGTAAAATAGGTATTGTAACCTAGTTATTGTTATCGAGGTAAGGTAACCTAGGTATTGTAACCTAGTTATTGTTACCTAGGTAAGGTAACCTATGTATTGTAACATAGGTATTGTAACCTAGGTATTGTAACCTATGTATTGTAACCTAGGTATTGTACCTAGTTATTGTTACCTAGGTAAGGTAACCTATGTATTGTAACATAGGTATTGTAACCTATGTATTGTAACCTATGTATTGTAAGCTATGTATTGTAACCTATGTATTGTAACCTATGTATTGTAACCTAGGTATTGTAACCTATAGGTATTGTAACCTATGTATTGTAACCTATGTATTGTAACCTATGTATTGTAACCTAGGTATTGTAACCAAGGTATTGTAACCTAGGTATTGTAACCTATGTATTGTAACCTATTTATTGTAACCTAGGTATTGTAACCAAGGTATTGTAACCTATGTATTGTAACCTATGTATTGTTACCTGTGTATTGTAACCAAGGTATTGTAACCTAGGTATTGTAACCTATGTATTGTAACCTAGGTATTGTAACCTATGTATTGTAACCAAGGTATTGTAACCTATGTATTGTAACCTATGTATTGTAACCTAGGTATTGTAACCTAGGTATTGTAAAATAGGTATTGTAACCTAGTTATTATTATCGAGGTAAGGTAACCTAGGTATTGTAACCTAGTTATTGTTACCTAGATAAGGTAACCTATGTATTGTAACATAGGTATTGTAACCTAGGTATTGTAACCTATGTATTGTAACCTAGGTATTGTAACCTAGTTATTGTTACCTAGGTAAGGTAACCTATGTATTGTAACATAGGTATTGTAACCTAGGTATTGTAAGCTATGTATTTTAACCTATGTATTGTAACCTAGGTATTGTAACCTAGGTATTATAACCTATGTATTGTAACCTATGTATTGTAACCTATGTATTGTAACATAGGTATTGTAACCTATGTATTGTAACCTATGTATTGTAACCTAGGTATTGTAACCTAGGTATTGTAACCTATGTATTGTAACCTATGTATTGTAACCTAGGTATTGTAACCTACGTTACGATACCCTACACCTGTAGGTTCATTATGAATAAAGATCATAACATTATACAAGTATTATGATGTTGCTTCAATGCAGATATATTGAGTTGTTAATAAATTAATTATCAATATATTTAACCCATAATCATATATTGAAACTAAATAAAAATTAAACCAGTATTGTAAACCTAAATATAAGACATTATTAACATAATAATGCTTAGTTTAATAACCTAATAACAAAGATATTTTCGGTAAAATATGTGTTAATAATAAAAATTAACATGAGTATTAATATCTTGTTATTACTCTAAAATGTAGAGTCTATATTATAAAATTAATTGTTACCATAATTCTTAGTCTAGAACTATCTAAAATTATACCATATTCAGACTATCAAAGTAATACACTGAAATGATATATTACATTAAACAATAATTTAGTTAACTACACTACTTAATTATTTATATTACATTCTCAAAATTAAGTTAAATATAAATATTAAACATTCAGTTTGAATTACAAATAAGAAAATAGTTTATGTTTATTCTTAATATATGAGTGCTATATATATGGTTCTTATTATGTGAATATTCGATGAACTATAGTTCTATAGATAACTTTATAAAGTCCATAACATGAGTTTATTATACAAAATGAATATTAAAAATATGTTAAGCACCACATTAAATTTAGATTCACATTTTTTAATATAATAAATAGTTTAACAAACTATCTATATTAATATCAGAATACAATGTTACATTAATATCAGAATACAATGTTACATTATTATACAATGTTACGTAATGAGTAGGGAACAGTTAGCGGAGATACGTGTACACATAACACCCACGTGATTGTATTACTGCAGTTAAACATTTTAACTATACTTATTATTTCTATAATTATTGATATTATCAATATTAGATTTTGTTTAGGTTGCTCAGTTCAGCGATCCGTTTACGTCTCACCACTCTCCCCTAGCATACCTACATTCACGACGTGCATGCATTGCACGTACATAACCTTACGCAGGTTCCCCAATATATATATATATAATGAGATAAGTATAGATAAACTAGTGGATATTATCATCATAACACACAAATATATTTATAAAATATATGTTAATTAATTATAATTAATCAATTATGATTAGTTGTTCTTAATTAGTTAATTGTTCCTCAGCTTAAATCCAATTATTCATATTAGATGCTGTATAGTCCTTATTCTTTTGTGAATTATTGTTATGGGTATTCTATATTAGTATTATAAATCGTATTAACAAGTATAATTAAACTGTCTATATATACAACTTTACGAACCACTGCCTAGTTATTTACACTTGTGATAATGTAATTTATTAATCAATCTAATTAAATTAGCTTTGTTATTATAACCGATTCATATTACTACAACTTCTGTCAACTTCTCGAGGCATTCGAATATAGATCTACACGTATTAGGATATATATAGGATATAACATGAAACCATAGCAATATATGTATACTTTTTTTATTTTATATAATGTTTATATAATAGTGATATTATAATTATATTAAAGTGATATTATAGTGATATTATACTGATATTGAAAATGATTATGATCGAGTATAGATAATAGTTTATTTCATATAATTGTTAAAACAACAATTATTTCTAAGATTTCATATTGGAAATACTTAGCACTATATATATATATATTATCATATCGGATAACATATAGATATATTTATAGGATATATATATATATATATATATATATATATATATATATATATATATATGAAGGGTATCATGTAACATGTCTATCTAATTTAACATAATTTTCATAAAAATTAATACAGCCCACTAGAAAATCATTCCGCCGCCCTTCAGAGGTAGTCATATATATATAGTCGACTATCATGCATTTGAATAACTAGTGGCATGCATATAAATATACAACTCATGTAGCATATAGACCAGGTAAGCGATATTTAGTAAATATCGCTTACGAAGGTTAACTATATCCAGATATATATCTATTTATAGACATATCTATTTATAGCTGAAGTCGTTACGCTGGCGACGTGTGAATGAATCGTGGCTGAACCATGAGGTAATAAAGTAATCAAGCTTAGGGCGGGGGTAGTACATAAGCTGAATGAAACAGTTTACCCTCGATTAGGCCTAGAGTAGCGCATACAATAGGTTACCTCCACGTTATCTCTCCGTTATCTCCCCATTATCTGCCCGTTATCTAAGGAGATAAGTATCTGCTAACGATGACTAATAGCATGTGGGTTGTAGTGACCGCTGTGGTGTTGATGGTGCAAGTAGTGACCGCCGGTCGCGATTATTCCAGGTATGTTTCCTTTAGCTTCAATCTCATAAGTCGTATATATATATACTTAATTATATTATATACATTTTAACAAATTACCTATACAATGTGATTTAAATATTAGCGAAATCTTAGAAATATGATATATTAGCCGGTATTAAAGCATTCAATAGCTGCATTAAGATATTATCGCGTGTTGTCTATACGGAGTACGCGCTTTTATCGCGCACTCCGTATTTTACAAGGACGGCTCTCTGAACAATGAGGACATATATACGTTACGTAATACCAATTATCGTCGAACAGTTACAAGATAATCAAGGCTACTCCGACACACGATACGGGGCTTCAGTTCTTGAGGAGGCTGGAAACAGAGGAGAACAATGACCAGGTTAAATAGTATAGATCGATATACTATAGTATATGGTATACCGATATACAAATTTGAAGTAATCGAATGTATTTATCTAAATTTAGAAGCGTAATTATTTCAATTATAAAAAGATTATTTTATATTTTGTATACCCGACGTGTCGATAATATAATTAATAATTAAAAAACAAATATTCTGTAATTTATTGTTATATTTCAGCGACGTACCTACGTTACGAGGCTATATAGGCGTTGCGTATCATTAATTACACTTCTAGATGTACTTATAATATATCTATGGTATTCATATAGTATTCATGGAGTATACATATAGTTAAAATATAGTATACATATAGTATACATATATATATAGTAGCTATAGTATACTAGTTTACTAGTATTGGTAGCTACCATTTACAATTGTTAATGACTTTACTCATTAATGATTATCTTACAGCGTATACTGATTAGCATTATAATGACTATAATATATAGGATAAATAGTAAAAATAGCAACATGTATAAACATCAGCATAGCATATGTGATACTGAAGTAATTCTTCATTTTATAAATAATATATATATATATGAATTATAAATAATTCAATTCACTTAATATTAAAGTTAAGCATATGTTTATGTATATGAACATTAAACATAACAAATTAGTTATTTAGTATTTCATCATAACAATTTTTTTTTAAAAGTAATAAGTATAATTATAATTAGATACAAATATTTCTTAAATATAATATTTAATTTCATTTTTATCAGCAGTTTTTACTGAGTACTATGGTTACTACTTCTGACTCTACTGTATATATTATTATAACCACAGTTTTATCGGTGCCCTTATATCTAATTATGATATTATCTAAATATAGAAAAATATTTATAAATTATTTCATGAGTAAGTAAATTAAATGACACACATGATTGCATATATATATCATGCATACTTATTCAAAAACTTATTCAAAAACAAATAGATGGATTTCTTAAGCCGTCCCCTACAACTCAACATAGGAGTTGACATCCGGGTTCACAGTGATGATATCACAGCGGTCAAGAGCAGATTCAACCTGAACCTCGTAAACGTAGAAGTTGTGGTGGACAACCTGCAGAGGTTAGTCATATGCATGACGGATATTTGATAGACAGAATACACCCTAACGCGAACACATTTTAGAAGTAAATATAATTAAATATTTGTATTTATATGTATCATATTATAAACAAACAAATCTCCAAAATTATTATTACTATTATATATAATTACTAATCGTTTAGTTTGATCGATTTGGAGCAAGAATTGCACCCTCAGTTTTCCGAATTGTCAAACGAGAAAAGGAAATTTAACCTTACCACATACAACTCATACGATGATGTAAGTATGTGTGTGTAAATGGGAATGTTAGAGAATGTGTACTCATGTGTGAATAGTATTGTTTACATGACTATAGTCATATATATATATTAACAATTAATATATTTAGTAATATATATTTATATATATGAAATCTTCATTATATATTTCATATTTATTTGAAGTAAATTTTAAATTCGATTTTATAAAATATATAATTTATTATATAATTTTTAGTATAAAATAGAAATAGGTATAATAATATGATATATCCACATGTTTTATATATATTCACACTATATACGATTCTAATACATGTATTGTTGCGAATATAGATAATAAAGTTCATAACTAAAAGTTGTGAAGAATCTGATGATGATGATATCTACTGCGAGATGGTTTTGGTGGGCAAAACAACGGAAGGCAGAGACATTATGTCAATCATGGTTAGACAATAGTTATATTGTTTTTAATAGTAATACTTATAGGTGCCATATAGTGCAATAACATATCTACTATATTATCGTTGATATTATCTATATATATATATATATATATATATATATCATTAACTGCCTGTGTTGCTCATTTGGCTAAGGCGTCAGGCACACAAGCATGCAGTAGTAGGACGTGAGTCGATCCCGGACCATTAACATAGGTCTTAAAATAATATTTAGAAGTGACCTTATATAATTGTGTATAAATAAATGATCAGGTCTCGTTAAAACTATATATACCTTAATATGAGATCGTGTTCGAAGGGACATTAGAGTCCAATATAGTTACAAGTGAAAACTTCATCTAAGTTCTTGGATGGGATGAAAGGACTCGTCAAAATAAAAAAATAAAATAACTAAATATATTAATGCTATTACTACCGTGGTCTAACACCGGTTGTAACATAGGCATTACTACCTACCACACGCGCATGATATACTATAGGTAACCGTACCGTTATCTCTTTAGCTCAGTTTAGATGAAGAAGAGGATTTGGACAACTATGATGACGAGGATGATCTACGTAAACCTATTATGTTCCTTGAGGCCGGAATACACGCTAGAGAATGGATAGCACCTGCTTCCATGGTACATTTCATAAACCAGGTTAATTTATACATACACACACATGTATATATATATATGATGAATTGAATATTATCATATAACTACATTAATTTAAGTTTATATATATATATATAATATTACCTTATACTAAACTAGTATAGAATACTTCTCTTGAGAATACAAACTATATCCTATATTACAATATTTAAGATACATATTTAATAATTAGTAATTAATATATTACTTATTTATAATTAATAAATAATAAACAATGTATTCTAAGAATAATTGTCTGATTTACAATGTACTATTATTCTAGCTATAATTAATACCATGGTGTTATAAATATAAAGAATTTCTATATAACTAAACCAACACATTTATTTTTAACGCATTGATTTATTATACGAACCATGAAGTCATTACACCTTGACTCACAAATGTACACAAAGTAATAATACCTAATTAAGTTATAACTCTAGTATACTATTATACTATTATATACTGTTACAAATTAATATATAACTATAACATTATAACATATTCTATATTAATATCATAATATTCTTTTAGCATTTATATATATATGTACACTTATATATTTTGTAATTGTACTTGTTTAATGTACTCATTTTATAGAACCTCTAATTATAAAACATCTATTTATAGTTATTCAAAAACGAAACCCTACGTAATAATATTCTTGGAACATACGATGTATACTTGACACCCAGCTCCAATCCCGACGGATACACTTTTTCCAGAGAACACGTCAGTACTACCCCTACTCCTATAGTACCATTACAGAATAGTATATTCGTATACTAGATACTATAGTAATAGCAAAGGGCTTTGGTAATAGTGTATGTTATCATACTATATAAATTCGAGTAATAATCATATGAGGTCGTAACCACTCTTCTATATCTTTCACATCTTCCTTATTTTCATATACTTCATTTTCATTTGTACTATACTTATAAAACATAGTAATACAGGATCTCATCCTAATTACATTTCTTCTCAATTTCCCCATATCATATTTATATACTCCTTATTCTTATGCATCCTCATCAATCACTTATTTCTTCTTATTCGTCTTCTTCCAGCTTTTCCTATACTTACAACTCATACTCTACCTAATTTTCCTAAGCCCCCCCCCTCTTCAGCCAGCTTTTCCTATACTTACACATTATACTCTTCCTCTACCCTATGCTTAGCCTCCCCCTCTTCGTCCAGCTTTTCATATACTTACACATCATACTCTTCCTCACTCTACTCCTCTACCCTATGCTAAGTATCCCCTCTTTAGCCAGCTTTTCCTATACTTACACCTAATACTCTACTCCTCTACCATATGATAAGCCTCCCCCTATTCCTCCAACTCTTCCTATACTTACACCTCATTCTCCTCCTCTACCTTATGCTAAGCCTCCCATCTTCTTCAACGCCATATACATCCCATATATCCTTAACGTATCATCGCCCGCAGGAACGTCTCTGGAGGAAAACTAGATCTCTGAACAAGAACTCCAATTGTGTGGGAACCGATCCTAACCGTAATTTCGACGCACTCTGGAGTGGTTAGCGGAGCGACTACATATAACAATAATGTTTGCGAACATGTGTGATATAATGCAATCATCTATCGTATACCTGATTTACAAATATATATGTGAATAGATCATTATATAAAACTTAGCTATACAACATTAAATGTATAAATATATCTATATATATATATATATATATATATATATATATATATATATATATATATTGTTTACGTTTAATTGCAGCTTTACTCATTATTCATAACACAAATATGTGTTGATATCCTACACTCACTGAATGGAATGATACACACAGGTCCAGGATCCAGCCCCGACCCGTGTTCCAATGTTTACCAGGGAACTAAAGCTTTCAGTGAACCGGAGACCCGTGCCATGGCTGATCTCATGCTTTCTTTCGAGGTTACCTATGTAGAGATAAATAGACAATATATATACTCTAAAGAGTACCCAATAAGTAGCGTATATATACTGTATTAACTAGAGTATATATACTGTAGTTCATTGTGCGGTTTACTCTTACTAGTATTACTATTCTAATATATCAGCCGATACAATATAGTACAATATAGTAGTGATCTAAATGAGCTAACATTTCCTGCTTCGAAACAACAGAAACATCCAAAATGTATGTTTCGAAACATCTGAAACAACTGAAACATATTTCAGTTTTAGGATGCATCCTAAATTGTAGCTCCGAAAAACTTCAAAAAATATGTTTCATAACATATATAGCAAATTATTCAAATTCGATTCATCGTATTAGATTGTCAAACTTGTTTACAGGATTATATTTTTAAATTGACTGCGAACTAGATTTTCATAATTGATTTCATGAAATGCATACTAGAATCAGGGCCGGCTCAAGGGGGGGGCAAACCGGGCAATTGCCCGGGGCCCAACATTTTAGGGGGCCCATAAATTATTTGAGAAACATTTTTTACACTATTTTATTTATATAACAAAAATTAATTTTTTTTATACATTCTATTTTCTTATATATTATTAATTCTAATGAAACAAATAAAAATAATATAATAAATTAATTAAATATGAGTCATTCAGGCAATTGTGAAAAGTATATTTTACAAAATTTCGAAATTTACACGAAGATATATCTTGATATCTCGAAGATATACCATATATGGTGACAACACGTATATAAAGATGTTGGAGATAATGCTAATAATGATCACCATAGACGACCTCACATATATCTGATTGTCAGATAATAAAGTATGAAACGAATTGATAAATAATTGACTGATGATTAGAAAGCGATAAATTATACTAGAGACAAGTGTTATGGGAATCTTAACCCCTATAGATTAAGAAAAAATAAAAAAATATTAAAGTTTTAAAAGTTTTTTTTATTAAAATTAAATATTATTCAGATATATTTTAACTATACTTTCTGACATATTTAAAGAATTATATTGATAATAAATTACAAAAAAACGATATTGTATATATATGTATAATAGTAATTAAGACTAATTAGTTATTTTCGATATTATTTTTCTCAAAATAATTTATTTTCTCTATCTACGCCCTGGTATTAAAAAAATATTTAGGTTCCTATCTTCTCATAGTGTATATATTTTTGTTGTATATATAGTTGTAATTCAAATATGAATATTATGCTTTATAGTTTTTTTAATAATGACTATTGATGAAATTGTGTAATAAAAATGATTATCTTTTTTACTAGACTATTTAGGATAAAACCTACAGATATAAATTATATTTATATTTATTGAAATTGATATTATTTATAGATAGATATATATATATATATATATATATATATATATATATATATATATATATATATGTATAATCTAAATATAATACTAAATGATTTGTTTGCAATTAGCCAATTTGTACTTATACATTTATGTTTATATTGACATCACCCACAGTTATATATTTACATATAAATACCCAAAATGGCGATATTAGAATTAGAACAGGTGAGAACTAAATAATTCAAGAAATACAAAATTCTAAATATTATAGTATACCAGATGAGTCTAATGAGTAGATTCAACTCCAGGAATATCATATATAGATCAATTAACAATCGTCATCACATATACCAAGTATGTATTATTATTTAATATTTATTGATATACGTAGAGATTAATTATCACAATTATCAATATTTAGCTAATGATATATTAGAATTTTTTTAAATAATAATATAAATATAAAATATTATATAGCTCAAGGTTATGATAATGCCAGAAATTTGACTGGAAGATTAAATGAAATTCTAGGTATCATAATAAACCATAGTCTATCAGCAATATGGACCCCCTGAGCTGTACATTCATTAAATCTGGTTTGGCAAAATGCCTTTGAAACTTCTACAATTTAAGCAATATTTTTGCTTTCATACAAAATCAATATAATATATAATATTTTAACATATAGATTAAAGAAAGCATATACTCATTTTTATTTAGGGCATTATCAAATATTAGATGGTCATGAAAAGCTGATGCTTTATATTGTGGATTTCCTATTATTACATAAGTTATATCTGATATTATATATGTACTTAACGTAAATTACATTAATAGAGTCAACGTATTTATTCAATAAAATGCCAGAATTTGAGTCTTCAATTTTATGAAAAACGTGAAACTAATTACTTTGTAGAATAAAGTCGATAAGAAAAGTGTTGCAATTAGTTTCAATTGAGATAATAGAAGTAATAGAAAATATGTAGGCTTTGGCGAGGTTATCTTCTTCGCTATCCACTATCCATAGGTGTATGCTTATAAAATATTATATTGCAATGATTTTAAGATGTAACTTGCAACCATCTATTTACATTAATGGAGTGAAGGAGATCCCCATCTATATATTTACATCCATGGAGTGAAGGAGATCCCTCCCTCTGTATAGTATACATATCTTAAAGGGGACCACCTACACACAAAACATGTAAATAGATATTAAAAACCAACATTTTTAAACCTCCAAATTTAAAGATTTTAAATATTTTTACATAATTTTTTACACGTATAATAATATATCATTTATTTATATACATTTAATAGTCATCTATATATGTTAGTCACTTAGATATGTTAGTTATTGATAGAATGAACCTATTAATATGTTATAAAATTATTATGGGGCCCATGCGTTTTTTTTCGCCCGGGGCCCATAGTAAGCTTAAGCCGGCCCTGACTAGAATTACATACTCGATTCGATTTGTCGTACTCAATTGTCGAAATTGATTGTAAAATTAGATTGTGTTATCATACTTGATATTCAAACTAGTTTATATGATTAGATTGTCAAACATGAGTGTGACTCTATATTTTTATATTTGATTCGATTCATCGTATTAGATTGTCGAACTTGTTTACGGGATTATAATTTTGAAATTCACTGCGAACTAGATTATCATACTTGCTTCGATTTGTCATACTTGATTTCAAAATTAGATTGTCCTTTTATACCTGATTGTCATAATAGATTAGATTTTATTTCCTTCCTAGGAATAGGATAGCTATCGAATTAAATGAGTGTACTTGATTTTCGAATTTGTTTATCTGATTAGATTTACTTACTTGATTGCAAACTAGATTTTCATACTCGATTATATTTGTCGTACTTGATTGTTAAAATGTATTGTTAAATTAGACTGTCATACGTGATACATCATATATGATTTTCAAACTAGTTTATCTGATTACATTGTTGAACATATGTATGACTCTAGATTTTTATTTATAATAATATCAATTGTAATCAATTGCATTTTAAAATTAAATAAGATATTTTTTTAATTAATATACTATAAAATCCATTACATTTTAATTTTAAATATTTATTTCAAAAGTAATTTTTAAACTAATATATTATTATAAACGAAATTGCATTGCTTAGTATATAAACAGGTTATACATATAAGAGATTTTTTAATTACCCTATTTTATAATAATAATTTTTGCATCCATTTGATACAATTTTTTAAAATTTAAATAAAATTAAAAACAAAATTTTATTTTTAATTTTTTTTTTAATTAACATTTTTTTTTTAAATTTAAAATCAAAGATAATAAACTCGATCGAGTCATGCGACCGGCTCGAATCGTTCGAGCCGTTCACTTACCCGGGTCGGTTCGAAAAACTCGGCTCGTTTTAGATCACTACAATATAGTACCTGTATTTAAACAATATATAATATCTATAGTTACATATATGAAAGTGACACGTGGCAAGTGCCATGTTTACTTTCATGTGATATATCATATATCATATATCATATATCATATATCATATATCATATATCATATATCATATATCATATATGTGATTACTCAATAATCGATTACATAATATATGACATGCGCAGGGACGTATGCACGTCTACGTAGCGGTACATTCCTACAGTCAGATGTGGCTGATTCCGTATGCATACTCGTATGCCGTACCTAAGAACTACGACGATATGGTTAGTGTGGCCGGTGGTGACACCTATAATTAGTATTATTTATTAAAGTTTGTTTTTTTACAATAAAATAAATATGAATATTCTCTATGTTATTAACTTGTTTAATTTATAAGCCTTTTAAATTTAATTTCATGTCTTAAAAATAATACTTCAATCTTACTATTAGTAACCTCTAGTAAATTTAATAATATAACGATGATATATATATACACTAAATGAACTTTATATTAATACTATATATTAATATAAAGTTATTAAGTTATTCCCATTTATAATCATTATTTATCATATTAACTATATTGAATCTGCCATATATATTTATATAAGTATTAACATATTATATATATATATATTTATATATATATATATATATATATATATATATATATATACATATAATATTATATAGTATCACATCTATGAATATAATTTGATTACATTTTAAATAATAAGTAATTTCCTAATTAACTATATATATAGTTATATAAGATACCGACGAGTTTAATGAATATTACATAATATAATGATATAACAGATAACCACTATTACACCACTATTACGTCACTATTCCGAAATTAACATTACCATATTACATAATCAGCACTACGTGGCGAGAGAGACAGCTATTGCCCATACCGCTGCTTCTGGGTACAACTACACATTCGGACAGACATCTAAAGTATTGTGTAAGTAATATATAATTAACACACATACACACACACACATATATATATATATATATATATATATATATATATAATAATGAGTGGTCGAAATAGGTGTTGGCAATATTACACCACTCAAAATGATACCGTTATATTTGAATTACTTTTTATTAACAATTAAAACAAAAAACCATACACTAATGCTGTTAAACATATATATAATATTAAAATATAATGTATTACAATGTAACGTTATACAAACCTCCACGTGCCATGGTATAATCAAAAATGAAATAATATTATTAAATATAATATAATTCAGATTATATTATTTCTACGCGACGGTTCAATGGTCCAACCAATTCTATTTAAAAAACTAAATAACACTAAATAAATCAATATACATGAAATCAACATTTCTACTTTTATAATTATTCCATAAAATAAAACAAAATATAACTAACTACAAATATATAATAAACTAAATAACATTAACTAACAAACACAAAAATCACTATATCCGAAATCAACATTTACAATTATTACATAATACACAAAATAATTAATTAAAAATATATAATATAAACTTAAAAACAACTACATTAAAAATATATAAGATGTTAGTCTGCTACACACACACACATATATATATTATAACTGCCTGTGAGGCTCAGTTGACAAAGGCGTTAGACACACAAGCAGTAGCCTACTGTCAGTAGGAATCGGGTTCGAGCCTCGTGTGGATCCATAACATATGTATTCAAATAATATTTAGAAGTGTTCAAATATAATTGAGTATACAAAATCATTGTATATCGTGGATTCTTTAACACCATTAATGCTTTAAAAGAGATAAGTGTTGAAGGAACATTTGAACCAGTTAGTTATAACTAAAATGTTGTCATCTAAATTTCAGGATGGGATGAAAATATTTCCTAAATATAAATAATGATAACAATATAATTAATAGATAATATAATAGTATATAATTGTAAACGTAGTCAGATAACATACATATATTTATATTTGACACAAATATGTCTAACTATTAGTGATATATATCTATATTCATGAGCCTCTAACCTACAACCTTCAACCTACATGTTATTGAATATTTTGTTTTTTTATTGTTTAATGTTGTTTTTATTCTCTATCTGCTGTATAATTCATAAAAGTCAGAAAAATACTTCGTTATATGCATTAAAGGAACTATTTTTTATTATATTCGCAAATAATTGTTTATTATATATATATTATTCAAATTGTTCCTTTTAAAAAATAAATTCATTTCATTTCATATATATATATATATATATATATATATATATATATATGGTTACATAACAGACCTCTGCGCCGGAGGAAGTGACGATTACGCATACGATGGAGGTAAAGCCACTTACTCGTACACCGTAGAACTACCGGACACTGGACACTACGGTTTTGCACTGCCCAGCAGTGAGATACACAGGGTTAGCTCATCGTCATGTATTACCTTATATGGGTACGAGAAGTGTACGCAACTTATCAGTGAAACATATTATCAATATCTTCGAATTAAAATATAAATATATTTTAATTTAACATGTTAAAATATTTAAATATATAAATATATTTATATAAATTTAGTATGACCAAGAAGGGGTTTAACGAGTATAGTTTCAATAGTTTATTAGAAATTCGCAAACAAAAGCCCTGCATAAGTAATCTCGTATTAATACGATTATACAATTTAAATATTATAGTTACCTTAGCCAAACTAGTGCAAATATAAATTATTAGTAATATATATATATATATATATATATATATATATATATATATACGTACGTCGTACACTCCTTATCCGTCAACTTATTATCTAGAAGTCCCTATTATTAATCAGTTATATTTAAATGTGTGTGTCTATAATCAGCTATATTTAAATTCTATATCATATTTCCACTCTACTACATATATATATAAGTATTTATTAAATTAAAAGTTAATATATAATATATTGTATAAATATTAATATTCATCTACTATATACATGTCATATAACTACCTATAGGTTGGAAATGGGTTAACTAAATCTATAGAAGCACTTGTGAAAGCAGTATCAAGAAGAGAACGTAACTCGATGCCAATAGATTAAAGTATCTTATAGGTCTACAATCACTTATGGCCCATCATTTATGGATCTTGTTATATATGTTTATTATAATGTGAGATATATATATATAATTATTCCAAATAAAACATGAAATATGTTCATATATTGATGGATCTATTTATTATTTAATTTATTAAAATATATTTATATATATATATATTATATTTATTTGTTTAAATACTTGAAGACAAATTAATTAGTATACGCCACAACGAGTAATATTGATAATACATAATACATGATATATACATTTAAATGATAATACAATAAATAAAAATAAATAAAATATATGTATACCGAATTCGATGCTATTGAGATCATGTCAATGACATGCATGGTTTCACATGGAGTGAGTCCATACTCGAATACCTACTTACATATAGGGGTAGCACAGGTATGTACTAGAATTGTTATTTTCATTTATTACAAACTAATTACCTAGAAATAGTATACGTTAATTTATCTCTGTTTTGTAATACAGGGTGTTCCAAAGGGTTGGTACTTGTACAAATAATATTATTCATGTACCTATTTCCTCTACTCCACCTAACTAGAATTCTCTAGTTAGTTTCCATGCGGACGATATTTAACTTTATGTCAAATTTACAGCAAATTAAATGTACCCTACATCCTCTCCTCTATTATTTATACAATGCACAATGGACTCACCTCTTACTTCCCCCTCTTCTATCAAATTTGTACCGATAATATCTTTCTTCCCCCTCCACTATGAAGTAAAATTTACTAATATGTCTTTACTAACAAGGTGCACCTTCTCCGATTATTATTTACGGGCACATTATTAAGTAATCAGCTAATGTCTAAAATATCGGTGTTATATTGAATAGTATTATTAGTTATTATAGACAACCTTCCACACCACAAATGTACTAAATGATCAACTACACTCACGTGTTTATTAATATCCACCGCTATTATTATAGCTTATGCCTACAACATACCTCTTCTACTACTGCAATTTTATCCTTTAATTATTTATATATAGTTTATTGACTTCAAAAATACATGGTGTTTATAGACGTCATTAGATAATAAAAAACAAAAACAAAAATAAATAGAAAACGAATAACAAAATATAACGAATTATAATGATTTAAAATGGACATACAGTTTACGTTTAAATAATGAAAGTGGTGTTACACAACGAATATGATGTGGCACTTCCGACTGGATATGTTCGATCTTTGAATATAATGGATTGAGTTAAGTATTCAGGAAACCCACGATGTATAGCCTTATGTGTATACACAATAGAATATGTATAAAAATATATCTAAATTTAAGCCTAGTGATCTCATTAAGTCATATAGAAACTATTGTGGAAAAGTTTAGTGTATATAATATACGTATAGAACGACGTTGAATACGCTAAAGTTTGTACATAAGGTTAACAGGTAAATTACATAATAATGAACAGTAATATATAGGTCTACTGAATATTAGCTAGTGAATTAAACATTTAGTCATGGCGAAGGTAATCTTATAACGAGATTTTCTAATATTATATAGAAAATATGTTGACAGTGCGAATCATATTATTAATATGTGGAGAGTAGTCTAGGTGAGAGGTTATAGTGAAACCGAGGGTAGTTATAGATTCAGAAGTTGGTAGAGATAGTAAACACGGATGCGTTATTGATAGAGGAGAACTGGGTCTAGAAAATATGATAGTATCAGTTTTAGTCATATTTAAGGAGAGAGGGTTATGAGATAACCATTCAGTGAGGTCAGTAATACAATTAAACATAGAAATTTGAATCAGATCAGAATCACTAGAACTAGGAAATTACATATATATCTGTAGATCATCAGCATAAAGATGGTAGTGAATATTGGGATATTTGTGAAAAATTGATTTAATAGGAAGAATATAAATAATGAACAATATAGGCCCAATAACAGAGCCTTGTGGTACACCATGTATGTTAACATAAGGAGGATACAACGAGGAGTTAATCTTCATGGAAGATGTTCTAGATGACACAAAAGACATAAACCAACTGTGTACTTGACCGTATATACCAATTTCATTAAGTCTAATTGAAAGAATATTGTGATCTAGGATATCAAAGGTACTAGATAAGTATAGTATACTATAGTACGAGATAGAATGGGGCTTTATTACCAAGATATATGAGAATTTCATTAATGATTAAAGTAAGGGCAGTTTCGGTACTACGATGAGGAAGATACGCACTTTGATATTTATCAACAATAGCATTTGAAGTAATGTAATTAATAAGTTGACTGGACACAACTCGTTCTAAGGTCTTATATATTGATGATAACTGAGATATTGGACGATAACTTGATAAATTAGATTGGTCAAGAGTAGTTTTTTTTTTAATCGGAATAATATATGAATATTTCATGGAGTGTGGAACAATATATGATATACGAGATCTATGAATGATTTCAGTGATAAGTCCAATAAAATATGGTGATAATGAACGAAGTATATTGAGTGGAATTGGATCAAGTGGGGAATTCGTTTTCAGGGATGTCATTAGAGAGAGTACAAAGTCATGTATGGGAAGCGTAAAACATGACCAATGATTCAGATTGGATGTTAAATTGAGATTGAGTCGTGCCGAGTTGATGTTTGGAAGTATATTGATAATACTAGAAATTTTTTGTTGGAATAAATTGGCAAACAAAGAACTGAATCAGGTTGGTCAGGAAAATGCTTGGTCTTGGTTTTACCTACTAAGGTGAAAGATAATTTGTAAGCTTGCTTAGAAGCTATTCCAATTCTACCGAGCATATCAGTGAATATTTGATTTGGTAGAGAGAAGTTTATTCTTGTAAAGCGATCGACAAACTTTAAATGCAATAAGATCAGAGTCAGGTTTAGAGGATGAATATGTACGTTATAGTCTATGAAGTAGTTGACTTAGTTTAATAAGCTGGGTATTAAACCATTGAGACTTAGAATAAGTTCAGTTGATAAGAGTAATGGATGATGAAAAGATATCAAGCGAAGGTCTTCGTCTCGATACGTTGGTATCGAAACGAAAGTGAACACGTAGTGATTTGATTTATGTTAAGTTTATATTGTCAAGTAAAACATGTTCGATTATAATAGAATGTTTGGATGAACAAGAATATATAGTTGTGGGAGGCTTAGGATGAGTTGAGGTAGAAGAAGATAAGGGTAAGTTAGATTTAACAATAGTATATTATTTAATAATATAATTACTATAATTACTATAGTTTTCTCTTCTAAGGTTGTAATGGTATCCTGCATGGATATTTGATTAAACTGTATTTGATTTTAACTTTATATTAGATTATTTGATATCGTCAGATTTATAATATTGTTATTTTCTAAGTTAATATTTGTTAAATTTAATATTATTTTATTTTGATTTTCTATTATAGTATTTAGTTTTATAATTACTTCTTCTTGTAATTCGTTATTTTTTATTTTAACGGCATTATTATTTAGTATAAGTTAATACTATATATAAATATGTATACCATATATATATTTTATTGTATATTTATGAAGGAATGCTGTATATATATATATTATATATAAATATAAATATATATATTAATGCATACATATAAAATTCATATATACTTTAATGCAACACATAATTATTAGAATTAAATAAAATATATAGTATGAAATAATGAAATTAAATATATATTATGTAATAACTCAAAATAAAAAACGTGAACAAATAATGAAATATACAATAATTTAATTTCCAAAATAAAAAATAAAAAATAAATATAAATATATGAATAGAATTAATTGAATGAAATTGAATTAATACAAATATATATATATAATCGTAACTGCCTGTGTGGCTCAGTGGCTAAGGTGTCAGACATACAAGCAGTAGGACACCGGTTCGAGCCTCGTCCGGATCATTAATTAATTTTATAAAATGGGTCTTAAAATAGTATTTAGAAGTGATCTTATATAAGATATTATAAGATATTATATATAATTGTGTATAAATAAATGATCGGCTCTCGTTAAAACCATGGATGCCTTAAAATGGGAGCGGCTTCGAGGGGATATTAGAGCCATATATGGTTATAAGTGAAATACTTCATCTAAGTTCTTGGATGGGATGAAAGGACTCCACCAAATAAAAATAACAAATGTGTTACTTTTCTTTGACTTATTTGATTATTTTGTCATTGACATTTAAAGTGGTTCAGTTTTCCTCAGTTTGAAAATATGTTGTCATATATTTGCATATATGCTGGTCATTTGCTATTTTGTGTTCTTTTCCACAGAATTTAAATTTTTATATTTTTTTTTGTGTATCATATTTAGTTTTATTGTAACTTTTCAACGACTTTGTTATCCATTATACATTTTCCTCTTCATATGTTTTGTAATCTTGGTGTACCTCTATTTTTCTATTATACACGATCCTGATCGTATTCATATTAGTGTTTCTAATGTTAGTTTAGTGTCATTTGCTTTTTACTCTCAACTGTTAAAAATACATCTCTCGTATGGTATTATTGTTAATAGGGATACATAGACTGTAAATTATAGTTAATACATCCTTATATCTTAAAAGCCTTTATTTTACAATACTCTCACTTCCTATACATTTTTTCCTGCTGCCCAGTAAATAATTGTTTCGAAATAAAGTTTTTAAAACAAACATTAATATATGTTTTTAAAACCTAGTTCATGGCTATTTATTTGACATGGTTTTAAAACTGACATACTTTAATGTTTCAAAAACATAATTATTTGTTAGTTTTTAAAACTGATATATACGAATGTTTTAAAAACAAAGAATCAAAAGACTTTAATGGAAAGTATTTATTTACATATAACAAATAATAAATAATATATTTTACAAATTACATAATTTGTATTATTCTACAGAAATCTTGACCTATAAATGAGTTATTATTAAAATAAGATATCAGGTATATATAGTTTTATTTTGTACCTTATTTCTTTCCTTATTTCTTTTCAAAATATTTTCATTTGATTCAGAAAAATAATCTCTATATTTGTGTTTATTTCAATTAATCGTTCCTGGCCAACTTCCAATTTGAATAGTCTTTCTGAAATATAAAAAATATGTAATGATTGATAATGTCATAGTCTTCACCAATTTAGGACATATGTTAAATAATGGAACAAAATTAAATAAGAAAAAAATACATACATAATACTGATATTTATTACACTACTAAGTATAGTAGTATTCATATATGTATGTAATTTATATAGTATTTTTGAAATTAATAATTTACTAACTATGAAAAATGTTCATGGCAGATATCAAGCTGGTTTCTTGATTTAGTAAAATTCCAGGAGATCGATCAAATAAACCTGATGTGAACGAGATGTCGATTGAGTCCTGGCAGAATATTGTCGGACTACTGAAAATGTAATAATAGTATTTGTTAGGTTATGTATGGGATATGAATGTTTATGGGTTATATATATCGTGTATGTGGTTTGATTAAAGTAGAATCTTTATGTGCATGCATAAGGCGTATGCCTATAGGCATACGCCTTATATATATATATATATATATATATATAGAAATAATAGCGGCAAGGCTTATTTATATTTATTAAGGGAATTAAGGGGACTTCATAGATGTTTGCAATACAACGGCAGATATCTATATATATATATATATATATATATATAGTCAGCCGTGGGTCCCACGTCGTGGGTTGGTCATTCGCGACGGCATACAGTAACATGCGACACATTGTACGACGCATGTGTGCGTATTCATAAGGTACTAGAATACGCAATACGTGCGACAATATTATGTTAACAATATCGATATGTGGATGTGTATATAATAAAACAAACGTATTGATGTACGTATACTATATATGTACTATAGTGTACTATATGTACTATAGTACGTGTATTGGTATAGTAACAATATTGATATATATATATATATGTATTAAGTGATACAGTTTATTAATCGAAACAAAGAACTATTGAACATAATAATAATATAACATAATAATAATAATAGTAGTACCTAGTAGGTACTACCTATCCGATGGGATGCAAAACGAAGAATGAGGAAATCTCATCGAGTAGAATTTATTCTATAGAAAAATAACGAAATATACTTTACAGACGATACAAATATAAAATACCAGAAAAACAAAAACATGTACATTGCCATGGCTATGCAATTAACACAGAGCATGACACCGACATCTAGTTTAAAGTTTTTATGTAGATATATCGATTTATGTTACGTAATTCTAAATGCATTTAAATGTATATTACACCAATCGATATATCTACAACTTTGACTTTATAACATATATGTATATATATATAAATATATATATATATATATATATATATATAATTCTGGTATATATATATATATGAGTGTGCACAGGCATTGTACAGGTATATAATATAACAATATTCAATACAAATATTCATAAACTGTAATAACAATATTCAAATAATAATGCATACAAACCTTGACTGTATGGTGTTCTTGATGAGTGACTTATAAGTACACGATATGTCGAACAAGACCTGCCTACTTAAGTTCATAATAAAATAAATATTGTATTTATTAATTTAAAATTATGTTTTATATACGTCATGAATATAGATATTTAAAACATGTATGTTTCAGAAAGTTAACTATTTAATGTTTTAAAAACATATAAATTATCATTTTTTTAAAACATTAATATTTTTTTTAAACATTCATATACATAATATTAATAATAGTATATACATTAAATTTATAATAATATAAATGTTATATGTTGATTTATTTAAAATTATGTTATAAATACTTCATGCATATAAGATATTAAAAACATTTATGTTTCAAAAACTCATATATTTAATGTTTTAAAAACATGTAAATAATTTTTTTTTAAAACATTAATAATTTGTTATATGTTTATTATATTATACTAAATTATATATTTAACGATTACTAATAAAATCCTTAAATACAATCTATAATAAGTACTCCAATTAAGTAATGCATTCATCTGTTATATGTAAATGTTTTATATATATAAATAAATGCATGTTTTTAAAACTATATTTTCGTAAAAATTATTTACTGGGTGCTCCTATACATGTGGCCAATTGAATGTTACCTTTTTAATCGTGTTCAGTTGCACACGCATCAAATTCATTCTATTTTCTTCAAATAGACCATTCTTTTTTAGTATTTTTCCGTAATGTGAAATTCATATTCGATATATTTTGTTTTATATATTATATTATTATAGTCGTAGAGTATATATAATATATCGCTCCATGGTAAGATCACCTGATGGCAACACCCTTCTTCAATATAACTACTGGAGCACTTCACGGATATACACTTACATCATTTCTATTCATTATATGTCTAGATTATATATTAAAAAAATCATTGAATAGTAACTCAAATCTCAGCTTCATAAAAGAAAAAGTAAGAGATCTCAGCTGTACATATTATTAGTATTTACTATGCTGTAGATATAGCTGTAATCACTGATAGTCTAATATATGCAAATATACTACTACATAGAATTGAAGATTCGGCTAAATATATCGGTTTACATATAAAATCAGACAAGACGGAATACAAGTGTTTAAATCACAGAAAACCAGATAAACATGAAAAGCCTATTAGGCAATGATATAAAACGTGTAGATGAATTCAAATATCTACGTAGTTATATTGGTTCAACTCAATATGACGTAAGTGTAATAATGTGAAGTGCGTATCCTGAACATCATCTTGAAATCCAATCTTTTAAGTAAACCCAAAATATACTTCTGTATAGCTACAATTAAGATTGTACTTGTATATGGCTCAATCACTTGGACTCTAACTTCAATATTAGAGAAAAAAGTAAGATAAGAGTACGTAATATAAAGTATTTAGTTGTTAATAATACTCTAGTTATACGGAAGTGTCAATCATAAGTGTTTGTTGTTGTACACATACAATTGTATATGTATATATAATATATATATATATATATATATATATATATATATTCTACCTCTAGCCCAGCATTCAACTTACATCAAAACTAAAGTTGAACTTAAGTTGAACTTAAGTTATGATGTAAGTTGAACTTAAGTTTATCGACTTAAGTTGAACTTAAGTTGAACTTAAGTTGTGATGTAAGTTTTTTTATATTAATATAAATTTAAGCATTATTATTAATGTACTATAATCAAATTTAGTAGAATATAATATATAAAATAAAAAATTATATAATTAAATATTATTTATTATAACTTATGTTTCATAACTTAAGTTCAACTTAAGTTCTCAACTTAAGTTCAACTTAAGTTAATAACTTAAGTTCAACTTAAGTTATTGATGTAAGTTGAACGTAAGTTTAAATTTAAAATAAAATATTAATATAAATATTAGTATTTTATGATTAATTATTTATGTTTAATATAGTTATGATATAAAAATATACATTTAAACATATATTTATTCATATTATAAACTTAAGTTGTTGATGTAAGTTTTTTATATTAATTTAAATTTAAGCATTATTATTAATGTACTATAATCAACTTTAGTAGAACATAATATATAAAATAAAAAATTATATAATTAAATTTAAATGGAACGTGTCAAGAAATGCCGAGCAAGCTCGACCTGGTAAGTAATAATTAAATATTATTTATTATAACTTATGTTTCATAACTTAAGTTCAACTTAAGTTCAACTTAAGTTCAACTTACGTTCAACTTAATTTATTGATGTAAGTTGAACGTAAGTTTAAATTAAAAATAAAATATTAATATAAATATTAGTATTTTATGATTAATTATTTATGTTTAATATAGTTATGATATACAAATATACATTTAAACATATATTTATTCATATTATAAACTTAAGTTACATGAACTTAAATTGAACTTAAGTTATGAACTTAAGTTGAACTTAAGTTACAAACTTAAGTTGAACTTAAATTGTTGATGTAAGTTGAACGTAAGTTTATATATAATATAATAATAATAATAATAATATTATAATAATAATAATAATAATAATAATAATAATAATAATAATAATAATAATAATAATAATATAATAATAATAATAATAATAATAATAATAATAATAATAATAATAATAATAATAATAATAATAATAATAATAATAATAATAATAATAATAATAATAATAATAATAATAATAATAATAATAATAATAATAATAATAATAATAATAATAATAATAATAATAATAATAATAATAATAATAATAATAATAATAATAATAATAATAATAATAATAATAATAATAATAATAATAATAATAATAATAATAATAATAATAATAATAATAATAATAATAATAATACCTATCAAAAATCTTTTTCTTCTAATGACAATTCAACCTGACTATCAAATTCATCTAATTTAAAAGTAATGTTTTGAAATTGTCGCAGTGTTAGAAACAAACTACCTTATTTAGAGTTAATTCTTAGTTCTAACATGTATGATATTGTTTGTCTTGTTGAAACATTTCTAACAAATGTTGATACTGATGCTTTACTCCTTTTTGGTAATACTAACTATAAAATATATCGTAATGATAGAAAATCTCATTCAGGTGGTGTAGCGATAATCTGTAAATCTAATTTAAATCCAATTCAATTATATTTCAATAATTTTAATAATATTGAGCATATTACTCTTGTACTACATTCTACTAAAAATATAAGATTATCTTGTATTTATCGTCCACCTTCAACTGATTTTAACACTCATAAATCGATTTGTAAATTGTTATTTGCACTATGTGATACAATTTCACCTACTATTATTGTAGGAGATTTCAACTTACCTCTTTATAATTGGAATGATAATACATTTCCTAATTACCCATCAACATATTGCGAATTTGAAAATAGTTTATGTCAAAACTCACTCATTCAATTAATTACTTTTCCAACTCGTAATAATAATTTGCTGGATTTATTACTAACCAATAATCATATGATTATTTCGAAAATTAATGAATGTCCCCCTTTTGGATTTGGTAAATATATTAGTGACCATATATCATTTTCATTTTCTCTACCTTTCCAAGCTAATTTAAAAATAAATCAAAAGGTTGGGCTACATTTTAGAAAGTCTATTTATATAGTATACATCAATACCTTTCTTCTATTGATTGGAATTTATTATTATCTAATTCAACAGATATTAATAATATGTTTAATATTTTTTATAATACTTTATATAATATTATTAATGATAATGTTCCAGCTTATAAACATATCAAAAATAAAAAAACGTATCCAAAATATATTCTACGTTTAAAAGTAAAATGTTTAAAATATTATAAAACTAGATTAGATTCACATAATAATTTTATAAATTGGAAAAATATTAAAAAATTATTAGATTATAACATTAAAAAATTAACTATCGATAGAGAAAAATTAATTTTATCATCTAATGACAAATCACGATTTTATAATTATATTAATTCAAGATGTTCCTCTTTTTCCACTATAGGTCCCATTACATCTGACGATAACACATATATTTTTTCAGATACAGTTAAATCTAATATACTCAATAATCAATTTTCTTCTGTATTTATTAATGATAATGATAATATTCCTCATTTATCTCCACCTAAACATAATTCAACTATAAATAACTTTTTATTCTATAGGCATAACATAAGAAAGCATCTATTAATCTTTCACTATCATGTACATTGCCACCATATAATATCCCTTCAATATTTTTCAAACAATTCTCATATTAACTATCTATTCCACTTACGATATTATTTAATAAAATTTTATCATCTGGTGTATGTCCTGACATGTGGAAAGTAAGTTATATAGTTCCGATATTCAAAAAAGGTGACCCTTCAAATAGAGAAAACTATAGGCCGATTTCAATTACTTCAATTATGTCTAGAGTATTCGAGCGTATATTAGTTGAGGAAATTAATTTTTATCTAGAACGTAACTCATTAATTTCTGATTCTCAATTTGGATTCCGTCATAAAAAATCTGTTAAACTGCAACTATTAAATTGTTATACTAAATGGATTACTGCAATTGATAAAGGCAGTTTTATTGATATCATATATCTTGACTATGCTAAAGCTTTTGATAAGGTATCTCATAGTAAATTACTTGTCAAATTAACTAATTTAGGTATAGGTGGTAACATACATTATTGTATAAGTAGTTTTCTATCTGGTAGATCTCAAAGAGTAAGAGTTAACAATCAAATGTCTGATACAGTTAAAATAATATCTGGTGTTCCACAAGGATCTGTAATAGGGCCTTTACTCTTTCTAATATATATCAATGATTTAGTCGAAGTGATTGATAAAGATATTTATAAAGATATATATCCATTAATCTTTTCGCGGATGACACTAAATTGAGTTTTATATCTAATGACATAGATCATAGATATAAATTACAACATAATATTGATAAATTTTATGAATGGTCTAATTCTTGGAAATTAGAAAACGCTGCAAAAAAAGCAGCTGCTCTTACATTAGGTAATACCAATAAACCATTGTATACTATAAATAATGTTACAATAGTAAACTGTATATCGTATCGTGATCTTGGTATCAAATTTGATCCATCATTACATTTCTCTGAACATATTGGTGTGTACTGTACAAGTGCATATTGTGTTATCAATCGTATATTTCGCTGTTTCATTACTAATAATATGCCAGCTATTAGAAAAGCATATATATCATATGCTAGACCACACCATGAATATGCGTCGACAGTCTGGAATCCGGGATTAGATGCCAGGACATTCAAAGGACTAAAGATAAAACTAGAGAAGGTCCAAAAATTCTTTACGAGAAGATTAATCGAGAGATCGGTTTACCTTATAAACCTTATAATGAAAGATTAATATACCTAAATCTAGATTCTCTAGAAATCAGAAGAACTAGATTTGATCTTGTTATGGTATATAAACTATTTAACGGATGGGTATCTATGAATACATCATCTATTATTAATATCAAAAAGACCAACTACAATACCAGAGGCCATTCTCTGCAAATTAGTATGAATACATGTAAACTAAATGTAACAAAACATCTACTAAATAATCGAATAGCTAAAATTTGGAATGGTATTGATGAACAAATTGTATTAGCAAATAGTTTATATACCTTTAAACAAATTATAACTTAATATTTATTTATACATATATATATGTATATATATATATAATTTTATAAATTATTAATTTTAATTATTAATTGTTTTTATCACCGGCACATGTGATACGTTTCTAATTTACTATTGTTATTTTTATATGTGTACTATCTACGTTTTGTTGTCGTTTTGTAAATTTATCACTACATATTGTTATATATTATTACTAAATCGAACTTGAAAAATTCATAATAAATATTCATTCAATTCAATTCAATTCAATAATAATAATAATAATAATAATAATAATAATAATAATAATAATAATAATAATAATAATAATAATAATAATAATAATAATAATAATAATAATAATAATAATAATAATAATAATAATAATAATAATAATAATAATAATAATAATAATAATAATAATAATAATAATAATAATAATAATAATAATAATAATAATAATAATAATAATAATAATAATAATAATAATAATAATAATAATAATAATAATAATAATAATAATAATAATAATAATAATAATAATAATAATAATAATAATAATAATAATAATAATAATAATAATAATAATAATAATAATAATAATAATAATAATAATAATAATAATAATAATAATAATAATAATAATAATAATAATAATAATAATAATAATAATAATAATAATAATAATAATAATAATAATAATAATAATAATAATAATAATAATAATAATAATAATAATAATAATAATAATAATAATAATAATAATAATAATAATAATAATAATAATAATAATAAATAATATATTATACACTTATGTTACACGACTTAAGTTCAACTTAAGTTCATAACTTAAGTTATTGATGTAAGTATTATTAATAAGTTTATATAATTATTTTATTATAGAAAGAATAAAATATTATACCTTTTAATTATTTTGAAATATTGATTTAATTTTTATCTATGACAATTAATTATAAATTATTATTTTAAATTAATATTTAAGTAAATATACTGTTTTTAATAAATAAACCTAAAATTATTTAAGTAATCCTATGTATTTTAATATATTATCATAATATAATGCAGGAGACTCATGAACTACAATTTTAATCATAATTATATTGATAATACAAATAGAAATCATGTGAAATAATTGCCCAATATTTAATATATAGCAATTGCATATTGATTAAATATTGTATTCAATATTAAAATGATTATATTATTGAATTTAAGTTTTAAATCTAACTTAAATGAATATATTATAATATATAAGTTAATATTTTACTATGGTAGGTTAAATACTTATACTTATACTTAGGCCTAATACTTATACGCTAATATACTATTATTTATTTTACATATAAACTTACGTTCAACTTACATCAACAA
The DNA here is from genome assembly GCA_964019155.1 of Osedax fenrisi. Taxonomy (NCBI): domain Eukaryota; kingdom Metazoa; phylum Annelida; class Polychaeta; order Sabellida; family Siboglinidae; genus Osedax; species Osedax fenrisi. Next base: position 72,340,863 of record OZ025244.1, read on the forward strand.
CTTAAGTTGAACTTAAGTTTAGAACTTAAGTTGAACTTAAGTTGAACTTAAGCTATGAACTTAAGTTGAACTTAAGTTCATAACTTAAGTTCAACTTAAGTTTATTTGTTACCATCGACTTAAGTTGAACTTGAGTTCATAACTTAAGTTGAACTTAAGTTATTGATGTAAGTTGAATGCTGGGAGGTAGCTCTATTATATTTATATATTCTTTCTTAATCACTTCATATTTCTTATATATTTCTGAGCTTATTATAAAATCAACATTTTCATCAGCACTATTTTAAGAGTTCATTTATTAGTATTATACTATCATATTTTCTCTTGGAATTATACATTATTATAAGTTATATAGTTGAATTTCTTATAATCAATACACTACTAATTATTTATTACTAATTATTATATTACATCCTACTTAAATCGTAATCTTATAATAATGACCACCATATAGTGGGATATATCCCATCCACTATTAGTTAGACAAATACTTAAGGTGTTTACAAAAAATTAAAACAATTCATATAAACTAAATATTTAAATAATAATCTATTACATTTATTTAGGGTAGATCATCCTATTATAACTTATAGAAATATCAAAGTACATTAGTTATCATATTTCGTTATCAAAATGTCTTCAGTTCATTCAATTAGATTTATTCCCTGACTCATATTAGTATCAACATATTTTATTAGTATTTTAGATATTTAGATTAATTACCTCTATTATCTTTATAAGATAATAGAGGTAAAACTAAACAAATTATAATTAGTGTACTCGAATAAGATTATTATTTAATAAATTTATTATTTCTTTAAATTTTAATAATTAATTATATCCTTATATCTTTTTTTCTACAAATTTCTTTTCTCCTCTTTTTTTCTATTAATATTTTAACTATTCGAGATATATTCCATCATCTTATTACAACATATACATTATGATTTGTATGCACGTAACATCCAATTATATTATTTTATATGACTATGATATATACTGTATTTAAGGGGATTCCGCACATTTAAAGTGATGATAATTTATTTATTTTTATATTTTTTTTATTACATAATAATACTTATTCTATTATTTTTTAGTATCTGTAAAAAAAATAGATATGAATTCAGTATAGAAATGGCATAAAAATGTGTTTTATGACGATAGGATAATGCTATATTATATACTATTCAATATTACAGTTTTATGCTGTCAAACTTCAAACGCTTTTTTCTCAGAATAATTATTTCGCTCTAGGTATGTGCATTCAAAAATATAGAACATAAAAACTATTATAATTACAATATTAATTTTTTTTGCTTTATATAGAATTTAATTATTTGAATAGTAAAATAGAGAGATAATTAATAAAATGTATAGAATTCATTGTATAAAATGATAATTTCTATAGAAATACCATCATTTTAGTATCGCTAATTTTTAATTTAGATATATATAATATAATAAATAATAATATTAAAAATATCGTTCTATTTTCCTATACATGTAAATGTTATGAATACATTACAAAAAAAAGTAGGTCAATTGAATGAATAGAAAATCAGTTCTATTTTTTTTAGTGTACCTATGTTTTTCCTATCTATTTATACACGAAATTGGCAAATTGCGTGTTATGTGCGTGATACCCTTAAACCTAAATAATGTATTTAATAATAATCCAATAATTAAATAATAATAATCCAATATAAAATCGTATTTAGTAAATGAATTAATTAATTATGGTAAGATCTAATAACCTTTACTGAAATATAATTCAGTATGTATACATTCAAATACCATTATTAAATAATTGGTGATATCCTGAGTAAATATGCATACATTATTTAAATCCGTACTTAAATATAGATAATAAAATCGTTTTCCGTTTCAAATCTATAAATAAAGTAAATCTTTAACACGAGTATCGATACAATTCATGTATTCATTTCAATATTTATATATATTCAGGCAACTATTTTATACGTTATTTCAAATATATTATTAAATAGATATATCTATTTATAGCTGAAGTCGTTACGCTAGTGACGTGTGAATGACGTGGACGAGCCATTAGGTAATAAATAATCAAGCTTAGGTATGCATGGGGGGTATTACATAATCTAAATCGCGCCGTTTACCTCTTATTAAGCCTTTAGTATTGCAAACAATAGGTTATCTCCTCGTTATCTTCTCGTTATCTCCCCGTTATTCTCCCCGTTATCTCCACGTTATCTAAGGAGATAAGTGTCTGCTAACGATGACTAATAGCATGTGGGTTGTAGTTACCACTGTGGTGTTGATGGTGCAAGTAGTGACCGCCGGTCGCGATTATTCCAGGTATGTTTCCTTTAGCTTCAAACTCATTAGACGTATATATATATATATATATATATATATATACTTCATTTTATTATATACATTTTAACAAATTACCTATACAATGTGAATTAAATATTAGAGAAATCTTAGAAATATTATATATTAGCCGGTATTAAAGCATTCAATAGCTGCATTTAGATAGTGTCGCGCACTCCGTATTTTACAAGGAAAGTTCTCTGAACAATGAGGACATATGCGATACTTAACACCACTTATCTTCGAACAGTTACAAGATAATCAAAGCTACCCCCACACACGATACGGGGCTTCAGTTCTTGAGGAGGCTGGAGACAGAGGAGAACAATGATCAGGTTATAGATTATAGGTGTCGCTACTGGTGATGAAACCATCTCATTATCCCATCTTATATCACGATTAGCATACTAATCGTATATAGTCAATGTACGATTTATCTACATTCGTTTATTAAAATTAGTTTTCAATAAAATGTCGGCTAATTAACCTTTAAAGGGTTATTTTTTGTACATTTCATTATTCTATAATTGTGAACATAGTTCTTATATATAAGTATACGTGTTTGTGTATAAACACATACATGATGCAGTTTTTACTGAGTAATCTGGTTACTACTTATGACTACTGGTCTTTATGTGAGTGTAACCACAGTTTTATAGGTGACGTTATATTTAATTATGATATTATCTAAATATCGATCTATATTTATAAATTAATTCATGCGTAATTAAACTATATTACAAACATAAATGCATATATATTAATATATATATATATATATATATTTATATATATATATATATATATATATATATTTTAGTCATACAAACATGTATCAATAACTTATTCATATACGAATAGATGGATTTCTTAAGCCGTCCCCAACAACTCAACATCGGAGTTGACATCCGGGTTCACAGTGATGACGTCATAGCGGTCAAGAGCAGATTCAACCTGAACCTCGTAAACGTAGAAGTTGTCGTGGACAACCTGCAGAGGTTAGTTATTGAGTGATAGGTATTTGATTAACAGTTCGTACCCGAACGCGACCACACTTTAGCAGTAAAGATAATTGAATATGTGTATGTATGTGTATCATATTATAAACAAACAAATCTCCAAATTATTATTACTATTATATATAATTACCAATCGTTTAGTTTGATCGATTTGGAGCAAGAATTGCACCCTCAGTTTTCCGAATTGTCAGACAAGAAAAGGAAATTTAACCTTACCACATACAACTCATACGATGACGTAAGTATTTGTGTGTTAATGGGAATGTTAGAGAATGTGTACTCGTGTGTGAATATTCTTCGTAGTAATATATATTAACAATTAATATATTTAGTAATATATATATATATATATATATATATATATATATATATATATATATATGAAATATTCATTATTTATTTCATATTTATTTGAAGTAAATTTTAAGTTCAATTGTATTACATAATTTAATTTATTTTTTTAGTAAATGATAGAAATATGTGTAATAATATGAGGTAAGCACATGTATTATATATATATATATATATATATATATTCACACTATATACGATTCTAATATATGTACCGTTACGAATATAGATAATAAATTTCATAAGTAAAAGTTGTGAAGATGCTGATGATGATGATATCTACTGCGAGATGGTGTTGGTGGGCATAACATCGGAAGGCAGAGACATTGTGTCAATCATGGTTAGACAATAGTTATCATGTTGTTAATAGTAGTACTTATAGGTGCCATATAGTGCAATAACATATCTACTATATTATCATTGATATTATCAATTCATTATCATTAACTGCTTTAGTTCTCAGTTGTCTAAACCTATAGGTTATGTATACATTCGTACGAATATAATATTATAAATGCAATCATAATTGCGCAAATTCAATAAATGCTGGCATTATGTAATAGGTTGTAAATCTATGCTATTTAAACCTATGTTGAAAATCTAATCTAAATGAATCAAATGACACAACTTAAGTTAGTTACTAGAATCATTGTTTTGTATATAAAACGAAAATAATGTTATTACAATAAATAATACATAATACAAATTATCAGATAAGAAAAATAATCTCGGAGTGTCAATTAATAAGATTCTTAATATGTTCATAAACGAAAAAGTCGTTTATAAGAAAAACAATAACTATTAATACATGTAAATTTCTAAGTAAACGCCTATTTATACCTATATTGGACTATTGTAACATGCTTAATTAATTTACCTGATTATCAGTTAATATAATGTATTTCGATCGTCAATGCGCGTATTATATAAATTACCACCAAGATCAATAGACGATACGACGATCAGTATAACTGAACTGATGCTACAACAATACCTACTACTACCCTACTACCCTACTACCCTACTACCCTACTACCCTTACTACCCCTACTACTAGGCTACTACCCCTACACTGTAGGGCTACAGTGGCTACTACCAATTAATAAATATATATATATATATATATATATGATATATTTTCTATTGTAAATACAACTATATTATATTGATTATAGATTGAGAAAACGGTTATATTTTATACTTTTTAAAATATTTAAAAAAAAAACAAGTGAGACAGGATAAGTATATTATAAACAAAATAGCCACCTCAAATAATTAATAATATGTCACATAATATAGGAAAACATTAATATAAATATTTATAAATATAACTGGGAATTAAAAATTACTATAATTAATTATATTTATGTAAATTAATAATTATAATTATAATGTATTAATATAATATGTATATATCAAACTGACCATATTAAAAGTTGTAATTTACAACTAGATTTTATTTAATCAGCCTGTCAACTTGTAAAAACATTTGTTATTATAGTATTGATTTGTCAACACATATTAGACCCGAACCCGGACATGAAAACCCGAACCCGTTTACATCACTACCACCTACCATACGTATGATATAATATATATATAACCGTTACTTTGTTAGCTCAGTTTAGATGATGATTTAGATAGGGATCTACGTAAACCAATTATGTTCCTTGAGGCCGGCATACATGCTAGAGAATGGATAGCACCTGCTTCCATGGTACATTTAATAAACCAGGTTAATTTATATATATATATATATATATATATATATATATATATATATATATATATATATATATATATATACACACATATATATATATATATATATATATTTAATTGAAAATTATCATATAACTAAATTAATTAAAGTTTATATATATATATATATATATAAAATCACCTTATACCTATACTATTATAAAATACTTATCATGATAATACAAACTATATCCGGTATTACAATATTTAAAACAAATATTTAAAAATTAGTAATTAATATATTAATTAATTATAATTAATAAATAATAAAAAGTTATTCTAAGAATCATTGTCTGATTTACAATGTACTCTTTTTCTAGCTATAATTAATACAATGGCATTATGAATATAAAGAATTTCTTTGAACTAAACAAACACGTTTATTTTTAACTAATTGATTTATTATGAAAATTATGCAATCAGCCATCCGGTACACGTTTTTAATAATATAATGTACTCATTTTATAGAAATTCTAATTATAAAACATCTATTTGTAGTTATTCAACAATGAAACCCTACGTAATAATATTCTTGGAAAATACAATGTATACTTGACACCCAGCTCCAATCCCGACGGATACACCTATTCCAGAGATCACGTTAGTACTACCCCTACTACTATAGTACCATTATAGAATAGTATAGTCGTATACGAGATACCATAGTAATATCAAATACCTTTGGTAATAGTATGAATTATCATACTATATAAATTCTAGTAATAATCATATTAGGTCGTAACCACTCTTCCATATATTCTTAATCTTTCAATTTTCTAGTTCACATCTTCCTTCTTTGCATAACTTCATTTTCCTCCATTTTATCTTATTATTTCTTTTTCATATCATATTATTCCTTCTTTTCTATATCATCATCTATCTTATTTTCATTTTCATCTTCTTACTCATTTTTCATCTAATTTTCTTCATTGTTTTCCTTCTAACCTTCTTTCTCTATCTCCACGTCTTTCTCCTCCTCTTCTTATAACTTTTATTTAATCATTTAAATATATTACTCTATTTCCATCATAGAGTTATTCTGAATTTCATCCAAATTATCTTCTATTTCATCTTAACTTCCCAATATTATATATATATATATATATTTATTCTTCTTATGCGACTCCATCATCTCTTGCTTCTTCTTATTATCTTCGTCCAGTTTTTCCTATACTTACACCTCATACTCTTCCTCACTCTCCTCCTCTAACCTATGCTAAGCCTCAATTTCTTCAGCCAGCTAGTCCTATACTTACACCTTATACTCTTCCTAACTCTCATCTACCCTATGCTATGCATCCCCCTCCTCTTCAACGCCATCTACATCCCATGTATCCCTAACGTATCATCGCCCTCAGGAACGTCTCTGGAGGAAAACTAGATCTCTGAACAAGAACTCCAAGTGTGTGGGAACCGATCCTAACCGTAACTTCGACGTACTCTGGGGTGGTTAGCGGAGTGGCTGCGTGTAATAATAACGTTTGCGTTATAAAAAAAAAAAAACTACACAATTATACAAGTATAAATATATATATATATATATATATATATATATTGTTAATATTTAATTGTAGCTTTACCCATTATTCATAACACAAATATGTGTTGATACACTACACTCACTGAATGAAATGATACGAACAGGTCCAGGATCCAGCCCCGACCCGTGTTCCAATATGTACCATGGAACTAAAGCTTTCAGTGAACCGGAGACCCGTGCCATGTCTGATCTCATGCTTTCTTTCAAGGTTACCTAAGTAGATATAAATATATTCATTATATATATAGTATACTGTATTCAATCGTGCGGTGTACTCTTTATATTATTACTATTCTAATATATTATCCAATACGATATATACCTGTATGTAAACATTATATAATATCTATAAGTGACATGTCTGAAAGTGACGCGTGACATGTGTGATTACTCAATAATCGATTACAATATACATGACATACGCAGGGACGTATGCACATCTACGTAGCAGTACATTCTTACAGTCAGATATGGCTGATTCCGTACTCACACACCTATGCAGAACCTAAGAACTTCGACGATCTGGTTAGTGTGGCCGGTGGTGACACATATCGGCATACTTAGTATTATGTATTAACTTTTTTTTTGGTTTACAATAACATAAATATAAATACACATTTTCTGTATGTTTTTAACTTGTTTAATTTGTAAGCCTTTTACATTTAATTTCAGGGCTACAAAATAATACTTTAATCTTACAATTATTAACTTCTAGTAAATATAATAATATAAAGATGATATATATATATACACTAAATGAACTTTATATTAATACTATATATTAATTAATTAATTATTAAGTTATTCCCATTTATAATCATTATTTATCATATTAACTATTTTGAATCTGCCATATATATTTATATAAGTATTAACATATTATATATATATATATATATATATATATATATATATAATTATATATATATATATATACATATAATAGTATCACATCTATGAATATAATTTGATTACATTTTAAATAATAAGTAATTTCCTAATTAACTATATATATAGTTATATAAGATACCGACGAGTTTAATGAATATTACATAATATAATGATATAACAGATCACCACTATTACACCACTATTACATCACTATTACGAAATTAACGCTTGCCCTGTTATATAATCAGCATTACGTGGCGAGAGAGTCAGCTATTGCTCAAACCGCAGCTTCTGGGTACAACTACACATTCGGACAGACATCTAAAGTATTTTGTAAGTAATATATAATTAACACATAAACATATATATATATATATATATATATATATATATGTACCTCTTCCATATATCTATATAATTTCATGGAAATCTCAATAGGTTAAAGTCGTATATACCGCCTATAGGCATTATACATACAGTTAGGAGGACGCGGGTTTGAGCCCCCTCCCGACCCATAAAATAGGTATTAAAATAGTATTTAAAACTTATCTTATATAATTGTGTATACAGAATAATCGGCTCTCGTTAAAACCATGGATGCATTAACATGAGAGTGGCTTCGAAGGGACATTAGATCCATGGAATCCAATAAATAATAATAATATATATATGATTATATAACAGTCATCTGCGGCGGAGGAAGTGACGACTACGCATACGATGGAGGTAAAGCCACTTACGCCTACACCATAGAACTACCGGATACTGGAAACTACGGTTTTGTACTGCCCAGCAGTGAGATACACAGGGTTAGCTTATCGTCGTTTATTACCTTAAATGGTTACGGCACATCTACGCAACTTGTCAGTGAAACATATTTTTCAATATCTTCAAATTAAAACATAAATATATATTAATTTAACATATTAAACTAATTAAATATATAAATATATTTATATATATAAGTATGTATTACATTAAGAGTTAATTTATAATATTTTGGCAAATAATATGAATATGTATCTACTCTATGCATGTGATATAACTATAGGTTGGAAATGGATTAACTAAAGCTATAGAAGAACTTGTGAAAGCAGTAGCAAGAAGAGAACATAACTCCGTGCCCATACATTAACGTATCTTATAGGTCTATAATTACTTATGAATTTTGTTGTATATGTATATTATAATGTGAACTATATATAATTATTCCAAATAAAATATGAACTATTTTCATATATTGATAGATCTATTTATTATTTAATTTATTAAAATATATTTATATTTATTTGTTTAAATTCTTGAAGATAAATTAATTATTATACGCCACAACGAGTAATATTAATAACACCCAATAATATATAAATTTAAATAATAATACAATAAATAAACATAGTAAAATATATGTATACCGAATTCGATACAATTGACATGCATGGTTGCACACGGAGTGAACCCCGTACATAAATAGACATATACCTACTTACATATAGTGGCAGCACATGTACTGTACTAACATTGTTATCTTAATTCATAACAAACTAATTACCTAGATTTAGTACACTTAATAGTTACTCAATCACTCTCTCTGTTTTGTAATATAGGGCGTTCGAAAGGGTTGGTACTTGTACCATTAATATTAATAATTTACCTATTTCCTCTACCTCACCTATCTAGAATTCTAGTTAGCTTCTATACTTAGGCGGACGATTTCTAAATTTATGTCAAATTTAAATAAAATCAAATGTATTCATATATGAATGTATACAATAATGTATACATTCTCTCCTCTAATATATATATATATATATATATACAATGGATAATCGACTCATCACTTAGTCTCACTCTTCAATCAAATTAACACCGATGATATCTTCCTTCACATTCCACTATGCAGTGAAACGTTATCAACACATCCTCCAAGTAATATGTATGGGTAACTTATTAAGTATTCAGCCCATGTCTAAAATATTGGTGTTATATTTAATAGTACTATTAGTTATTATTGACAACCTACCACATCACAAATGTACTAAATTATCAAGTACACTCACGTGTTCATCATTCAACCCACAGTTATTAATATATCTTCTTATATATTATAACACCATACCTCTTCTACTACTACAATTTCATTATTTACAATACCCCTCATCATATATTTCTAAACTCCAAATTCTTCAATATTCTATCGATATGTGCATATTTAATATACAAAAATACTCTGTTACTTATTGATGTCCATTCCTAACTAAATTCCATTGGCTACCTGTATGCCATAGAATCTTCTAAAAACTATACAACCCATACACAAAGAAATATACCATGACAATCCTTACTACCTAGCATCCATACTCAAATTTAAATCATCAATAAGTAGCAATACATGCTCTATCAATATAACCCAATGTCAACTACTTCATAACACAACTTATATTAAACTAATCTTATAGTAAACTGATTATATTACACTATTACACTACCATACTATAGGAATATTATTTGTATATCCATGGATGTATCTATGTATTATAATATGATTAAAATATATTGTAATATATTACCATATATGGATGCATTCATACTTCACACAAAAACTCTATAATTCAATACACTAATAAAAAAGGTATTTATTTAATTTTAAAAATTAACTTCACTTATATATGAATGCCATATTGCGTCATAAGCACAGTTTACACTCCATAACCATAAAAAGTATGTATACAAGAAAAAATATGATATATATATAAATTTATAATTAAAACAAAATAAAGATACACATAAATAACTATTTTCAAGAAAATAAATAATTATTAATCAAATATATTTGCTCCCCCTTATATATATATATATATATATATAATAATGAGTGGTCGAAATTGGTGTTAGCAATATTACACCACTCAAAATTATAGAGGACCGTTGTATTTAAATTTATCTTTATTAATCAATCAAAACAAAAACCATACACTAATGATGTTAAACATATGTACAACATTACAATATAGAATACTACAATGTAACTGTATATAAACCTCCACATTTCAAGGCATAATCAAAAATGAAATGATATTATTAAATCTAATATAATACAGATTATAATATTTCTACGCGACAGGTCATTGGTCCAACCAATTATATTTAAATAAACTAAATAACACTAAATAAAAAACACAAAAATCAATATACACGAAATCAACATTTATACTTTTATAATTATTCCATAACACAAAACAAAAATATAACTAACTAAAAATATATAATAAACTAAATAACATTAACTACAAAAACACAAAAATCAATATATACGAAATCAACATTTATAATTATTACATAATACACAAAAACAAAATAACTAATTAAAAATATATAATATAAACTTAAAAAGAACTACATTAAAAATATATAATACGTTAGTCTGCTATATATGCCCCTTCTAATTTTTAAAATGTACATTTATAACATATTAAATTATATAATTCACTCACTATTTTTTATATTTGTTATGTACTCTACCCTATAGGGTATATCTATCATATGATATCGGTACCCCATTTAATTAATCTCATCTACTATAAACTTTTGTAATGGACTTGTCATATATACACTATAGTAATATGGTAGTATTTCATTAGTGCAGGATATACACCAGACACCTGTGATTAAGCTGAAATACTTAATGAAAAGACAGCCTTACCTTCACGTCCAGCAACGCGTACAATAACTATCGCGGCTATAGCCACTCTGAGATTCCATCTAAGATATCGGGTCCCCGATCAGAATCGGAATCGCGACTTAGATCAACATTTGAACTCTCTTCCCCAAATCCAACGGAAATATAGAGGCAAAAATAATATCAACGAGTCGTATCCAATGTTTTATTTTTATTTTACTTCTCGGTTTATTTCTTGTTTTTTTTTTATATCGTGTCGTTTTGTCTTACTGTTATCACATTTATATATTTTGTTTATATATGTTATATAATTATATATGTTTATATATAATTATAACTTTCTTTATATATAACCAGTAATTCAATAAACTTTTAATCTATCTATCTATCTATAAGTATTGAATTTACTCGAGAGTTTAGATTGGTGTCGACTTAAGTATCGTTCATACGATACCGATTGAAACGCTACATTACAGACAATATTATTATACTACGTATACTAAGTAGATTCGAGGATGTGTTTTCGAAATTCATTACATTTTAAAATTATAATTTGTTAATTATTATAATAAATTAATAATAATAATATGTAATTAATATTTGTTATACTCTATATATATATATATATTATATTTATAGGAATATCATTAATATATAATTAAAATAAAATTTGACATTTTTTTACTACGGATATTATAATATAAATTTGTATTTGTCGAATAATTCAGTCGATTTTCATTTATATCATGAATTACATACACTCGTTTGAAAATAGGTACAATTTAATATAGGAGTATATCGTTCCTTAATTTGAATAAATTTAACATATTAAATATTAAAATATTAATTGATTAAATGTTAAAAAGAAACATATTAAGGGGATGTCCCAGTGTTCAAAATGATAAAAAAAAATTATTTTGTAGTTATTTTTTATTCCATAATATTAATAAATGTAGTGTGTTTTAGTATCTGTATAAATATCAGCCGCGAATTCAATCTAGAAATGCCATAAAATTGATTTCTAAATTGTTATAATATCAATAGATATGTATACATACTTGTAATAGTATATATACTTTCAACTTTCAAATGCTGTTTTCTCAGAATAATTATTTCGCGCTAGGTATGTGTGTATAAACTTAGGTATAACAAAAACTAGTATATGTATTCTACTAATTGTTATTGCATTATATAAATAACATATATATGAATACTATTACAGGCTTAATTTTCTAAATTTGTTTATGTGTAGTTGCAAAAAATAACAATTTCTTTGGAAATTCCATAAATTAAAAAATTAAAATGTGTGCATATATATATATATGTTATATAATATATATTATAAAAATTACGTCCTGTAATAGTATGTGTATACATTTAATGAATAGAATATAACAAAAATTAGCTCAATTCAATGAATAGAAATCTGCGCGCCTAGTTTTGCGTAGACCTATTATTTGCTATCTCTATACATAGAGAGGCGGGCGTCGTGTGCCATCCCCTTAATGTTTTATAAATAATTTATCATTATAGAATAGATCATTAAAATTGTCCAAATACCATGAAAACATACGTACATATATATATATATATATATGTCTGTATGTGTGGTTTAGTGTACGACGTAAGTGTATTTGCACATGTCTTTCATTGCAGCCTATAGGCTGTATACAGGTAATATCAATGAATATATCCTAGTATCACTATAGATAACATGTATAGCGACTAAACATTCACTCCGATACCGCCGCGTGCACCGTATACGGAGTACTAGGTGTGTATGTGCAGCATATATACAATGGGGTATTGAAATGTGGCTAATATCATTAAGGGGATGGCACACGACGCCCGCCTCTCTATGTATAGAGATAGCAAATAATGTGTCTACGCAAAACTAGGCGCGCAGATTTCTATTCATTGAATTTAGCTAATTGTTGTCATATTCTATGCATTAAATGTATACACATACTATTACAGGACGTAATTTTTATAATATATATTATATCACATATATATATATATGCACACATTTTTATTTTTTAATTTACGGAATTTCTATAGAAATTGTTATTTTTTGCAACTACACATAAACAAATTTAGAAAATTAAGCCTGTAATAGTATTCATATATATGTTATTTATATAATGCAATAAAAATTAGTAGAATACATATAATAGTTTTTGTTATACCTAAGTGTATACACACATACCTAGCGCGAAATAATTATTCTGAGAAAACAGCATTTGAAAGTTGAAAGTATACATATCTATTGATAATATAACAATATAGAAATCAATTTTATGGCATTTCTAGATTGAATTCGCAGCTGGTATTTATACAGATACTAAAACACACTACATTTATTAATATTATGGAATAAAAAATAAATACAAAATAATTGTTTGAACACTGGGACATCCCCTTAAGGGGATACGATAGGACGCACGCAATTCCGCCGTTTACATGTAATTAGATAGGATGTTTGTATAATATTCAAACAAGTGTTTTGAATTGAATATATTACCGATTTTAATAATTTTTACATATTTATATTAATTAGAATAATATCTCTGTTTCAATCACAGAATATTTTGAATATGATATATATTCGTCGAGTAATTCATGGTTGAACGTCATTACCGATTTTTTCCGGTATTTTAGTGTAAAAAATTTACAAAATGTACCATATAAAATTTAATAATAAATATTTTTTAAATATTATGTGATTAAATGTTAGATATATATATTATCTATAATATGTAGTAAAAATTATGAGTGTAGCTAAAACAACGATCCCTAAACATTGACTTATATAACAGTAATTGGCGAAAATATTTATACTGAGAAAAACACATTCAAAGATTACCAATAATATTTCTTAATTTTGTATGAAAATAGATATTTATTGTATTGGATATATACTTATATAATACATTCATATGATATTTTAGATGTATATATATATTCAGCATATATATATATATATATATATATATATATATATATATATATAGTATATACATATATATATATATATAGTATATACATATAATTAATACATTACATTACATATAATTAATATTTTATATATTTATTTTTTACATACCTTCATAAAAGACAACTTTTAACATGTTTATATGAATCTTTCAGCCATAAAAATTCATATTTAAATAAATAATATATTATTTATAAGTATTAGCACAAAATAAATTTTATAAAAAAAATCAAAAAACGAAAATTACAAACTACCGTATCCCCTTAACGATTAACCCTATAGAGTTATTCACTATATTACAATCAATGAAGCGTATTAGTGTACATACTTGCGGGGTTAACATCGCAAAGGTCACGCGCGTTAGTGTGCATGTAACAAAGGTTATAGGTTCAGGATATATGCGCATTGTACTCGGTAGGACACATTGTACTTCTGAAGCGTCATCGGCTCTATAGAGCTATAGAGGCTCTATACCCTCGCATTGTATACAATTAAACAATTGTCTAAAGATATATATATATTTTATATTTAATTATAATCGGTGTAACGAATTCGGACCCCTAATGGTTAATTACTATAGTTCGTATAGCTTGTATACAAGTATACTTATATATATATATATAGTGCACCCCCATGGGGTATGTATTGTAAAATAATTCACGTGACCCATTAAGCCTGCGTGAGTTCATCACAAGACCACAAGTTTAATTAAATAACATACATATATTTTTTTAGAAATGTTTTAATTTACTAGTAATAATCGTAACTCATAACTCGATCAAGTATCAATAATCTAGATAGATAATATATTGAGATACACTTACTTTTACTGTTAATCCCATGACGCATGCATCGCAGGGGGAATCATCTCGAGTACAACAACAACAAATCTTCTCCAGCCGTTTCTATCCTTAACCTTCTCCCACCGTCTTATCAGTCCACTGTATTATATTAGCCACCCAGTCTTTCTATGGTCTGCCTCTATCCCTTATACCTTCGACCCTACCTTGCATAATAGTTTTACTCAAACTATCATGTCGGCATAAGTGTCCATAGTGCGACAGTTTTCTTTTTTAGTAGTTAGCAGTATTTCGTATTTACCTACCAATTTTGTAATGGTTTCTTTGACTACAATCCCTCTTATACAGATTTACGAAGAGTGGGCATGCATACGTCGCATATATATATTTTTTTTTATTTTGTTATATATATATATATACATATATATATATATATATATATATATATATATATATATATATATATACATATATAAATGTTTATTGTATACATTGTTGTGTATATTACACCTTACTTAAATAAACTATAGTTCAGTACGGTTTATAAACACTTAGTAACGAGTCGACGTGGTCAGATATCAGGAGTAACTCCTCCCCCCCCCCTGCCCCCCTACCCCTCCTCCCCCCACCGCCCCACCTCGCTATGGGTACTCGGTGCCCCTATAAGTACGACACACGTCGTCCGCTGTCTTATTAATAATAGCAATAACCACGACCACGTCCTCAACAATGGTTGGTATGTATGTATGTATTGTATACATTGTATTCAGATGGACTACAATGGGTGTATATTGATAGCATATGCATTGTATGCATTGTATCGAGCGTCCGCGCTACTACCCCATGTTTGTATTGTTCACGACGATGTCTTGTGGTGACACCTATTGAATGATGACGGTCGCTATTATGTTGAGTGACGTAAGCTACCGGAAGTCACGTGGTGCTCCCCGGTGCTATTCAATATACTAACACACGGTTGTCATGGTTTCAAATCATACCATTGTCATAGGTAGTTGACCGGATGCAGGTCCTCTATCAATGACGATTACAATACATGTATACATTGTCTACATTATTAATACATATGTATACTATCGAATACCGTAGGTTATACATGAATAGGTCGGTATACTTTTATTATACAATCAAGTTATAAGTTTTGATACAAAACCTGATTAATTATATTGTAAATTAATTTGTTTCTATAAGCAAATTAATTTAATATAGATATTTATTTACTATACATACTATATATATATATATTTATATATATATATATATATATATATATATTATATTATTATATTATTATTATTATTATATATATATATATATATAAAGCATTATAAAATACAATAAGTTTCAAACAAAAAAACATATAATTATATATTTTTAAAAATTGAAATAAATTGGATCATTAGAAATGTGAGAATTGGTAGGAGTTAATCAGGTATACCATCTATAGATATATTACTTGTTATTGGAAGAGTGATCGGTTGTATAAAGGGTAACATATATGGGAAGAACATTCGATGAAGAAAACTGTATTACCACACTCTTGCTAACATCATTAAATAAGGATGCAGATTTAGTTGGCCTATATAATGTAGATCTGAGGGCATCACAAATATTACGTAATAACCGATGTTGCCCTTACAGTACTGTAGGTAGCTAACATGAAGCTATCCGCGAGTCTATTTAATACAAAATTATATATTAATTGTATGTGTATAACTACAAGCAATCATGATCGGTCAACACATTATAAATATGCATATTAATATTTCATCGGTAGAATTATGTTCTGTGGTGAAATATTATTGTATTTTTCAATTAATTGAACATATTCTTAATGCATTAACAACGCAATTAACATGCACACCTAATACAATATAGTGTACCCGTAAATACGTGTGTTTCAAATAGAATAAACACAAATATAATTTAATTAATTAAACTTAAACTTAAACTCGTAGCTGAAAAGTGTAATTTGTATATAATGCTTTTTGGAGGTAAACTAATAATTGATAATACATATAGGGTAATACCTATATGGATAATAAGTATACATATATGTAGCCTCCTTAATACATTATATATATATATATATATATATATATTTTAAATTACATAATAACTTAAAATTATAAATAAATTATGAAATTATAATCACGATTAACATATTACCATAACAAATATATGTCCTGCATCATTACATATATATTAATAGAGCTCTGCTGACAATAATATATAGGGGTCAAAGTGCTGCATCACGTGATCATTAACGACGCCTAGCGGATTCAACTGTCGAGAGAGTATTTAAAGTAATAATAATTCGCTAATTCAGCACACTATCTAATCGTGTAAGCTTATGAGAAGTTATCTAGTCAAACGACAACGGCTTTAAACAATAGACGCCACGATCGATCGAACAATAGATAACTAAAGATAACAATAAAGATAACAATAAAGATAACGACTTCTCCCATAACCTAAATAGATCAGTAGTCGGTTACTTAGATCTACTTGTAAACAACCATATAGAGAACCTATAGCTATATAGAGATGGCGAACACAGTGAAAACGTCCGAGCATGTCGATTCCATGGATGATCCGGCATTAGCTTTCCACCGACACGATAAATATAACGTAACTATTGCGCAACTATTACATCACTATTGAGTAACTGTTGCGTCACTATTGCGTCACTATTGCGTCACTTGTATTTCACTATTGCGTAACTATTGTTTCACTATTGCGCAACTATTATGCCACTATTGCGTATCTATTGTAAATGTATGTTACGTCGATGTAGTTATATAAATTAAATTTATTAATTATAAATATATTTAAATATTTATTATTAATATTTATATTTTAAGTTTAAAACATATATTTTTTTATATTTTATATATTTTATATATTTTAATTGATATCTATTTATATATATATACATATATTAATATTATATATAATATATCATATATTATATAATATATATTTTTAATTTTATTTTTATAAATATCCAAAGTATCATATTTTGTAGAGTTATTTTAAAATCAGCTATGTATTCTGGTTTCATATTTATATATATATATATATATATATATATATATATATATATTTGTATATATGAATGTGTATGTATTATGTACAATGCACGTTTAGTCATTAGTATACCAATACATACACGTTAGTGGTTATAAGCGCGATGGTAGCCGTAGTAACCATGACAACACCCACACACACACCCACAACCACACACTAGGTACTAGGATACGAAGGAGAATACAGCTCCGAGGAATGGGTTCCTCTGGCGAGTACAAAGTTCGCTAAGAATTCCGTGAACCCGATCCGCCGTATAGTGGACGAGATGAAGATGGAGCCTAACCCGGACCTGCCTCTGATACCGCTCAGTATCGGTTAGACCACTTGTCCATGGACCACGGTAGTATATGTATACTAGAATGAATAACCCTTTACTGACCACTACCGTTGACCACTACCACTGATTACAAACACTAATAACTACCACTGATCACATATACACACACATATATATATGTTCGAAAACAATGTATTCTACAACATTTCCGCAATGTTGACGAGTACCATGCCGACTCCGTCTTAAGCAGGATGATATACCACGTGATTAATATCATTGATATCTAATAGCCATGCGTATACGCGTTATAACGTACTGTACGAACAGTGCATGTTAACCTCTCCCTCTTGTACCTCAACGTAGATACCCGATTAACTTACTATTATTAATAATAATATTAATAGAAGAATGTGTTTGTTTTGTGTTAGATTTCTAATTTATAAAAATTATATTCCTTTTCCTCACAAACGGTTTCATAATAATATACACATTTCCAGTTGTAGCGCGCTCATTTATTACGTAACTAACCACGCCCCCCGACCAATCAGGTGACCCCACGACGTTCGGTAACCTGCCCACTCCCGATAACGTTATAGATAGCGTAGTGGCTGCTCTCAGATCTGGAACCGCTAACGGTTACGTGTGCAGCGAAGGTTAGCGACACGCCCACTGCTGTGTCACGTGACTATGCTAGTTACGCGAGCTTACGTAATAGTAACGTATGCGTGATGTTAAACGTGTTATTAGTTGTTGGTAACTAATAGTTACTAACTATTATTAAATGGAGTACATTTATATATAAGTTGAGAGAATATCAAAACAAACATTAATTTGGATGAATATTGGTCCAAAGTGTTCCTGGTTAAATTATCATAGGAGATACCATGAAACATAGATATGTTTCATATATTTATTTTCACATTTATATTAAACTATAATCGTGAAATTTTCAGAATGAGTGTGATGTTTATAGGTCCTACGAATAATTTCATATATGAAAAAAACTATATAAACAAACTACATTTATTTCTATATGTTTTTTGTATATTTCGAGGTATTTTCAGAAGTGATTTTTATCCTCTCGGAATTGTTTATAGAATCAATATATTTTTTATTTTATATTATATATATGATAAAAAATAAATTCATTAATCACTATTATATATAATAATGTAACTTAAACAAGTATAACAACAATACAATGTCTTTAATGTTATTAAATATGCCCAATAAATGACGAATACTTCTGTGAGGGTCCTATTCATTACATATTGTAAAATTTGTATTTTATTGTATTTACTATCTCATCTTAAGATGTTATATTTTAGAGTAACAATAATTTAATTTGTTTTCAAATCACTCTAATATTAATAAAAACGATACCGTATACCTTGGTTGTTACATAGTATTCTAAAGAATAACTCTTTGACATTCATATACATAATTCTTTAAATAATAACAACCAGTAGACCAAATAAATATCAGATCACATACATATATATATATATATATATATATACACTTTAACAATAAATGTCTTAAAATTTCATTACTCATTATTTGTAATCAACAATTGAAATATATTTATATTATATGATTATAGATAATATTTTAAAATTATATTCAATCTTTTTATTCAATAGATGAGGGTGTCCGTATTAGGTACCCATGTTCGAACACGGGCACCCTGTGTTATAATGAGGATACCCTATATACCACTAGAATATACTCTATATTATTGATGAACCAATCAGATAAATTTAAATTATATTACTTATAATTAATTTTATGAATAATTTAATTAGTAATTAATTTGTATTATTTTATTAATTAATAATTACAAGTGAAGTATCTAAATAATAAGAATTAACCGTATAAATAAAGTAATGGTATTATATTATAACGCACGTGATTTAAACAAAAATTAGAATAGTCCACACGCTAGCGCTGATTGATAATAGGGTGTACGTATTAGGAGTTCCGTATTAGGGATGTATATGACCTCTAGATATATGCTTATAACTTATTAATATTTTATAAAAAAATATACTAATTATGCATATGATGTTTAGAATTCTTTAGTTATTGATAATATATTGTTATATTTCATATTAATACTTTTGTATATGCTTGAGAAGGTTTTAAGTTGAAATTTGTTTCATAAATTTAAAAACGTGATAACAAAATTAGTTCATTGGATATATCAGAATTATTTTAGATAATTGAATTACTTTAATGGGGAGTTCCCCTATAGAGTTCCCCTATAGTATGTATACTATAGTGTATGTATATTTGTATTCATAAATAATACATACATATATAAAATACACATATATTCAGTATATTCATAGCAATAGATCAGTATGCCCATCATAATACCTCAATCATGTGTACGTCATATATACTATAGTCCCTTACATCACTCTTACATCATACCTTACCACTTAGTCAGTGATGTATTACTTACCTTACCAGGTCGAGCTTGCTCGGCAGTTAACAACATCTTTTCGTCCATCCACTTCTGTCCTCCATCGCTGCGGGCAGTTCATTTAATACGCATTCTGTATCTTTTACTAGTTGATCGATAAACGTTTTCCTAGGTCTACCCGGTTTCGTTTTTCCATGTTTCGGGGTCCATAGTAACAATTCTGATGCTAGCTCCGTACGGGCTCTCCAACAGTGTCCACTGAAGCGTAGACGTTGACTCTTTATGGATTTCGACAATTTAGGGGTGTCACCGTAGAGTTCTTTATTTGTCGGGTGTGATTCCCATGATTTATTTAGAGCAGCTCTCAGCATCCTCGTATAGTTTCCATCTAGACGTTTCTCCATGGCTTTAGTCATAGTCCAGGTAGTAGATCCGTACACCAATACTGATTCCACAGTGGCTCTGAAAAAATTTCTTTTTAATTTATCTTTCAAATTTGATTTCCAAATTTTATTCATCGCGTTTAGTGCTGACCAACTCTTTGCCAATCTTATATCTAGATCTTTCTCGGTTGATGATATATAGCTCTCTAGATACTTGAAATCATTTACTTTATTTATTTCATTTCCATTTAAGCTTTTTATTTTATTCGTATTGTCTGTATTGTCTATATTTAGAGTCATATATTCTGTCTTTGCAGTGTTAATGTTTAAACCTATTTCTTTTGATACTTCTTCTAATTTATTTAGAAGTGTATTTGCATCTTTTATGTTGTCAGTTACAACTGCCAGATCATCCGCATAGTCAATATCAGTAATCTTTATAGCTGGGTGGCGTCTACTCTTTTTGACTTCTAATGTAAAACCTACATTTATATTCATGGATTTTCTTAGGACATAGTCCAGACATACAATAAAAAGGAAAGGGGCTAATGTGTCTCCTTGTAGAACTCCGGCCGTTATATCAAAATAGTCTGTATCTCCATCTGGGGACCTAACCTTGCATTTGGTATTTATATACGATATCATAATAGCTTTAACAATCTCTTCTGGAAATCCATACGCAGTGAGTATTTCTCTCATCTTTCCTCTGTGTATGCTATCAAAAGCTTTCGAGAAATCTATAAATAATAGAGTTGCAGGTAGTTGTTTAGATTTTGCTCCTTCAATTATTCTACGAATAGTTAAAATTTGTCCGGTAGTCGACCTATTTTGTCTGAAACCATTTTGGTTTTTACGTAATAAAGGATCTAATACTGGCCGTATTCTGTTTAGCAACATAAGATTATATATTTTTGCTGATATGCAGGTCAGTGTAATCCCACGGTAGTTTTTTGTGGAACTAAGATTTCCCTTTTTTGGAAAAGGTATTATGCATCCCATTCTCCATTTATCGATTTTGTCTTGGGCATATACACTATTGCAGAAATTTAGCAATAATTCCTGAAAAGACTCTATTTTCCATATTTCAACTGGTATTTCGTCGAGTCCACAAGATTTCCCATTTTTCATGTTTTTCAATGCTTTAATTAGTTCAGTCATCGAAAACAAGCCGGTGTGTATGTCTTGTAACTCTGTGAATATAGGTGTAATATCGTAATCAGAGATATCTGGTTGATTTCCAAGAAGTTCCTTAAAGTGGTCTTGCCATTTTTGTATTCTATCTTGGTTGTCTGTTGCTTTGATCTTTGCCTTGTTTGTACTTTTTCTTCCACTTATTTCGTTTATTGTTTTCCATGCTGTCGCTGATTTCTTGTTTGTTACGGTTGATGTGATTTCATCTATACGAATTTGTAAGTACTTTGATTGTTCACAGTCATATGCGTCGAAAAGTATCTTTTGTGTGAGTTTGTAATAATTTATGTTTTCTTGAGTCGGATTTCCATCTTTGATCGCAGCTGCTTGTTTTAATAACTTTCTTTTTTCATAAATATCTTCATTTTCCCATGGTTTATACTGGCTTTTCTTTGGTTTTTCCGGAATTAATTCTTTCGCTGTTTCACGACAAGCTGTTTCAAAATGGTTGTAAGCTATATTTGCCAAAAACTGTGTATCGTTTTTTGTTGAGTTTTTGAAATTTTCAGTGACTTTATTTGTGAAACTCTTTCTCAAATTTGTGTTAGAATTTAGTAATGACCAATCGTAATGTATAGATTTCTCTTTTTTCTTCTTTTGACTTGAACGAAGAGTTAATTGTATATTTGCTGTTACAATTCTATGATCAGAAGCAATGCTAACAAAAGAATTATACGCTCTACAATTTTTCACACTGTTTTTCCATTTCTTGTTTATCAGTATGTAATCAAGTTGTGCTTTAAAGTCATTGGGTGAGTTATGTGTCCACAATTGTCCCTTCCTCTTTTGGATTTTCGTGTTTAAGCAAATCTGTCTATTTTCTTTTAGGTATTCATTCAACAATTCTCCATTTCTATTTGAGAGTTCATGATATGAAAAAAGGAAACCTTCCAGTCGACCTAGGTGTGCGTTAAAATCTCCAGTGGTGATATGTACGTTATGTTTCGCTATTTGCCTAGTGCTAGAAGCTAATTGTTCGTAGAAAGTTTCTATTTTACTTTGTTCACTAACATTTGTTGGACTATAAAACACTGTGATAGTTGCTTTCGGGTTTCCGTTAAAATGTGCTACCAATATTCTGTTTGATATTTTTTCAATGCAATTTAATGAGTTATACGCGTTTTTATTTAGAAGTATTCCGATTCCACCTATGGTTGCATTTATGCTGTTTTTCCAGGCTGAACATGTAATCAATTTGAAATCACCAATATTGTGTTCTTTGGTTTCTACATCAAGGTGCATAAAACGATGTTCTTGAATACCTATAACATCTTGTTTTGTATCCATTGATGATAAGAGTAATTCTGACGTTTTTCCGATCTTATTTAGGGTCTGTACATTTAAAGTTGATATTTGCAGCTTTTTCTTTCCTTTTAAAAGACATGTTATTTTGTTTGTGTTTGATACAGTAACTAATTTTTCGACTGCAACCTGTATCGGTTTTGCAGGACGCGCTCCTTGTTCCGCGCGACGAGCGATGCAGGATGATGTGTATAGTTTTGAAATTGATGTCATTTGTTGCTTTCTGTGGCTGGTTTCATGTGCGGTCGCCACTCCATACACACGGTGACGTGACCCTGCATGGGTGGCAAAACTGGTGCTATATCTTGCCAAAGGATAACCAGTGATTTTTGTCCGGGACTGCTTATTGGTTATTCGCAGCTAACCTATATTTCTAGAGGCCAGAGTTTCCCCTATCCGCAACCTGGGGACCCGTTGGATGGGAGTTTATCTTCTCCTACAAATCTTCTCTACAGTGATGTATATATCTCACTATCTATAGGGCATTATATATATATATATATATATATATATATGCATATATATATATATAATCTATATAATATATATGGATATATCCATGCCGTAATAGTATTGGACTGTCAACAATTAGATCTAATTGCAATGATAACATAGCTAGTTAGGCGAAGCTAGTTGCGCTCTATCTCTCTCTCTCTCTCTCTCTCTCATTCTATCTCTCTCTCTATCTCTCTCTCTCTCTCTCTCTCTCTCTCTCTCTCTATCTCTCTCTCTCTCTCTCTCTCTCTCTCTCTCTCTATCTCTCTCTCTCTCTATCTCTCTCTCTCTCTCTCTCTCTCTCTCTCTCTCTCTCTCTCTATCTCTCTCTCTCTCTCTCTCTCTCTCTCTCTCTATATCTCTCTCTCTCTCTCTCCCTCTATCTCTCTCTCTCTCTCTCTCTCTCTCTATGGTGTTGCGATGACCATTGTTATTATCTCATCGTATTACCCAATAATAGGGTGTATGTAGTTCTGCCACCTAGCGGGTAAACAATACCTCCCCATCACGCATGCGCAGTCGCCACGGTAACAATGCAACCAAGGATATGTCCTTGCTGCAACGCGTTAACAATAGAAATCTACAATGAGGTGATGTCATCTATTCTATGTAGTAAACGCGTTGTGTTGTGTTTGTTATCTGTATCCATTAATATTATCGTATTTACAATGTACATTGCACGTTGTAAATTGTGTATTGTTCATGTATTTACCGTTTGATCTCAATGTAACCCAGCGTTTATATTAATTTTATAAATACTATACTGTTTATCAAAACAAATTACCAACTGGTTATACCCAGTTTATCTATATTGTTATTATATATATATATATATATATATATATATATATATACTAAAGTATAATAAGTATTATTATAAAACACAACATTTAACATCATATTTATTTAGTATAATTTGTATATATCAATTATTACTCGGAAAAGTAACACAATACTAGATAGAAACTTAAACAATGGATTATGAAATGCGTAGTGGATAGTGTTTATCTATTGTCTCTATATATATATATATATATATATATATATATATATATATATATAGGAAGTCGTTAGAATATAAAGTACACTACTATATATACAATAGACTACATAACAGCACTGAATCACTCTTTAATTGACATGCGCACATACATACGTATACATGATGGCAATGTAAACAGTGGTATCAATGTTCATAATGAATAAATCACATCTAATAAATAAATAGATCTGTGGAAATTATCCAAATTACTCCGTGTATATATAGCATACATATAAATATTCAATAATATATATATATATATATATATATATATATATATACACGTAAGTGTGTGTATACATATATGTGATGCGTATGTAAATTAACGAGTGTTATATTTTTATATTGTATTCGTATTGTACTTCATGTTCGAATGTATTCCTATATATAGATGATTGGTATAATAGAGATATCAACAATTTGTGTATACGAGTCATTGTCTGTATTTCCTTCTAGAATTATCTATTTGATATTATGCTAGTATTGTAATGAATAATTTACATATATTAAATGATGAATACATACATAAATTTGCTGTATTTTAAGCTATTTAAATATAATATGATAATAATAATATTATTTAATTAGTGGTATCTATAAGTGTAACTGCGGTACTTTATTATTATGTCAATATATCATTAAGATTTGATATCTTCCGGTATAAAGTGAGATAAAACTGCGAATATATTACCCATAACATACAAACAAAAACAGGTTTAAACTCATTGTCCGACTATAGTATATATATACTTCACATTATATATATATAAATGTATACATATATACATATGTATTTATACATATATATATATATATATATATATATATATATATATATATATATATATGTATGGGTATGGGATGCAGGTATATATACCTATATAATATGTAGTACATAGTTATGTGTACACTAATCCTTGTTTATCAATAGAGCATTTTTATTCATATTGAGTATACAATTGGATTTCGTATACGATATATTACAAACATTATTTTGTTAGTTTAATAATACTTTAATAACTAAAGTACTATATATATATACATGCTTACTTGCTTATTTCGGGATTCTTTTTATTGATTCCCGGACAGTTATGGACTTCCAAACATCACGATTCATCATAGCCGCTCGTAGATCGTTTTCTCGTAGAACGGTATCACGCTCCAGAGTCTTTATATACGAATCAGGTGGTTTTCTTCGATTTCTAGTTCCATGGGTTGGCTGCCACAGAACCAGATCCGAAAGTACCTCGTCTTCTCTTCGTAGGCAATGACCGGCAAACTTGAATCTTCTACTTCTGATCTTGTTCGTTAATCTTTCTAGTGCCCCATAAAGAATTTAATTCTTGATTTTATTTTTCCAGTGGATATTTAAAACCATTCTCATAATTTGTGTATATGTTCCATCGAGCTTTTTGATTAGTGAGTTTGTTATATATATATATATATATATATATATATATATATACATGTAGATCTCGATCATATATAATTGATGATAACAATGTAGTCACATGACATGCCTCGTATGCAGATAACACTATCTTTGTTATATGTGTATCTAAGTGCATTAACTATCTACCACACACACACACACACACACACATACACACACAAACATGATAACACGTGACCTATACTTACCCTCAGGATCCATGGTTGCCAGGGAGGCAGTGGCTCGTTACGTTTCTTTAGAAGACAATGTTGACATTACGTCAGAAGTTAGTTATGTAATAGTACTCATTTATTATACATACATACATACATACATATATATATATATATATATATATATATATATATATATATATATATATATTCGTTATTAAAATAATTCTATAATTTCTTATATCGTATATAAATAATATATTGTAAATATTTAATTAGTTATACTCTATTAATATATATTATATGTTATACTCTTTACGTTTCAAATAAATAGGAAGCGATAATATATATATGTATTAATGTATACATTAATGAATAATTTGACCGAATTATTCACAATAAATAAACATTAGGTATAAAGTTTAATTTAGTATAACATATTATCACTGTATACATATAATATAGTATATAATATTAGGATACATATTAGTATACGTGTTAGTATATAATATACTTGTTAACCTTATTAAACTATGATATGTTTATAATTTATATACAATACATTTATTATAGTGTATTATTTTAGATATATTATTATTTTTAATCTAACACTATTTTCACAAGTAATATATTATTATTTTTAATCTAACACTATTTTCACAAGTAATTGCAAGGGTAATTATTCGCGCCTCCCCTACCGAAACCTTACTGCCCCCTACTGACCCCTACTGACTCCTACCGACCCCAAAGGACGTAATCCTCACTTCCGGTTGCTCGAGAGCTCTGGACATATGCATCAGCGGAATAGCGGAAGCAGGGCAGAATATCCTGATACCTTCGCCGGGCTTCCCCATCTACAAGACGCTGGCGCTGGGCAACGATATCCAGATTAAGTCTTACAAGTGTATCGTTAGTAAATTGTATACGCGTATGTGTGCGACACTGTGCGACACTGTGCGTGTGTGTGTATGTGCGTGTGTGTATGTTTGTGCATTTAATATGTATGTATATCTATGTAAATATTAGCATTATTAGTATGACCATTATGTCCATTCAAGTTGGGCCTTGTTATTTTATTAATCCAAAATATATATTAATATATAAATGAATATATATATTTATGATATATATATATATATATATATATATATATATATATATATATTTATATATATATATATATATATATATAAATATATATATATATATATTTATATATATATATATATATATATATATATATATATATAAATATATATATATATATATATATATATATATATATCTTTTATTATAATTTGTTGTTAATTTAATGTTATCATTATTTGATTATACTTTAAAGAATCGTTTCTATAATTATTCAAGTGTTTAAATAAACTTAATTATTATTATTATTATTATATATATAATATTTATATATAAACCTAAGATATATATTAAATTATTAATATATAAATCTAAGATATATATATATATATTAATATATAACTATATTGATTAACATTGAAACTCGTTTAGCCGGAAAGAGAATGGCAAGTAGATTTGAATGACATGCGTAAACTGATCGACAGTCGTACCGCAGCCATTATGATATGTAACCCATCGAATCCCTGGTTAAACATAAACCTCTACACATTGTGTATACTTACATTGATTTAGTTATTATTTACATACTAAAAATCATAATATATATATATATATATACTAATTGAATTGAATTGAATAGAAAATAGTTTAATAAATTCAAAAGCAAATATCATTTCATATAAGAAATTTAATTTCATTTCTCCCGCCGAATATTGAATGTTAACCCTGTTAATGTTGTAACCCTGTCACTAACAGTGGGGCGCTGTTCTCCAAAGAGCATATCGTCGACATCCTTCACCTGGCGGAGGTGAAGAAGATACCTATTATTACGGACGAGATCTACGCTAATATGGTAGTAGAGCTATTGTTACGTGGTTCTATTGTTACGTAATCAATGATTAATAAGACGATATATGATTATTGATAACTATATATATAGTTTACTATATTATACTATACTATACTATACTATACTATACTATATATATACCTTACCTTGCCAGTTCGAACTTTCTTGGCACAAATATATATATATATATATATATATATATATTATAGTTATAGTTATATTGAATATAGATATTAATCTTTTATTTAAAAGCATGTTTATTTAATTATTATATTGTTATAATGCATACATGTATATTTCGATCAAATAATTTATTTTTATATTTTCTCTGTTGTTCTCCAAGAAATATAGCTTGCCATCACGCCTGAGCTATATGGATAAAGGTAAACCTATTCACTATAAATAACTTCTATTTTATTCTAGGTTTATCCTGGTGAGAAATTCCATTCCGTAGCATCCTTGGCAACCAATGTTCCGGTGTTAACTTGCGGTGGAATTGGTAAAAGGTTATCTAGATATCTCACTTTTTACTATGTATATAAACTACATTGGTATATTATTATATACTATATGATGCATAGACATCGTTAAGAGTGTTACTTAAGGGTATTCGCATGAATTCAAATTTTTGTTGAAAAAAATATTATAATTAGAGAACATTATTATTTAATGTATATCCTTAAAACTATTAGCGCATACCTAATGACCAGTATGTGATGGTATTCGATAGTTTAGTACGTTAACTATTTATTTACAAAATATATATATATTGACAAAATTGATAAAATACCGTCAACATTATCTTATTGTAAACGTACACTATGATATAAGACACTGTTAATGAAACTACGTTATAATTACCATTACAATAACATATAATACAATACGATTACAATACGATTACAATACGATTACAATTATACACAATAAAACTTTATATAATAATAATAATAATAATAATACTAATAATAATAATAATAATAATAATAATAATAGAAAGGTTTTTTGACTAAGAAAACGATGGACGTTTATGCGTCAAGTTGAAATAATAAAACAAATAAATAGTTACACAAATAATAATAAATTTAAAAGAAGAAATTGTAATGATGACATATATGAATGTAGTCGACATTTAAAAGTAATAAAATATGATAGGGTCCGCAATTCATTGAGAAGACTGTTCCATTACTTCGGAACAGAAACAGTGAAAGCAGCATCTACCTATATAGATAAGACAAGCGACACAGAGAGTTTCATCAGCTCACATTTGCGACTCAGACGAGTAGTTTCTCGAATTATGATTCACTTCGATAGGTATGACGGAACTCCCATATATATAGCCGAAACTTGTATAAATCTCGAAAATTCAACCACCCGAGAGTCGCCATTATGGAATGTATAGATATTGTTATATCATTACGCTTTAGCTTAAATAATATGCGAACAGCTCTACGTGTATTGAATCGAATTTGTTCATCAATTTTTTCGGAATGTTAATGAAGCGAATTACAATATCTAAGTCGACTAAATACTAATGAATGTAATACTTATTTAGTTAAATTCAATTTTAGCTTAGAATTAGCCTTAAGGCCTATATTATACAGGAAATGATTATCAGTGCGGACAGTGTTTGATATATGTAGGTATACCTACAGAGTAATCTAATGCATTATTTATAGTAAAACATAGAGTAGTGATTGTGTTTGAGATAGGAAGTGAGATAAGGAATGGATGAGTGAGAGTAATTGAAGAAAGAGATCTAGAAAGTATAATGTTATCAGTTTTAGTAATATTTAATTAAAGTGAATTACACGAAAACCAAGAGATTAAATCATTAATACAGTTAGCAATTGAAAGTTAAATTATGTCAATATCAGAACCAGGTGGAAAAAAGTGTATATTTGTAAGTCATCAGCAAAGAGGTGATAACAAATATATGGGTATTTTAAAAAAATCAAATTAATGGGAAGAATATACAAAATAAAAAGAATCGGACCAAGTACTGATCCTTGAGGAATCCACGAGTGTGATCAAATGGAGCCGACAAAGATGACTTGATTTTCAAAGATATTCTATTAGATACAAATTACATCAACCAGTTGTGAACCTGTCCATGAATACCTATTTCACGTAGACGGTAAGAAAGAATTCTATGATTTAACTTATCAAATGCACTAGGTAGATCAAGAAGAACCAAATAACAAGAAGACTTATTATCTATAGATAGTATAATATCGTTAAACAAAATGTTTAGGGCAGTTTCTGTACTACGATTGGGAAGGTATGCACTCTGAACGCAATCCACAATAGAGTTCGATATGATATAATCAATAAACTGACGCGCAACTATGCGTTCCATAGTCTTAGAAATTGATGATAATTGCGAAACAGGACGATAGTTGGATAGTATGGAAGAATCGAGATTATGTTTCTTTAATATCGGAGTGATGTAGGCATATATGAAGTATACTTCATCGATTGTGGTCCACAATTTGTAAATACTTTACGGATATATCCTTTCAATGAAACGATGAAACTGTTTAATATATAGAATATCTGAGAAATCGAATTATTCTTACATGTATTTACATGGATATAAACCAAATTAGAATTTGTAAAAGTCTGAAAAGTCATATTACTCTAAAAATGTAAAATAAAAAGTATTAAACTTTAAACTCGATTTACTAAGAATATTGATAGTGTATCTTAAAAATGTATCAGCAATCTTAATAATGATCTAAACTTGATAACATTGTTACCGTTTATGTATAATTAAATAAAAACAAAATTAATATTAAAAAAAAAATATTTGGTATCATATTTGCCTCCAAATGTTTCGGGAAATTGGTGGAACCATTTTTAATTTAAATACGTATTTTGTATTAACATTAGATTTGTTAACAATATTTAATTTACAGAATGTAAATCTGATGTATTAAAAAATGTTATGCAAAAAAAATCTAATATATTAATGTATTATAATTTTAATAACCGTGAATCCTCTTAAAGTTACCAATTATACTATCTAATAATATGATATATTGGCTTTTTATATTAATGTAAATTATACAATTATATATTAGTTCATATATAAAATTATATATATATATATATATATATATATATATATATATTATAAAAAGTATTAACTTGAATAATGTATTACCTATCAATACAAACGTTATACTTACAATATATCATCATTATTATCATCAGATTCCTTGTTCCGGGATGGAGAATGGGGTGGATAACGGTACACGATAAACACGGAGTACTATCGCAAGAGGTTATATAATGCTGGCATTGTTGTTATAAATAACAATTATACGTGTATTTATATATATACGAAATAATAAATAAAGGTTATAACATTATTGTTCTAATGTTAGAGAAATGTACTCTGTTATGTTTTCCAGTGTATTTTTTAATTGTCATTAATTTAACTATGTATACATGATATATATATTTTATAAAAACAAATTTAGTGGGTATAATTATAAAAAATGTTCTAGCCGTAACAGAGCGAATCGTCATAATGGCGTGGGAGTGATACTATTGTAACCACTTCGAGAGTTGCACTCCCGTTCCATGTTTACATATATAATTATGAATACATAACAGTAATTTATATTATTATTAGATACAAATGTATTATTAACTAAATATTTAACCAACATTATTAATTTAGTAAAATGATGTTATTTTATTTAGAAAATATAAAATTATTATTTTTATTTATATTGTAATATTTATTGTATTATATCTTATATATAGTATTAATTATTATTTTATATTAAAGATAATATAACTAATTATATAAATGAATTAATATCCTACATTGAATAATCATTATTGATTTTTTTAAATTATAATAACCTCACACTAGTAACACCTTTAAAACAATTGTAATAATAATTTAATTTATAATTAATATTATATATAATTAGAATATATAATATTCCCTGTATATATATATATATTATATAATATGTAATATATATATATATATATGCTTTTATAGTGATATATATTTTATTAGTTACATTAAAGTATTATTATTATTTTATTTAGTAGACATACTCATGAAATCATTTAATATAAAAATAGCTTAACTTACGGGTTTGAACTTCTTTTTATATATTCTTACGAACGCGTGTGTCGTATAAAAATGGTGTAACTAACATTTATTTAGAAACCCTTTAGTTATACAAATCTACTAAATTAAGGGGTGTTCAATTCCCCCCTTAACCCCTACCGTTACCTTAGATCAGGAAAGGGTTAACATCGATATCGCAGAGGATTCTGGGTCCAACTTCTTTCATCGAAGCCGCTCTGCCCAGCATTCTGTTCGACACTCCGAAAGCATTTTTCGAGAAGACCACCAGCTTCCTACAGGTTATATTCCAACTTCCAAGGATATATGGCAGCCTCCCTATGTCACGTTAATATATATCACGTTGATATAATTTTCATTCATAACTTCTCCACTTATTCACATTTATATCATTTATATATAATAAATTTACAAAATCACTGAACCGTTACACTTTTTCTATTAAATTTTGTTTACATTTCTGTATTCATTACATTTAGCTATTTATAACTTTTTACTTTTAATTTCAATATATTTAATTACATTAAACATCAATATGTCCAATACATGCAGTCAATGTAACTCCATAATTACATGTACAAACTTTGTCACCTGTTCATGTAACTTAGCCATACATTTTAAATGTCTCAATGCTCACAGCTTGCCTTATAATTGGATAACAAGTAATGCTGTACTTAAGCATGTTGTGAGTGTATTTAAATCTCCTTCATTTATATTCTCATGTCAAACTTGCCTCCAAAAACATTCCCTCGTTCCATAACCTATAACCCCCCACTATCTACTACAATGACTGACTTACTCAATACTATTCCCTTCCTTATTAAAGATATATCTACCCGTCTTGACCAACAGGACCTATCCCTACTAAATATATCATCACAATTAAAAAACAATAAACCAAACTACAAGTACTCAACCAACATTCATGTCACTTCCTCGGTACCCCTTATTCCCCCTTCCTCCCCCTCCCCCACCACCTACACATATCCCTAGCCTCTTAGAATTACCCATCAATACGCATTTTCGACCAGTCTCCAATCCATATTTCACTACTAGCCATTACTCATCTAACCACCAGTCTCCCTCTTCTGTCGTTATTGAGTATATTCGGCCATCCGAAAAATCTTGTGAGTTTCTTCTAGAATTACTCACCTAAACTAATACACCTACATACGCTTTCTCGTCATATAATATTGTTAGTTCAACTGTTATTATGTTCTTTAATACACCAAGTCAGTGTTCCTACTTCTACTCCAAAATTCCATTTATCCGCAGCAACTCAATATACAATCACCTGTACATTCATGCTGAACGATTTATCACTGAGTGAACACGAGGTATAGTTCTTTTCCATGCAACAAAATCTAACCTAGCCCCATCTAATGTCAAATGTACCTTCAATAACTATACTAACTCATTTGAATTTCGCCATTTTACCAACTCTAATATAGACTGGAATAATAACCTTATTTATATATCAAATGATACATACAATACATGGCCTACATCCAACAATACATATAACTTACATATTAAATCACTGAATTCATCAATCATTGATTCTCAGTCATCACATCAATCTACACAATGACCTTCAACTACTCGACCTAATTATCTCAGAACAATCTCAATTCCTAGCACCTCAATAGATACCACACTATCAATTCCACCATTTATTCACAACACATCACAATCTCAGATTAATACAGCCATCCTTAATGTTTCCTCCATAAGCAATAAAGTTGATCACACACTTGACCTATTTAATGACCTTCACCTTGATCTTATTTTTCTCACAGAAACGTGACTTAAGTATAATGATATTGCAATATCTGCATCCCTTAATATTAATAATCTAAGTTTTCCACAACTTAATAGACTCGGCCCCCATCTTGGTGGTGGTGTTGGCATCCTATATAAGACAAATATTAATCTAATAAACAGTACTGATCTCGCACTAGAAAACTAGAATCATTTTCTTGTACATTTCACCCGGCTAATTCACATCAATTCACCATCATAGTTATCTATCGTCCACCTCATAAGTCAATTCCTAAGTTTCTCCTTGAATTAGAACACCTACTGACTACATCCACTGACCATACGATCATTCTCGGAGACCTAAACATCCCAATTAATCTTGACACTAATTATACCAGGAAATTCAATATATTAATAGACTCATTTAACTTTGTCCAACATATAACATCCCCATCTCTCATAGCTGGCAATACACTTGACCTTATAATTTCCCATGCACATTCTAACCTCACCAATTCCTACTCAATAAAGAATCTATTTTCTGATCATCATTTAGTATTCTTCCATAATAGCTCACCAAGACCAACTCGACCCATTATATATATTAAATATAGAAAATATAACAATATTGACACCAATACTTTCATAACTCAAGAACCCTTGACGAACTTGCCCCCATCAAATATAAATATATAACACAACGTCCAAATTGCAAATGGTTTAATTCTGAACTTTCATCATCAAAACGCAAATTATGACTATATGAAAATTATTGGAGAAAATCTAAACCTCTCAATAATTACAATATATTTATCAAACAACATAGCCTATATAGAACCCTACTCAAGAAGTCTAAGAAATCATACTATAATAATCTATTAAAAGAAGCATCAACTAATTCTAAGAAACTTTTCTCCATTTCTAACCAGCTACTTAGTAGAATATCACTACGTGTTCTACCAAATGAACCCAAATAACAACGCTAATAGATATATTTGACCAATATTTCAATACTAAAGTCATGAATATAATTAAATCACTCCCTACACCACTCAATGAACCATATAATCTACCTCTATATTCCATTTCCTCCTTCACATTACCATCAACTACTACCATTGAAAAACTTCTCAGTGCAGTAAATACATCTTCCGTTTATTAAATAAGTACCACATTTATCTAGTATCTTATTACCTAGAAATAATAGAAAACTCACTTACCTCAGGCATTTTTCCAATCTAATTGAAAACAGCATATGTTACACCCATCATAAAAAAACCAAACCTTGACAAATCAATCCTCTCCAACTACTGACCAATCTCCAACTTATCAACGCTCTCCAAAACCCTAGAACGAGATGTTGCTCGTTAATTAAATTCTTATCTCCATGAAAATCATATATTAAACCCATATCAGAGTGCCTATACCAAGCACAAAAGTACTGAAACTGCAATAATACATATCCTTAATCACATTCACCTATCTGCTGCATCACCACATGGTTCAGTGGTCATTCTCCTTGATTTATCAGCTGCCTTCGACACCCTTGACCATAATATCCTTATAAATCGACTAACTTCTATCGGAATCTCTGGTACTGCACTCGATTGGTTCATCTCATACCTAACTGATCGTTTTTACCAAATTAGTATAAACTCACTAATCTCTAAACCTCGTAAAGTTACTCATGGAGTACCTCAAGGATATTTCCTTGTTCCACTCCTATTCAATATCTACCTACTTCCCTTATTTAAAATTAATGACAAATACCCCACTATAGACTATCACTCATATGCTGATGACATTCAGTTACACTGTAGATTGATATACCCTAACAATGACATAAATGTACTTAACAACTGCATTACTGATATACATAACTGGCTCACCAACAAATCATTATCACTAAACTGTCTTAAAACCGAATCAATGCATATTAAAACATCTACCACTATATTCATTCCACCACAAATTACCATTAACAATCTGAGTATTTCTTATGCTAATAAAATAAAAAATCTTGGTATATTAATCGATCCAACACTACAATTCAACATCCAGACTAAATCACTATCACAGTCAATTAACTACATACTACACAACTTACGAACAACAAGACCCTTCATTAATTTTAATACTGCAAAACTCTTCGCTACATCTCTCATTATTCCCCGCCTTGATTACTATAATTCCTGTCTCTATGCCTCCTCATAATCTATAATAAATAAACTCCAACGCCTTCAGAATTCAGCCATCAGATTTATATTCAACATAACTAAATATTCCAGACAACATATATCCCCTTTGAGAACCAAATTACATTGGCTGCCAATAAAATCCCGTATAATTTACAAAATTTCACTCACCATACATTTAGCTACACATCACAACACACCAGACTATCATGCCAACTTACTAACTCCCAACACAATATTTACGAACAAAGACACATAAACAAATTCAAATTAAAAACTCCAGTTATATTACATTTAACATCTTCCCAACATAAATCTGTCTCCATCCATGCTCCAAAAATCTGGAATGATCTACCTCATCATATCCGATCAATTGACTCAACTGTAACATTCAAATCAAAGCTC
Source organism: Osedax fenrisi (assembly GCA_964019155.1). Lineage (NCBI taxonomy): Eukaryota > Metazoa > Annelida > Polychaeta > Sabellida > Siboglinidae > Osedax > Osedax fenrisi. The sequence continues at coordinate 72,378,490 of OZ025244.1, forward strand.
AACACATACCTTTTTTCCCAATAATACATTGAAAGCACGTCAGAAAACTTCAATAAAGAAGTTGATGGAAGTGCCTAAACCAATTAGGTAACAGGTAACAGGTACTGAATCTTAGCATTAATGATCTACTCATATCCATTTACAACAAAACCCCTGCTACGTTGTGTTACTTGACCTATACAGTGCATTTGACACTCTAAACCATGAAATTCTTACTTTACATCTCCACGAGGCTCCGAGATTGGTCCTTTACTTTTTATTATTTATATTTTACCCATAAAATCCATATTTTGTAAATATCCTTACATCCACTACCATCTCTTTGCCGACGATCTACAAATGTTATACTTCTTTTCCCATTTCCTATGACTCCACGTCTATTCAACTGTCTATTTTTAACTGCCTCACATAACTTACTGACTGGTTCTCCCATAATTCCCTATCACTTAATATTACCAAAACTGACACCACCATTCTCTCCAGACCTACCTACCCCCTAATCATCACCCACCCCTTTCTACTATCCCTCCCTACCCCACAATCCATAACAACTCTTGATTTCACCATCAACTCCAACCTATATTACTCTGACCACATATCTATAATGATTCGCAATGCCAACTAGTTTCTTTATAACATTAGAAAATACGTAATAAATGACTTTTTTAATGACTAAAAGTCTAATACACTCGCTAGTCTTCAGTAGACTTATATACTGATGCTCACTTCTATGTAATCTACCTCTAAAGCTTATACTTAAACTTGAGATGATACAACGACGTTCTATACGCACCCTATATAAACTGAAGTTCTCTTCGACTCTAATGCGATCACTCGGCTGGCTTAAGTATAGGTATCTATGCAGGTACAGACTACTATGCATCACCCATAAGGTGATACATCTTAGATCTACCGAGTACCTAGCAGACTTGATCAGTAGTCAGACCCTTAGTCGAGCTTGTAGGACATGTCACACGATGAAAATTATGCAACGCTCGACTATCTCTTCTCACTCTGAATCTGCTTTCTGTGTGGTAGTTCCAAAATACCGGAATGCTCTACCATATGACATTAGGTGTTTGAAATCCCTGTAACTTTCTAAATGTAAACTTTCCACGCACCTATTAACATTATAACATACCCTCCATTTTCTTTTATTTTTATTGTACTTTATTTATATTTGTTTCCTTTTCATGACGCCTATAACCACCACGTGTTTTTTTAGTTAATAAAATATTTTTAAATAAAATAAAATAAATATATATTTTACTAAATATATATTTATATTTTATATTGTATTGTCCAGGCCACTTACTTATACTAACATGTTATAACACAGTTATTTATAACATTTATAATTCTATTAATTGTTGAGGGGTCAATTTTGTTGTATTCACTATTTTGTATTGTATTAAATATATATATATACGAGATTTCAATAAATAAATATTATTATTATTATTATTATTATTATTATTATATATAAATATATAAGTAGTGGCAATTTATTATTAACATTTTCTAAACTATATTCGATCAATATAACATGTGTGTTAGCTATTTATTAACATTATTACATCATTGTTACAATATAGTATACTATTACATCACCATCACAGTCGAATGCAAAGTTATGCAATAGAACCATACACGGAATGAAAGGTCTAATTCCTTATATGCCGAGGGGAGCTATGTATTTCATGGTTAGTGCACTAATGTATTAGCAGTCTTTATATCTGCATATAAAGGGGGTTTCCCACTACCAGATTTTCCGGCAACTTGCCGGAAATGTTGTAACTTTAACACCATTTTCTATCAAGTTGTAATGGGATACCCCTTATAAAGTTACTATATTTCCAGCAAGTTGCAGGAAAGTAAGGAGGTATCCCACTAGAATTGTAGTTAAATTTATAGAAAATCGTTTTAAAGTTAAAATATTTCTGGCAAGTTTCCTAAAATACTGGTAGTGGGATACCCCTTTACGTGTGTGTATATATATATACTTTTCTGATCATGTACTATGAATAGTATTCATCGCATGGTGTATATTACATACACACACATATATATATATATATATATATATATATATATATATATATATATATATATATATATATATATATATGTGTGTGTGAGTGTGAGTGTATATTAGTGTTAGCGTAAAGTTGTGTATGTGTGGTCTTGGATGTATATACAATCACACGCTCACACATGCAAACTATATATATATATATATATATATATATATATATATATATATATATATAATAGTCTATATAGATAAAACTGAATCATGTTTAATATTTAAATATTATGCCACTCCTCTTTGAAAAGTACTTGAAAAATACTTGATTACTCTTACAAAATGTATGATAATTATCATGGTTAAGCAATAAAAAACCTGACATACTGAATTAATATATTAATACATATATGTTCACGTATAATACAATACAATAATATAAATATAATAATTAATAAAAATATATTGTATATTATATATTAAGTAGAAATTTACTTTATATTTCGTACATGTGTATTTAATATATATATTTGTATTATATATTATTATATATTATTATTGATAGTCCTCAATTTACTATAATTTCTCCAAATTTATATTATTATAATAATCTATAGATAATAATAATATTTGAAATTCTGCATAATTAGTATAGTAATTAATAATTACTAATTATATAGTATTATAGTATCCTGTAGTATTTTACTATTATATATTATAATGTGTAAACTATGAGTTAATTTGTTGGGTACAACTGGATTAATATTATAATTACCTTCTGCCATTTCTAAATCTTGGATGATGATGTAAGTATAATTCATGTTAGCTGTCAATTTTAATATGGAGGTAATTATAATATGGGCGTAATACCCAATAACTATAAGTAAGTTAGTCTATCAATAATTATTTATATAATGGTTTCAATTTTAATAAAAAATATTGCGTATATATGTATTGTTATTGTTATTGTTATTTTTATTTCGTGGAGTCCTTTCATCCCATCCAGGAACTTAGATGAAGTTTTCACTTATAACCATATATGTGGCTCTAATGTCCCTTCGAAGCCGCTTGTATAATGTTATCTATTATATAACAATATTTATATCGCACACAGGTCGGAATAAAAATAGACAACTTTCCGGGAATCAAAGACGACGTAGAATTCACTTCCGCTTTGTTTACAGAACAAAGCGTGTTCTGTCTTCCATCTCAGGTAATAACAAATCTTTAATGATATTATAAATAAGCGATGCGAGTATGTGTGAACACGTGTGTGTGTATTTTATGTATTATGTATTATCAGGGAGTGTATTTCCCTGGTATTATGTAAGTATATAAGTATATGTATTAATATTATAATAACACATTATAATTTGTACAAATGTATACATTAACTAAATCATTGTAGTGTTTTGATTTTAAGAACTATTTCCGCATAGTACTGACCGTACCGGAAGAGAAACTCTCCGAAGCTATGCAAAGACTCTCGAACTTCTGCGATCAACACTACCAGCCGACTTCGCAATAATGAAGAATCACGTGGTCTTAACCTAACATTGATTACGTAATATAACGAACACGTGACCGTACCACGTGGTACGTTCACGTGACGTATGCCATTAATAGTACTCGTGTGAAGCCCTATCTAGTTTACTATTATAAAACATTATTCTTGTAAAATCATCAAATATAGATAATTATCGATTTATTTTATTCTTTTTATTCTTTTTATTACCTAATAGTACGACGTAAATATGACTATTTATTAATATAATCAATAAATACATAATAATGATATCGTAATAAAATTATTTATTATTAACGTGAATTATTTATAAATTAAAGTACTACTTTTATATATCGAATCCTAGATTGTAATTCTCGTGTATTTGGTATTGTATTTAAACATTACTAAACAAGCTGGGCTTATTTCTTCAAGTGAAATGAACTAACTATTGTGTCGATAATTATGACTTTCATATAAACCCTATTCTCCCCTATTTTACGTAAAATATATGTTATGTATACATAGCAGAATCATTATAAAAATCTTATCCGAATTACACAATTTTGTAATCAGCTTATATTCAATACAATACTATTAATAATAAGTATTGTTTATCAATAATAATTATAATTATGATGATTATGATTATGATGATTGTGTTATTTATGATATGGATGATAGGAATTAATTATAAGAAATTATTAGTATTAATAATAGTTTATAAACTTAACAAATAAATAAATGTTTATCGGAGTCATAATTGAGATACCAATAAAATACTAATAAAGTACTAATAAAGTACTAATAAAGTACTAATAAAGTACTAATATAAAATAAATTACTAATATAATAAAATAAAATAATGATAAAATCATATGAAGGTATACAAATAATGCATTTATATACAAATTAATTTATTATATAAATGTGATTACATAAATTGTAAGTGATTAGATCTGAAATCACGTGATAGGTCTGCTGATTCTTTTATAGTATATTGATTATGATATATCTAAGTCAGCCTCATGATATACGTTTTATGTCATTATTAACATAAATTAACTGGTTAAAGTTAAAAATTAAACTCAAACTTAACCGTGAGTATCGTGATTTCGGGAAAGTATGGATAGTGTATTTTCAATAGTAACAAAGTCAACAAACACTAGAGAATTAAGTAGAATTTAGTTATAAGTATTAAAAGTCAGGTGATTACGAATCTTTCTAATATTACAAAGATATAAATATACAATATGGAGAATATTAAATATTTACATGTATAGATTAAAAATGTAATCACACGTAATATCGGGGGTAGTTCTCTACTGAGAAATGGGAAGGGAACTTAAAAAGGAGGTATATAGTGGAGGTATTAGACTAAAGATTATAATATGGCCGGTGTTTAATAATATTTAGCAGTTAGTTCAGTAATACAGTTAACAATAGATATTTAAATAGAAAAATGTAGTTCACCGAAGAGTTGAAATGATAAACTTATTTGCAGATCATAGAGATTATAGTACAAGTGGGTATATTTAGGAATAGTGATTTGATAGAGAGTATATAAATTATTAACATAAGAAGGCCGAGAACTGATATTTGCGGAAATTCATAGGAGTGAATAAAATCCTGCGAATATGGCGAATTGATTTTAACAGAAGAATATCTATCAGAAATAAAGGACATACATTATTTATGTATTTTACCATTACGTAATAGGTAGGTACCTAACTATGTCACGCGTGTACTAAACAAAGAATAACGTGAATATTAAAAGTGGTGAAAAGCACACGATAAATCGAGTATGATAAGATAAAATGAACGTTTGTTATTATAGTTGTTATGCATTTAAAGGTGTATCGTTAATTCATTGCGCGTTTAAACAAAACTATTGTTACGTAATAACATTTATTAGCTGGAATAAAACAACTAAATACAATGTTTTTAAATAGGTATAAGGTCTCTTTATTGAGTAGGGAGTACTATATTAAGATGTCATATATTGTGGAACGACAAAAGTGATAAGAGATAAATATATTATGTTGGTAATTAGACTAATGCGGTAAGGATAAATGAAACGAAAAATATAAATAATTAAATGTTGTCTAAAGAGGAGTGCGATTAAGGTAAACCAGTAATGAAAGTATACTCGAGTTAGTTTGAGGTGTGAATAAGAACCAGTGGTCGGATCAGAGAGATGTGGTTAATCAGTGTTACATTAATATGGTGTAGCATTAAATTGTGTAATGGCAACAATAAACATAGAGATCATTCGTTGAAATAACCTAGAAAATGAAGAGAAAATCATTGTTGGGTTGAACAGCAATTGTGACTCTATATATATACTTATTAATATAAATGAAAATTTAATTAACCTATTGTTAATAAGAAATAACCACATTTGGAGTTTAGTATTGAAGTAAGAAGAAGTGTGCGTTTTTGTAACATAACAACATCCCAACGTACCAACGTACCAACTGAAATTCCTGACATTATACATGTAATGAATACATATAGTACGGGTACTACATTGGTACGTTGGTATTTCTATCATAAACGCTTCCATAATATATACAATATTTCCATTGTGTAGATGGGACGACGGTACGCTTTTATGTTAGTACGTTGGTATATTGGGGCGTTGGGGCGTTGGGGCGTTGGGGCTTTGGGGCGTTGGGGCGTTGGGGCGTTGGGGCGTTGGGGCGTTGGGGCGTTGGGGTGTTGGGGCGTTGGGGCGTTGGGGCGTTGGGGCGTTGGGGCGTTGGGGCGTTGGGGCTTTGGGGCGTTGGGGCTTGGGGCGTTGGGGCGTTGGGGCGTTGGGGCGTTGGTACGTTGGGGCGTTGGGGCGTTGGGGCGTTGGGGCGTTGGGGCGTTGGGGCGTTGGGGCGTTGGGGCGTTGGTACGTTGGGGCGTTGGGGCGTTGGGGCGTTGGTATATTGGTACATTAGGACGTTAGTACATTACAAATAAACGCACCCTTGTAGGAGAGAAGTTAAAGTAAGCTATATAGCTTATATACGAATATACATATGATGGAATTAAGATCATAATTATGATTATAATCAAGATTAGTCGTTTTTATCTAATTTGAAGTAAATTGAGTTACCTGTGTATATTACTAGATCATTATTAAATCAGGGTGGTTGGAATAAATTCGATTGCTTTAATAAGTCGATATATAGAATTTCAGTTAACAACAATTTGATTTAAAAGAGTTTCCAATAATTGTAATAATCATATTATGATAAATAGACATTTTTGTTCTGATATCATATCTTCATACTGCAAAACTTCTTCGATAAATATTCCCCCAGTTTTTAACCAACCTTGTTCTAGATTACAATTATTATTAATTAATATTAATAATACTATATTTATTATTATTAACAATTATTAATATTTATATATTAATAATTATTAATTAATATTAATATTAATATTAATATTTTATTTTAATATTATAATGGTTATATAATAATATATGGTTATATAATACTTAATATTAATATTATAATATATTAATCATTATTAGGTACTTATTATTACCTAATTAATTAATATTTACATTAATATTTATAATTTATTATTATTAATTAATATTGTAAAGCATTTTTTTTAATATAATTTTTAGATTTATTACTACAAAATACTCTAGGGCATTATTAATTGATGATGGTGAAATAAGGTTTATTAGGCACCGTTTCAAAGTGATAACAATCCTCGTAAGTGCTCGTATAAAATTTAAAAAAATATGATATATCTATCCTTTATCTAATCCACATCTATAGGATAGATATGATATAAGATGAGTATTAATAAAGGATGTTGGAGAATTAATTGGTCGTATAGGTGAAGGGAGTTCGGTAGGTGTAATAATGAGGAGAATGAGCGTTTCTTGAATTTAAGGGAGGATGGATGTGTGATAACGAGATGTATACTATAATTTTGACGTGAAGCATGGGTGGTGGAGATAATTGAGAGTAAGTCATGATATATATGAAGGAGTGGAGGAATATAAATATGTATGGGTAATAGAAGAGAGTAGTCGAATTATTGATCGTTTTTATAAGGGACCCAGTTTGTTAGACGTTATGAGGAGTCAGTAGAGGAATGATCATATAGTTTAATATTGAAAACGGATTGTATGTATGATCTGACGATTATATTTATTTGGTCAATATAGAAAGTAGTAAGGTTATATAATAAAGAAGAGCAATAATCAATATGAGACATTACAAGTGAATGAACAAGGGGATATAGGGAGACATCACATAGCTATTCCCCTAGGGGACGAGTAATATGTTTACGATTACTTCTTATTCTATATAATGATAATTAGCAGATTTAGAAATGTTAGCAATAGGCTATGGCTAGAAAAATATAGATAAGAGTCGAAAAATACACCAAGATTTAGGACTGAATAGGAAGGTGAAATAATAATGTTGTTAATGAATCTATTAATTCATATACAATTTATTTTAGACGATTATAGATTATGTATCCATAATTTTATCTCCTCTTTCAAAAATTAGTAACTTTCGTAGTCTCATAGTTAAAATTGAAAGAGTGCAAAGATTAATTAATAGAATATTTATTACAAGAAGTGTAAGATATACAAATTCATCAAATACTAATTATAAATCATATTAAGAGAAATTAGAATATTTTAAATTTGAATCACCCGAACTAAGAAGATTTAAAATGGATTTAACAAAAAAAAATTAAAATTTAATTATACATATATATTATATTTGATATCCTTAACATTTCAAATAATTGTAGAGCTATGGTTATAACCTCTATAGAGGTAATTGTAAAATATTAAATGTAATACATAATTATGATAATACAATTAAAAATATAATTAATAATTGTGATAATTAATAATATATTATTATATAAAATCAATATATATATAATCAATTATAATTGATCAGTTAATATATGGAAGTCATTAGATATTGAGTAAACAAAATATTATTGTTTCATCTTTTAAAAATAAAATAAATAAAATCTGTTAAGACAAATAACTTTTTGTTGATACACATACATTTTACATTTTTCGGTTTTCGGACTGCACATTTATAATTTGATAATAATAAGTATGTCATGTTTATATTTCTCATTGCATTACTCTTCGTTTATTCTTTATAGAATATTTGAAGTTAAGTGTATGTATGTGAATATATATGTGTTATAAATATATTATATTATTAAAATATTAAATTAATAATGAACTATTAATACATATTTAAAAATAATATTTATTACATATTATGTTTATAATGTATTTGTACTGCAGTACAAGCATGCTTTATTTGATTATTGACTTATTCTGTTTGTATTATATTTAAAATGTATTATTTAAATATTAACTATATAATTAGTAATGTATTTATAAATCATGTTACAATGTTAAGAATAATTAAATATATAATATCCTATTTAAAATAGAAATAGTCTATTTATATAGCTTCAGTTACCAAATAAATTATTTTATTTCCATGTTCAATCATTTTTATTTATTTTTACAATAACTTTATATCTTCGTTCAATTATTTTTAGTTTATTTTTATGATAATGGCAAAACATTTTATTTATTTTATTTTTTAATTACGCTTTATTCTTTGTTTATTTCAATAAATGATGTTATCGTTAGCAAATATTTCTACTGTATTCTTTCGACTATGTGTTTGCTTACATTATATATTAATACTAATATTAATTTATTAATTATTATTAATTAATTAGTTAATTAACTTACTACGTTTCTCAATTTGCTAAGGCGTCATACATACACAGGCAGTACGTCACGGGTTAAATCCCTGTTTGGTTCAGATTTACTACCAGCTAGTCTATCAATATCATCTGCGAATCTTAAATTTGTGATTATTCTTCCACCAATATTGACTGTTACTACATGGGTATCTAATGCTTCATTCATTATTTGTTCGAGAATGATGTTGAAGAGTGTAGGTGCAAGTAAGCAACATTGTCTCACTCCAATTGTTGTCTGAAATAACTCTCCAATTTTTCCATCGAAGTAAACTTCACTTTCTGCTTTACTATATAGGTTTTGTATATACTCAATTAGTTTTAGATTAATGTTAAATCTTTTCATCGCCGACCATAATGCGTTATGCTAAACTCTATGAAATGCTTTCTTGAAGTCAATGAATACATGATATAGCGGTTTGTTATGTTGAGAATATTTCTCTGAGATGATTCTTAAATTAAATATCTGCTCACTAGTACTTCTTCCTGCTCGAAAGCCGGCTTGTTCTTCAGAAATGAATTCTTCAGTGATGTGTTGTAGTCTATGTAAGATAATTTTCAGCATGATTTTACCTGAGTGTGATATAAGGCTTATAGTTCTGTAATTTTCACATTTTTGTTGGCTTCTTTTCTCATGTATACTTATTATCAATTATTTCGTCCAGTCTGATGGCCACATTCCTGTTTCCCATATATTGTTACATATATCAGTAAATATTGTTATCACTATATTTACTCCGGATTTAGTTATTCAGCAGGTATGTTGAAAGGTATGTTCAAAACCTGGCGATTTACCGATCTTTAATGCACGAATAGCTGATTCAACTTCACTTTCAAGGATATGAAAATTGTCTTGGTCGGAAGGTTCATTTACATTACTGTTATATCTCTGTTATATCTCTTTCTATTACCGTTATGTGTGTACAATTCAGAACAATATTCTGCCCATCGTTTCATAACATCTGACTTTTCGTGATACATTTTCCATCTTTTTCATTTATATTTACAGCGATTTTGTCTTTCTGTTTTGTTAGGTCATTAAACATTTTATATTCTTTCTTAGTGTTATTCCTAATTAAACCGTTACCAATATCAGTACATTTTTTTTAATTCAGTTTTCTTTTGCTTTTCTCAATTCTCTTTTTATTTGGGTATTAATCTGTTTGTAATTACTTCCTGATTCTAATTTTGTCTGTTTTAGTGTTCTTCTTAAGTTAAAAATGTCCATCAATTCGTTAGTTATCCAGTTTTTCTTCTTCTCTCTATATTTTCCTAAAAGTGCAGTTGCTGCATCTATCATTGTTATATTTAGTTTCTGTATTATATCTTCTGTGTCTTGTATATTAGTTACATTTTGTTCTGATAGTTTTTCCTCAATATTTAGTTTATTAATAATTTTTCAGTTTTCGGGTCTTTGAGATTTTCAAGATTAAATTTATTTTGAACAAATTTGTTTTTCTTTGGGCTTTTCAAGTGTATACGAAAGGTTATCATTACCATCTCGTGATAACTGCCTATGTCTGCTTCAGGAAATTATCTAGTCTTATTTATATGTACACTATTAGAAAAACATTTACTTATTAAAACATAATCAATTTGATTATGATATAATCCTCCAGGACTGTACCAAATTTGTATTCTTGATTTTTTTGTGAGAACAAAATGTATTTGCAATTATAATTTAGATAATTAGATAATTAGATAATTAGATAATTTGTTTTTGCTAATTCCAAAAGTCGTTCAGCTCTTTCATTTATTACAGAATTGCAGAATTTTCCAGAAGTTGATCCCCAATTGTTGTGTGATTCTTTGCCAATTTTAGCATTACAATCACCTTGAATTACCAAAATATCTTTCTTTGAAATTGTTGATATCTCATATACATATTATATACTTGTACATAAAAAAAATGAACGGCTCTCAATAAAACCATGGATTCATTAAAATAAGATCATCTTCGAATGGTATTTAGAGTCATATGTTTATAAATATAAACGTCATCTAAGTTCATGGTGGGATGAAAGGACTACATCAAAATAATAATAACAATAACAAAAATAACAAAATAAATATATATATTTATAAAAATTAATATTAATATTAAATTAATTATTATTAAATTATATTAATATTTTTATTACCGATCAAACTCTACCTGGTAAGGTACGGTATATTAATATTTGTACTTAATTGTTAGTAGTTAATATTAAAATAATAACCATAATTTATTAATATAGTATGTATTCCTATAGAAATATTAACATTAATTATTATTAAGTAATATTCATATTAATATTAATATATTAATTATTAAATTATAGTATTGATATTGATATTGATATATTAATAGTTTAATGGTTTAATTAATAACAAGTATACCTTTTTATTTATATCAAATATGTTATATAGTATTATTAATATTGTTATGTTATTGTTAATATATTATATAGAACTCAGAAGGGTGTTATTGAAAAATCAATTAAGCAAATATGTTAGTTTGAGCTTATGACCTCTTAATAGTTAGTGATCTTAAAACTAAAACGTAGGTAAACGGTATAAAAATATCTATAATAATTAAACAAAATAAAAATTGATAAAATATGTAAATAGAATTTTGTGATAAAAACAGTTAAAAGTAGAGAATAAGATAATAAACTAAAGATACAATATAAAATGCTAAGTAAAATAATAAAATGCTTTAAAAACAGTTGAAGAATTTCGATAAAATTCTTCCCGTACCTTCTATTGATTCTTTAAAACTGGCAGCCTTCAATATTTTCCAGTTATTTGAAGGAAAATTCATCTCTGTCTTGAGAATTTGGTTTCCCGAGTACCAAGAGCCCAAAGAATCAACACAGAAGGGAATTACATATACGAGGTGGCGATACTATTCTATCTTCCTGTTAGCCGCAGATTCCATGTTTGTAATCGAGTCGTAGGGAATTGTGATGTCGACAAAATAACATGAGATGTTATATTTGATAACAAGATCCGGTTTTAAATTAGCTAGTGAGATGTAGCTAGTATCGTACTCAATATCGCATTCATCTAGGAACTTAGTTAGTACTCCAAGGACAACATCATGTCTTTATGTCATCATTTTAGTGATGCAGTACACATATTAAATATGTGCATCGTCGTTTCATCTTTGGAGTAGCATTGCCTACATGTTTTATCTGCTGAGCATATATATATATATATATATATTATAATAATATCAGAATTTAGGTAATATATTTCATGACCAAGGTAATCGAAGAAGCGCAATGCTTATCTAGTCGTTTACTTGAAACATATTCCTAATTACCAATTATGAGGAGAAACAAAAATAATAGTAAATTTAAAAATTATATAAGTTAAATATGGAATTTTATAAATCTTATATGAATCATTAGAATATAAAATTATAAATAATATACAAATATAAATAAATTTAAAAATAATAATAAAAATAAATAAATTATAAATAAAAATAATAATAGTATAAAAAATTAAAAGTGTTATTGAAATATATATATATGTTAGTTTTGAATGATATAGTTAAAGATTAATAATAAATTAGATTCAGAGTTGCCAATATTATGTTGAAGTTAATGATGGTATATGATGTATCAAGGATATTGGTACGCCAGTTCCAATGCCTAAGGATCCTAATACTGCCAATAATAAGAACACTGGTAATACTTTCCCCACACCACAAGTATATCCCTGCCCTCGACACGTATCATAATCATATTAACTCCAAATATAGTAGCCACTACTATCATAGAAAAACTATAATGAAAAAAAAATATGAATACTAATATATATATATTCAAATAAGTGTTAAACTCCTCATAATGGCATTCATCATATAGTCATAAAAATTTAAAGAAGATAAAGTAATATATATATATAATATATATAAATAATTAATATATATATATATATTAACTTTGCGATTATATACATTATGTTAAGTACATACACACCTATAAATAATATATTACTAACCCTGTTGATATCATCAGGTGGACTTACCTGTATCGCTTCTAAAACGGTTGTATAATTAGAAATCAATAAGTATACCCCTAGAGGAGTCAAGGGGTTAAAGCAATCCCTTTAATTCTTCGAAATAGAAACTTTCTTTTGTGAAACCAGAGTAATCAGCTAGATTACATTATTAGCTCATTATATTATAAAAGTTAATGCGATTGTAAATATTTGTTCTTGAATTAACAGTGTTAAATTACACTCATTCTAGATTGTTCCGTAGATTAGTAATAACAAGGATGTCCTGTATATTACGCCTATAAAACCTAATTTCATTTCAGTGATTATAATGGATATATAAACCAAGACGTATCGAGTAGTTATCATTGAAACTTGCATTAAGCTATCTTCATTTATAATTTAAACTTGTTGTAACTATTTTTAACAAAATGCCTATAAGAAAAATTATCGATATAGACTATGAATCTGCAGAAATTCAGAATATAAAGGTATACTTCATATAATTATATATATATATATATATATATATAATACTAATTATTAAATTATCTTCTTGGTTAGCTCATCAGGCTAAAACGTCATACATGAAAACCGTGGTAAATGGGTTCAAACCATCGATGTAAAGAAAAACCCATAAAATAGGTCTTAGAATTATGTTCATGTTTATATATATATAACTACAAGTGTGTAATTATATACTTGTTGTATGTATATATGCATGTATATAATCAACATAATAATATATAGAATAAAATAGTCGTTTGTTGAGTTAATTGAGTAATTTGTCTCATTTTCTATTTTTTATATCTTTCTTTTTTTGTAGTTTATTTTCTTTCTTATTTTAATCATTAGGCTACCAACAAGTTTAAACTTATAAATTTATATAAATATATATAATATATAATATACAGTCAAATTTATATTTATATAGAAATATTACTATATACATATACATTTTATTATATGAATTAATGAATGAATTCAGTTTATAGACAATGTCTAAGGAGAATCAGTGAAAGCGATGAGCTTTTTTATTTCGATATCTCCTAATATATATATAGGTATATATATATATATATTTAAAGTTATACAATGTTATATAACAACAAATAAAATACATGTTATTGAACAGTCGATGAACAATAGTCTAACAACAATAAAAACAACTAAACAATGGCCCACAATGAAATCTACGAAACTCGCCAAGGAGTCCATCGACGCCCTGCACGTGGCGGTGTACCACATGCTGATGACCCCTAACCCCTTACTTCCGGTGATTACGCTAACTCTAGGTTATCCGGGCATACATTCCTATAGGAATGATGTAGTGGTAGCGTATAATTTATCAATTAATTCAGTGATTTAGTTATTATTTAAATCGTATTTATCGTAATATAATATATATATATATAAGTACTATATATATTATATAAATTACGCAATATGTATATAAAATACGTATACCGATGACGTATACGATTAAAAAGTTATAAAAAGTTATAAAGTCGTAATACATTCTCATTTAGATTACGATAATCATAATATGCTCGATATATCATACACGTGATGTACAACCACGTGATACGATTACGTCATCACTTCATCAACAGGTGACCCCACCGTATACGGAAACCTGCCGGTACAGGACAACATGGTCGACAGTATAATCAGCGCCGTCAGGTCGGGCAAGGCTAATGGATACTCGCACACATTAGGTACGGCGGCCACGCATTGTAGCAGCTCCTTTTAAGGATTTGAAAGTGGGGCTAATTACAAACATAATTATGTTGTTTCCAATTGTATACAATAATTATGTTGTTTTTCATATATATATATATATATATATATATATATATATATGAAAAACAATCTAATAAAATAAATCTACTGATTTATAATAAATAATTTGGAATATAATATAATTTATTATAAAACAATTAGATTTAAATCTACAATTGTGTGTGCATATATGTATACATTTATAAGTAGGGCAACAAATAATAGTGGGGGAAATTATATACAAAATATACCTTATAAGCCACTGCATTGTAGTACGTATCACTATCAACATACGCACCTATCGATGTCAATACATATATGCTTTACTACCTTATAACATGTTTGATCTATAAAACTAGCGAGTATTTCTCATTAATATGGACTCACAAATGTGGTCTCAGCTTTAGAATACATCTCGATTAAACGACCGGCAGTATTAATAGCAATCCATACCTATATATATATATAGATTGAACGTAATACACTTTAAAAATAAATAAATACCATTCATATATAATTTTAAAAAAATGTAAAAATAATGTTTAATTATCTCAAATATACTGAGTCATCAATTTAAATAAATCGATTTATTTAATAGAAATATCTTTATTTACATCGATTAACACACTGGTTACCAATGTATCCATATGTTGTATCCATAGAGTAATACAGTTAACGATATTGATTTATATGTTCATACACATATTACATTATATATTAAATATATAATATAGTGATTTGTAGTGTTAATTATATTATCCCGAGCTTCGGGTATTAAGTATACATATCGTAGTGGGTATTTAATGCCACGGGTGTAACTACTATTTGAATATCTCGTATATCATTTTATATTATTTGAATATTTCAAATACTTTGCGAAATGTGTATTTCCATCATTAATATATGTATTTCATCTATTTTAATCTATGAGTATCGTTAGCTTAACATGTTATTACTTATGAAAATATTATAACTTACAAATATTAATATAAGTATGCATATATATATATATATATATAAATATATATATACCTATAGGTTAATGTTGTAAGTACTAACTTCATTTTAACGAAAATTATATTTTTTTTAATTCTATCGAAAAAGTTCGAACTTCTCGAAAATGTTGACTCTTTGAAAAAGTCGATCACTGATATATATATATATATATATATATATATATATATATATATATATATATATCATGTCCTGACCTGCAGGTCTAGAGGAAGCTAGAATGGCAGTGGCGGAATACGTATCGAGGGAAGAGGATGTCGACGTAACTTGGGAGGTACTGCGCAACGTTCCTATCCCTAATAATTACGTCATAACCAGCGCGATCATCACGTGATTACCTAATTAATTAATGACCTATAACATGTTCCATTATAGTTCATATTCTAATGAACTAATGATAAAATAACATAATGCCCTAGTAACCTAATTCCCTACTGACCTATGTACCTACTGACCTACTGACCTACAAACGATATACGTCACCTCCCCGTCTACAGGACGTTCTGCTGACGTGCGGAACCACCCGAGCCCTAGACATCTGTATCACCGCCCTAGCGGAAACCGGAGACAACATGTTGATACCGTCGCCCGGCTTCCCTATCTACAAGACCCAGACTCTGGGCGTCGGGATAGAGGTCAGGGAGTATCGCTGCATCGTTAGTTTTACCCTGTAGGGTTAGTGTTAGCCTATAGGGTTAGTGTTACCCTATAGGGTTAGTGTTACCCTGTAGGGTTAGTGTTACCCTGTAAGGTTAGTGTTACCCTGTAGGGTTAGTGTTACCCTATGGGGTTAGTGTTACCCTGTAGGGTTAGTGTTACCCTATGGGGTTAGTTTTACCCTATGGGGTTAGTGTTACCCTATGGGGTTAGTGTTACTCTGTAGGGTTAGTGTTACCCTATGGGGTTAGCGTTACCCTGTAGGGTTAGTGTTACCCTATGGGGTTAGTGTTACCCTATGGGGTTAGTGTTACTCTGTAGGGTTAGTGTTACCCTGTAGGGTTAGTGTTACCCTATAGGGTTAGTGTTACCCTGTAGGGTTAGTGTTACCCTGTAGGGTTAGTGTTACCCTATAGGGTTAGTGTTACCCTGTAGGGTTAGTGTTACCCTATGGGGTTAGTGTTACCCTGTAGGGTTAGTGTTACCCTATGGGGTTAGCGTTACCCTGTAGGGTTAGTGTTACCCTATGGGGTTAGTGTTACCCTATGGGGTTAGTGTTACCCTATGGGGTTAGT
This sequence comes from Osedax fenrisi, assembly GCA_964019155.1. Lineage (NCBI taxonomy): Eukaryota > Metazoa > Annelida > Polychaeta > Sabellida > Siboglinidae > Osedax > Osedax fenrisi. The sequence continues at coordinate 72,395,813 of OZ025244.1, forward strand.
GTTACTCTGTAGGGTTAGTGTTACCCTATGGGGTTAGTGTTAGCCTATAGGGTTAGTGTTACTCTGTAGGGTTAGTGTTACCCTATGGGGTTAGTGTTACCCTGTAGGGTTAGTGTTACCCTGTAGGGTTAGCGTTACCCTATAGGGTTAGTGTTACTCTGTAGGGTTAGTGTTACCCTATGGGGTTAGTGTTATCCTGTGGAGTTAGTGTTACCCTGTAGGGTTAGTGTTACCCTATGGGATTAGTGTTACCCTATGGGGTTAGTGTTACCCTGTATGGTTAGTGTTACCCTGTAGGGTTAGTGTTACCCTATGGGGTTAGTGCTACCCTGTAGGGTTAGTGTTACCCTGTAGGGTTAGTGTTACCCTGTAGGGTTAGTGTTAACCTATAGGGTTAGTGTTACCCTGTAGGGTTAGTGTTACCCTGTAGGGTTAGTGTTACCCTGTAGGGTTAGTGTTACCCTGTAGGGTTAGTGTTACCCTATGGGGTTAGTTTTACCCTATGGGGTTAGTGTTACCCTATGGAGTTAGTGTTACCCTGTAGGGTTAGTGTTACCCTGTAGGGTTAGTGTTACCCTATAGGGTTAGCGTTACCCTATGGGGTTAGTGTTACTCTATAGGTTTAGCGTTACCCTGTGGGGTTAGTGTTTCCCTATGGGGTTAGTGTTACCCTGTATGGTTAGTGTTACCCTATGGGGTTAGTGTTACCCTATAGGGTTATTGTTACCCTATGGGGTTAGTGTTACCCTATGGGGTTAGTCTTACCCTATAGGGTTAGTGTTACCATATGGGGTTAGTGTTACCCTGTAGGGTTAGTGTTACCCTATGGGGTTAGTGTTACCCTATGGGGTTAGTGTTACCCTGTAGGGTTAGTGTTACCCTATGGGGTTAGTGTTACTCTGTAGGGTTAGTGTTAGCCCTATGGGGTTAGTGCTACCCTGTAGGGTTAGTGTTACCCTGTAGGGTTAGTGTTACCCTGTAGGGTTAGTGTTACCCTGTAGGGTTAGCGTTACCCTATGGGGTTAGTGTTACTCTGTAGGGTTAGTGTTACCCTATGGGGTTAGTGTTACCCTGTAGGGTTAGTGTTACCCTGTAGGGTTAGTGTTAGCCTATAGGGTTAGCGTTACCCTATGGGGTTAGTGTTACTCTGTGGGGTTAGTGTTACCCTATGGGGTTAGTGTTACCCTGTAGGGTTAGTGTTACCCTGTAGGGTTAGTGTTACCCTATGGGGTTAGTGTTACCCTGTAGGGTTAGTGTTACCCTATGGGGTTAGTGTTACCCTATGGGGTTAGTGTTACCCTATGGGGTTAGTGTTACCCTGTAGGGTTAGTGTTACCCTGTAGGGTTAGTGTTACCCTGTAGGGTTAGTGTTACCCTGTAGGGTTAGTGTTAGCCTATAGGGTTAGTGTTACCCTATAGGGTTAGTGTTACCCTGTAGGGTTAGTGTTACCCTGTAGGGTTAGCGTTACCCTATAGGGTTAGTGTTACCCTGTAGGGTTAGTGTTACCCTGTAGGGTTAGTGTTACCCTGTAGGGTTAGTGTTACCCTATAGGGTTAGTGTTACCCTGTAGGGTTAGTGTTACCCTGTAGGGTTAGTGTTACCCTATGGGGTTAGTTTTACCCTATGGGGTTAGTGTTACCCTGTAGGGTTAGTGTTACCCTATGGGATTAGTGTTACCCTATGGGGTTAGTGTTACCCTGTAGGGTTAGTGTTACCCTGTAGGGTTAGTGTTACCCTGTAGGGTTAGTGTTACCCTATGGGGTTAGTGTTACTCTGTAGGGTTAGTGTTAGCCCTATGGAGTTAGTGTTACCCTGTAGGGTTAGTGTTACCCTATGGGGTTAGTGTTACCCTATAGGGTTAGTGTTACCCTATGGGGTTAGTGTTACCCTATGGGGTTAGTGTTACCCTATGGGGTTAGTGTTACCCTGTAGGGTTAGTGTTACCCTGTAGGGTTAGTGTTACCCTGTAGGGTTAGTGTTACCATGTAGGGTTAGTGTTAGCCTATAGGGTTAGTGTTACCCTATAGGGTTAGTGTTACCCTGTAGGGTTAGTGTTACCCTGTAGGGTTAGTGTTACCCTGTAGGGTTAGTGTTACTCTGTAGGGTTAGTGTTACCCTGTAGGGTTAGTGTTACCCTGTAGGGTTAGTGTTACCCTATAGGGTTAGTGTTACCCTGTAGGGTTAGTGTTACTATGTAGGGTTAGTGTTACTCTGTAGGGTTAGTGTTACCCTGTAGGGTTAGTGTTACCCTGTAGGGTTAGTGTTACCATGTAGGGTTAGTGTTACCCTATGGGGTTAGTTTTACCCTATGGGGTTAGTGTTACCCTGTAGGGTTAGTGTTACCCTATGGGATTAGTGTTACCCTATGGGGTTAGTGTTACCCTGTAGGGTTAGTGTTACCCTGTAGGGTTAGTGTTACCCTGTAGGGTTAGTGTTACCCTATAGGGTTAGTGTTACCCTGTAGGGTTAGTGTTAGCCTATAGGGTTAGTGTTACCCTGTAGGGTTAGTGTTAGCCCTATGGGGTTAGTGTTACCCTGTAGGGTTAGTGTTAGCCCTATGGGGTTAGTGTTACCCTGTAGGGTTAGTGTTACCCTGTAGGGTTAGTGTTACCCTGTAGGGTTAGTGTTACCCTGTAGGGTTAGCGTTACCCTATGGGGTTAGTGTTACCCTGTAGGGTTAGTGTTACCCTGTAGGGTTAGTGTTACCCTGTGGAGTTAGTGTTACCCTGTAGGGTTAGTGTTAGCCTATAGGGTTAGTGTTACCCTATAGGGTTAGTGTTACCCTGTAGGGCTAGTGTTACCCTATGGGGTTAGTGTTACCCTATAGGGTTAGTGTTACCCTATGGGGTTAGCGTTACACTATAGGGTTAGTGTTATCCTGTAGGGTTAGTGTTACCCTGTAGGGTTAGTGTTACCCTGTAGGGTTAGTGTTACCCTGTAGGGTTAGTGTTACCCTGTAGGGTTAGTGTTACCCTGTAGGGTTAGTGTTACCCTATGGGGTTAGTGTTACCCTGTAGGGTTAGGGTTACCCTGTGGGGTTAGTGTTACCCTGTAGGGTTAGTGTTACCCTGTAGGGTTAGTGTTACCCTGTAGGGTTAGTGTTACCCTATGGGGTTAGTGTTACCCTATAGGGTTAGTATTACCCTATATGGTTAGTGTTACCCTATAGGGTTAGTGTTAGCATATAGGTCATCTAGTCCTTATATATATATAGTAATACATAATTCTAAATATTTTAAATTTGAAACATAACCTATACGACATTTGTATAAACTATGCATAGGTATATGTATATGTATATGTATATGGTATATGTATATTTCAACAGCCAATCAAATACGAATTCGCGAAATAGGCGGAGTGACAGCACGATTGATTTAAAAGTAAAATAAATACCAGTGTTAAACGAACCTTAAAAATAATAATAAGTATATAGAATTTAAATCACGAATTACATTTTTTAAATACATCACTAAGTATGATGCCTACATTATGATTGGTCACGAGTATGCCACGTGATGTTTACCTTATTCTACAGCCGGAGCAGAACTGGGAATGCGATTTGGGACACATGCAAAGTTTGATCGACAGCAAAACAAAAGCCTTACTACTGTGCAATCCATCTAATCCATGGTCAGTTTTGTAGTATGGCCTAGAATAACTATATCCCTATATCCCTTAACTATATACCAATAAGCCTTTAGTGTATTAAGTATACCTATACATATATGTGTAGTGTTATGTGTAGTATCACAAATTGATTATTGTGGTTTTGAAATTTACTTTACTCGAATTTAATAATTATATAATTACGGTTTAATATTACGTAATGAAATTATATAAGTTATGTTTACAGGACTTATTATGTATAGGATATATTATATTACATTAAAAACTAGTACATATTATTATATTTAATTTCTACTAAATTGTCATTCCTATATATGTATAATATTAATTTATTTATTGATCGCATTTTTAACATTATAAGTAATATAAATATTAATAATATGATATGATTATAAATTGACCCATCTCCCAGCTTTCATCAATCTCTAAGACCTTGGAGCGAATTGTATCTGCTCAACTTATACACTATAAAACGCTCATAACCACCACGTGATTTTATAGTCAATAAAACATTTAACAAAAAATAAATCATAAAAGTTTCAATAACATTATTGTTAACATAAATTTATATATATTCAGCGGATCTGTGTTTTCAAAAAAGCATATAAAACAAATATTAAAACTGGCGGAAAACAATCACCTGCCGATAATCTCAGATGAAATATATGCAGACATGGTTATAATAATAATCAATTAACATAGCTGTCTAGCATTTAATAACTAATATACATATATATATTATACGATACATATAATAATTTCTTTTATTAATTTAATTTAATCAGTCTATTTTTATAAATTTATTATTTCACAAATCAATTATTTTTAATTATTGTATATAATAATAAATATATATATATATATATATTAATATTTAGGTATTTCCCGGAGAGAAATTCTAATCGTTTGCTTCTCAGTCTAAGACCGTTCCTATTCTAACCTGTGGAGGCATGGGAAAGAGGTCAATAGTTAACATGAAGCTTGTCAATATATATATACATATATATATATATATATATATATATATATATATACATATATATATATATATATATATATATATATATATATATATATATATATATCTAATAATAGTGTATGTTTATATTCGTACAACATCGTATAACTATCGATAGTTCATTAAGCGTCTGTATATAGGACTTCATGAGTTATTTATTAGTGCTGTAAAATTTCAAATCTCAAATATCAAATCTCAAATCTTTTTTTTTCGGTTCGGTTCAAATCTTTAATTTTAGGGTATTTGGAAAGATTTGATGGTCTCAAATCTTTATTTTAAATTTAGTTTCGGTTCGGGTATCATGTCGGGTAATTGTTCGGGTAATGATCGATTAACATAATGTAATATGTAATAAGTTTCTTTCAACTATTTTAAAATATCAATTAAAATGTATAGATACTATTAATTCGATCATCAGTTATGCCACTTATATGATAATATATTTAAAATAGAATAATGTTATCAAGGATACCGTGTCCTTGATTTATTATCCATTAATAACAATATTTAAAAATTAATAAGTATATTCTGCATATTACTGAGGAATATCATTAGATTAAGTTTAAATGATTTTATACTATAGTATTTATAAATACTATATACTGATATATATGATTATTATAATAGTAACGTATTCAATATTTCAAGTTTGTTAATTGTTAATTATTCAATTATAATTTATTAATTAATAATTATTTATCAATTATTATTATTAATTAATAATAATTAATTATATATTATTTTAATAATTATTAATTATTTTAATTATATATTAATTATTATAATTATTTATTAAATATTATAATTATTTATTTATTATTATAATTATTTATTAATTATTATAATTATTTATCAATTATTATAATTATTTATTAATTATTTATCAATTATTATAATTATTTATTAATTATTATAATTATTTATTAATTATTATAATTATTTATTAATTATTATATTTATTTATTAATTATTATAATTAATAATTATTTATTAATTAATTTATTATTATTAATAGTAATTAATTAATTAATATCTCATTTTTTTCTTCGTTAACTTATTTTAAAATATTATTAAAAGATGTGAAGTTCTCGAGAACATACCTAAATATGAGAGATTTGAAGTTCTCGAGAACTTGATATTTTTTTAAAGATTTGAAGTTCTCGAGAACAACAATTTTAAGATTTGAAGTTCTCGAGAACAACCAAGTATTTGAAATTTTACAGCACTATTATGTATTAATTATAAAAGTTATAATAACATATCACCCGCTAACAAACACAATCAGTATTACCACCTAAATATATATATAGAATATAGAGCGTGTTATTATTTGCAATATATGTTACCGTTATTATAATACCACTATTAAAATATGGTTATACATGTCCACTAATATTTTATATACTAGTATACTTTAGTATATTATTCTATAGTATACTACTAGTATAATAATAGTATACTAGAGCATAGCTATAGTACTATTAAAGTATAAATATTTCTTTTTTGAACATAAAATATAGTTGTATTAATACAATATAATATTGTGTCTCTCAGATTCCTAGTTCCGGGCTGGAGGATGGGATGGATTATCGTTAACGATAGAAACAGCATCTTCTCGGAAGAGGTTGTGTAAAAAAGTAGTATATAACATCGCATTTCACTATTATGTAATTATGTAGTTACTAGTGATGTAAATGGAGCTCATTTTTTAATATTTGAGAATAATCGCAAACATATAATAATAATAAAATATAGTTTATTAAGTAAACAAAAAAAATAATAAATAATATGGAAGAAAAAATAGATATGAATTGATACCCAAATCGATATAGTACAACAATTAACATCGGGTTTACATGTAATAACAAAACGTATTGGTTTATGCATGCGAACTATTATAAGATATGCTATCGATATAAACCGCGATTATTTCTCGCGAATAAACGCAAAATCTAATGAATATTAGCAGTTGTGACCTCGGCTTCAGTTTCGAAACCAATAATGAAACCAGATGATAATGTTTCGAAACCAATAATGTAACCAGGCGATAATGTTTCGAAACCAATAGTGACTCACTAGTATACACAGCGTAACGCACCCGCGATGACGTCACACAGATAACCGACGGATTGTCTCGTATCTGCCAGCGGAGTCTGGGTCCGTGTTCGATAGTGGAGGCTGCCCTCCCTAGCATCCTCAGAGATACCAGCCAATCGTTCTTCGATAACACCAATACTTTCATACAGGTAGGGACGTATACGCGGCGGCCTTATGGGCGAATGCGCGTGCGCAGGTGTGCGGTTTAAAGGTGCGATCGAGTGTGCGCGCGTACATCTGCAGTTAACTATAGTCTAGTTAATGTCCGTCTCTATAGAGAACGACGATCGCAAAACTATAGAATACATCCGTATATTTGTTTTTGTAATCGGATATATGTAAATGTGTATGTGCTGCCGTATACGACGTACATGGTACGTATGTGAATATATGATATCATTTATTTAAATAGTAATCAAGTACAAGTATTGTGTACTATAATGTACTTAAGGGGACGCACTACATTCGTTTTGTTTACATGTGAAAGATACGAAAAAATACTATTTTTAGAAATATATTAACTCAAGAAATATTCACCTTTTTATTTGTAATCTATTAATAATACTCCATACTTTTATATTATAAGTTGAAATGTATAGGTGTTTACACATCTTTATGTTAAAGTTTCTAAAAAAAATACTTGAAATATCTGATAAAAATACGTTAATTTTCCAACTAAATTGCTAATTAAATTTTTTCAATAAATATTTTTTTAATTTTAACATAAAACTAAATTCTTACAGGTTTTATCTAGTTATATTGAAAAAATGTGAACAAATATTCAATTGTAAAAAAGTTAATAATAGTTATGTTAGCATGATTGGTCAAAAATAAATATTCTAAATCAAGTTTAAAATATAATATATGAATATAAACAATATGAATATAGGTACAAATAATATAATATTCACAATATATAACAAGATCAACAATTATCCAAATATTCCTATACATATATTATTTAATAAATTTGTAAAGCATTTAGGTCTGATAAGCTAATTAATACCTGTAATATAATACATAATAAACTATCCCAATATTCTAAATTTCAAATTTATTTGTCTACTAACTCATATGATTCTATTAACACAGGTCTAAATTCATTTTGTCTATCTACAACTGTTGAGATATATAACCATATAATAAAAGCGAATTCCAGTTCGAAAAATTATCCTCTACCTTTATCCTCTATGAAAAATATATTAAATACTATGTATCTATTTATTCATCAAATTATATGTGACTCACTTACATCCAATACGGTTCCCCAATGTTATAAAAAAGCTATGAGTATTCCTATACTTAAAAAGGCTACCCTTGACACTAGTGTACTATTAAATTACAGACCAATATCTCAACTCCCTATATTAGTAAATTTCTAGAAAGAATAATATGTAAACAGATTACTGAATATCTGGTTACAAATAATTATTTGTAACCAGATATTCAGTAATCTGTTTACATATTATTCTATTCTGTTAACCTATATGATCCCAACCAATATGCTTTCAGGCCCTCCCATTCAACAGAAACTGCATTAAATATGGTAACTAATTCTTTTCTCAAATCGTTAGATGAGAACCACGTAGCTCAATTACTTTTACTAGATTTGACTTCCGCGTTCGATACTATCTTAAAAACTATAAAAACCCCTTGGTTCGAATGGCTGAAATTGGTTATTCCAATAATTCTCTGGCATTCATTAAAAGTTATTTGGAAGACAGATATTATTCAGTTGTCATTGATGAATATGAATCTTAATTGGTGAGTATGACACATGGTGTTCCACGGGGTAGCGTACCTGTGCTTCTTATTTTCCAAATTTATATTAACACTTTGAAATACATAATTACATAGTTCCCTAACATTCAGTATTTTATATACGCAGACGATATTCAACTTTTGTCAATAATTCCATATCACTACCAATCTTCCATTAATAATGAACTCTCTATATGTGCAGATAGCATCAATGTTTGGTTATTAAGAAATAACCTTCTTCTTAATACAAATAAAACTGAATTAATTAATATTTCAATTTCTCCGAATATATTCCCAATAGTCAATGTAGATAATATTCAAATAAATTGTATATCCAAAGTTAAAAATGTGGGGGTTATATTCGATGAAAAACTATCTTTCATACCACAAATATATTCTTTGTGTAAATCAGCTAATTTATCACTATACCAAATTAAAATCAATTAGAAAATTAATCACACATAAAACTTGTAAAATACTTATTCATTCTCTTGTTTGTTCACACTTAGATTATGTTAATTCACTATATAATAGATTACCCAAATTTAGGACTATCAAAATTGATAAAATTGATAAAATTATTAGATCATCTATCCATACTATTTATAATATTAAATTCAATAACCATATATCAATCAGCTCCCTCCAGCATAAATTACAAATACTTTCCTCAAAAGACAGATCATTCCTTAAATATGTTTCATTAGTTCATAATCTCATCTATTCAAATACATATAATATATTATCTGAAAGGATATCCTATTATCGACCTCCCTTAGATCTGCCAAGTCTGTAAAAAAAAAAATTTACCTAAATATAATTATGATACCATTATGGGTAGATCTTTCTGTATGTCAGCACCTATAGGTGCTTGGTATACCAACTGGAATAAACTTCCGGCAAAATTACGTTGTGAAATTAATAACAAAATGTTACGACGTAAAGAAAAATTGTTTTTACTTCAATTAATATTAATATTGTTTTATATTTATTTATCGAAATTATTTAAATCAACGTGTTATATTTATTTATTTTCATTTGTTTCATTTTTATCACACACTGTTGAGTAATTTAATTCATTTTATATATTTACAGTGTATAAATAAACTATCAAATCAAATCAAATATATAAAATGAATAATATAATTTAAACACCATTTAAAAGATAATATTTGAAATATTATAATTTTACATTAATAAAAAAATTGAAAATCAATTTTTTTCCATAAAAAACGAATGTAGTGCGTCCCCTTCACTAAACTAAGCATAACTTAATAAAAATAATATTTATAAATACAACTTATTAATCTGAAATTATATATATAACATATTAATGATTATAATTATATATAGAACACATTTTCCATATTATCGAATGTATATATATATTAATGAAACACTAATGAAATAGTCTAATGCCCTCTTGTGTTATGAAGTGATATCGCAGATCGATGGACTAACCCCATATATGCCCCACGGAGCTATGTATTTCATGGTAAGTATTAGATGTATATATTTATGCAATTTATATATATATATATATATATAAGCATGCTATAATAACACCTATACTCAAAAAACCTTTACTTGATCCTAATATAATTGCTAACTATCGCCCCATTTCACAACTTCCGTTTATCAGCAAAATTCTGGAACGAATTGTTGCCATACAATTGAATAGATTTATAGCTGAAAATAAATTATATGATATATTTCAGAGTGCATTTAGACGATGACACTCAACTGAAACTGCACTACAACAAATACTTAACAATATATATTCTAAAGTATCTCCATCTATCTCCTGCCAACTTATATTATTAGACCTCCTATGTGCCTTCTATTCCTTGAGCCATTCAGTTCTTATCTCAAGATTAGAAATGATTGGTATACGCGGAACCGTACTAAAATGGTTTTCATCCTATATATTAAATCGATCATCATCCGTTAAAATTTGCAATTTCTCTACAAAATCTCGTACTCTTCATTATGGTGTTCCCCAGGGATCTGTTCTCGGCACCCTCCTCTTCTCAATATACATTATCCCTATACATGATATTATTGGTCAATTTCCAGATGTATAGCTGATGATATTCAACTATATTCCTTCCTACTCAATTCCTCCAATGTACTACCAGATAACTCACAATTATGTAAATGTGCATCAACTATCAGATCATGGCTTCTATCTAACAATCTTCTACCTAACTCTTCAAAATCTGCACTCCTAAATATCTCATCTAACTATCATAATTTTCCACCTGTTATCATCGACGGTCTCCCCATCATCCCTTCATCATCTGTTATAAATCTTTGAATTACTTTGGATGCTAACCTATACCTAAATTCCCATATAGCTAATATATATAAATCAGCTAACTACCACCTCTTCAAAATTCGTCGTATAAGAAAAGACTTAACCCGATCTCTTACAACTGTCCTCATAAATGCACTCGTCCTCTCTCGTATCGACTACTGCTCCTCACTACTTTATCATCTCCCTAATACTTCATTATCCCCTTTAAATCGTATAATTCGTGCATCTATACGAACCATTTTCTCAATAAATCGATTTGACCATTCCATTACCGACTCCCACCAACTTATATCCAACTGGTTCCCTCAAAAAAAACGTTCTCTTCTACACCTTCTATCACTCGCTCATAAAGCAATATATTATACTTCTCCTCCTTATTTGACTTCCCTACTAACTCTAAGACGCCCACTGACTTCCTTACGTTCAAATTCTAACATTTCCCTAATTTTCCCTCGTGTCTCATACCTGAAATACCATAAACGCGCCTTCAGTTATATGGTTCCATCCCTATGGAATTCCCTCCCTGCCTCTATTAGATCAATCCATTCACACCCGTCCTTTATTACACACCTCAAAGCTTACATATCATCGATGTAATATATTCACTTATTTAATCATACAATATTATTATTTTTATAAATTATATTATTTTATCGTTTTGTTTATTTATTTATCTATTTATTGTTTTCGTTCTATATTGTTATATGCACCTACGAGGGGTGGCCACACCTATGATAAGTGCTAATAAACCTTATCATCATCATCATCATCATCATCATATATATATATATATATATATATATACAGTATAGTATGCTAACGTACTTAGAATCAATATTACATTTAAATGAATTTCGCATCAATATATTGATATATCTATAGATATATCTATATTAAAATTACTTTAATTAATGGAAAACTATATATTTATCACCCTGCCTCGAGGATTTTATCAAAACTGCCATAATATATCCTATCTAAAAAAACAAAACCTCGACCCAAATTCACTTAGTAATTATCGCCCGATCTCCCACCTACCTTTATTAAGTAAAATATTAGAAATAATTGTTTCCAAACAACTCATCGCCCTTATTAATAAAAAGAATCTTTTCGACCCATTTCAAAGCGATTTTCGTAAGGGTCATTCGACCGAAACAGCTCTCCTCCGTATTACTGATACAATATTATCTACCTTAAATAGCAACATGTGTTGCCATCTAATCCTACTTGATCTCTCATCTGCTTTTGACACCCTGGATCATAACATATTAATATCGCGGCTTACCTTGATGGGTATATATGGCTTAGCATTAAAATGGTTTACTTCGTATCTGACTAAACGCAATACCTATATTATGATTGAAAAATAATACTTGCCTCTTTTTCCACTTAATCAAGGTATTCCCCAAGAATCCGTTATAGGTTTATACCTCTTTTCTATTTATATCCGCTCTATTGCTGATCTAATTAAGAACTTTCAAAATATACACTACTATATTTTTGCTGATGATTTTCAACTGTTTACTTTTTTCCCTTTAAATTCTCATAATACCATTAACTCTGAGTTAATCGAGCATGCAAACTGCATACGATTATGACTCCTCTCCAATAAACTACTAATTAATTTATATAAGACCACTGTACTTACAACATATTTACTTCTGATACTTCCTTTCCAAACTTTACTCTAAATAACATGATTATTTATCCTTCCCAATCCTCAAAAAACCTATGATTAGTATTTGATGACAAATTATAATTTAAGAATCACATATCATCCATTACAAAATCCTCCAACTTTAATCTCTTCAGAATTAAAAAAATACAGACATCACTTTCCAGAAACCTTACTAAAACTATAATAAATTATCTTATACTTTCCCGACTTGACTACTGTTCTTCCCTAATGAATATACTTCATGCTAAAACTACTGCTCCACTAAATCGGATTATCCGTTCCTCAATACGTACTACTTACTGTATAACTCGACTGGATCACTCTACTACATCATCGCATATGTGGCTACCCTTCTCCCTCAGGTGTAAATTAATTATACTATCTATAATCCATAAATTAATATACTCTTTCACCCTTAGTTATATATCTGATCTAATTAAAAACGTACAATATTACATTATCTACGTTACCAACATTCTCCTCTCCTTATCTTTCAGAACTCTAGTAAAACTTCCCTACATTATAGAGCTTTTAAAAATGTCGGTCCCACCCTATGGAATTCCCTGCCTCCTACCATTAGTTCTATTAGATCCCACAGAAGATTTATAAAGCTTGCTTCTTCTTTTCTCTCTACCTCTAATCATTAAATCATCCAACTTATTATTTTTGTTTGGTTTTATATTCAACGTATTATTATTATTATTAAATTGTTATTGTATTATTTTCATTTCTAATCTCATTCGCCTTGACGTGGTGGAAATTCTTGAGTACTACAGTGATTCACAAAGCTATGGTAATGGGTAATTTTTACCTGGTAGCTTCAAGCATATTACAAAGATTTGTGATGAGTAGTCAGACTAATTGAATGAGACATTCAGTAGGAGTGGCGACCACTGAAATATTAGCCAAGAAAACCCAACTATGCAATTACAACCAAACAACACCAGGGTTAAAGTCCCTGAATATAATATATCTGATGTTAGAGAGATTTCAACAACAACAAATCAGTTTGACGGTTTATCTCCAAACCCGGAAGGAAGGGATAGACTCGATATCAATGACATTCCGATAAAACTGCTCAGCTGCAAGCAGTATATAAATATATAAACAATGAACGTCAGAACATTAAGAAAAACAACAAAAAGACAAGAAATAGCAGAATTGGCATCTAAATTTCAGATTAGTATACTTGGTTTAATCGATCATAAAATTGTTCACGACGATGATGAAACAAAGATTGAAAAATATGGTGAATATACCATGATTACAACATCAGCTTGGAGAAACAAGAATAATGCCTCATCCGGAGGAATCGGTTTATTATTGAACAAAATTAGTTTAAACTCACTTACAACAATAGTCAAATGGAATAATCGTATTTTAATCGTTAACTTTCATGGAAATCCTAAGTCTACTATTATCATACATTACTCGCCCTGTGAAGGAAGTGAATATGCTCAAGGACACTACGATGAACTTACGAAAGCAACTGTCTCTATACCTAAACACAATTTTCTAATCGTTATGGGAGATTTCAATGCTCATTTTGCCACATCTAGTGAAACCATCCATTCTTATCATGATAAAACAAATTTAAATGGACAACTTTGTAAAGACTTTGCACAAGAAACTGATCTATTAATAACCAATACTCACTATAAAAAGAGAAAAGGAAAACTATGGACATTTATGTCAGATTGTACCGGAAATAAGACTCAAGTTGATTATATAATGATACGTAAAAAATGGAGAAATAGTTCTATAAACTGTGAAGCATATAATAGTTTTAGCAGTATAGGTTCTGACCATAGAATTCTGAATTCCAAAATTAAATTAAGTTTTAGATCACAAAAGAAGAAAAATTCAATACCAATGTATAACTGGTCAGTACTTAAGAATAAAAACATAGCTACAGAATACAGTGAAATAGTTACAAAGAGATATAACCAACTTAATATTTCCAATGAAGATGAAATTAAAGACATATCTTTAACATATGGTAATTTTATTCTTGCAAATCAAGAAGCATGTAAATCTCTATTACCAAAGAAAAGAAAACTTGATAAAAATCCATCTAGACATCCAGATATTGCAATACCTCGTGATAATGTAAATGAAGCTTATAAAAAGTATGTATTATCAAACACAGAAGAAATGTATGAAATGTTTCAAGAAACCAAGAGAAAACTACAGGAAGCATATGATAAGATAGAAAGTGATGACCTCGAGAAAACAGTTTATGATATTGAAAATTCGAATAAATTAAGACAACATGCCAAATGTTGGCAACTAATCAATGATATAACTGGTCGTAAAACTACCAAAAAAGGAATAATTAAAGCCAGTAATAACGAAGATAGAATCAATAAATGGTTTACTCATTTTAAAAATTTACTCGCAATAATAATTCTGAAGAAGAAATTGATGATTTTGAACCAGAAATTGTAATTAAACATACAGAAATATTTACCAACGCTTTTACAAAAGATGAATATCTAATGGTAAAGAATAATCTAGTAGATGGAAAAACAGTAGGACCTGATGGTATTGCACCTGAAGCTTTTAAATACTGTAAATTTGACGATATCCTTCTAGAATATGCAAATAAAATTTTACTTGAAAAGCAAAAACCTATTCAATGGTCTACTTGTCAAATAATGCCAATACCAAAATCAGGTAATCTTAATAAAGTCGACAATTATAGAGGAATTGCTATATCTGTTATTGCTCTAAAAATAACTAATAAGATGATACTTAATAGAATTCAGCCAATTATAGATCCCCTTCTCCGGCATAACCAAAATGGTTTCCGTCCCAGAAGATCAACTACTACCCATATACTAGCACTGCGAAGATTAATAGAAGGTATCAAAGAAAAGAATCTAAAAGCAATCATTACTTTTGTTGACTTTAAGAAAGCTTTCGATACTATAAATAGAAATAATATGTTCAAAATACTCTTGGCTTACGGAATTCCCACTATTATCGTAGAAGCAATAGAAACATTATACAAAGGAACCAAAGCGAAAGTACTAACACCTGATGGAGAAACAAAATCGTTTAATATAACTACTGGAGTTCTACAAGGCGATACGTTGGCCCCCTTTCTGTTTATAATAGTGCTTGACTATGCAATGCGAATGGCTGTGAAAGGAAAACAGTTAGATCTTGGTTTTGAACTAACTAGGAAACAGAGTCGTAGGGTACCAGCAAAAGTGATTACAGATCTAAGCTATGCAGATGATATTGCTTTAATATCACAAGATATTGAGCAGGCTCAAGAATTACTATCAAATGTAGAAACCCAAGCTTTAAAATTAGGTTTAAAAATAAACTCAAGAAAAACTGAAATAATGGCTTTTTCTCAAAGTGAACCAATAAATATCCACTCATTACTAAATGAAGATATTAAAGTAGTAAATAACTTTAAATACTTGGGTGCATGGATGAGTAGCTCATCAACAGACTTTGAGATCCGAAAGGCACTAGCTTGGCAGGCATGTCACAAGTTGAAAAAACTCTGGAATTCCAAGTTAAAAAGAAAACTAAAGATTAGTTTTCAAGCCACTATTGAAAGTATCCTACTATATGGCAGTGAGACTTGGACGATCGACAAATCACTTGAACGGAGAATAAATGGATGCTATACAAGGTTATTAAGAATTATTCTGAATGTATCATGGAGAGACCATATAACAAATGTTGAACTCTATAAATAACTACCAAAAATTACCGATGTTATAACTACTCGTCGTCTGCGAATAGCAGGTCACTGCATCCGTCACGACGATGAAGTAGCTCATGATCTGATTTTATGGCAACCAACGTCTGGAAAAAGCAACAGAGGAAGAAAAGCTGTGACGTACATTGATAATTTAAAAAAGGATACTGGACTAGATGATGTGAATGAAATACGTAATGTTATGATGATTCGTGATGATTGGAAGAAAATTGTAAAGAAGGGTCGAACGGGAGTTCGACATAAGTAAGTAAGTATTGTATTATTATTATCTTATTATTATTTTCTCTCGCACGAGCGAAGGGGTCTACATGACCCTATTTTAGTGCCTAATAAAACGTATATCATCATCATCATATATTTTATATTGTGTAAGCGATTAAATTAATTATATTTTGATATATATATATATATATATATATAATTTATGAATTAATTATAATATATAGTAGGTACATAAGCATTAATTAATGACAGGTTGGAATCGACGTGGATAATTTCAGTGGAATTAGCAACGACGTGGAGTTCTGCAATGCATTGTTCACACAACAAAGCATATTTTGTCTCCCCTCCGAGGTCGGTTCACAGTAATGATACTAAGTAATATACATTACTTTGCAGTCGTAATATACATGTATATAATATAGTGTATGCTGTGTGTATAAGTTGTGTGTAAACCACATATAATTATTTATAAATGTATATATATACATATATGTATAGATATATAAATGTTGCAACTTTTTATAATCATTGCCATTCTATCGTCAGTGTTTCGGATATAAGAACTGTTTCCGGGTCGTGTTGACTATTCCCAGAGTGAAACTTTCAGAGGCACTCCAGAGAATAACGCAGTTCTGTGAAGAGATATATCAGATCTGCAGATGAGCGCTCACACCGTGCTATATATATGCACGAGTGTGTGAATATACACGTGTGTATATATATATATATATATATATATATATATATATATATATTATATATATATATATATTTAATATCGAATATATATATACCCAGCAAACAAATTCGGCAGATTTAAAGCAGAATTAAAGTAGTTTATTTAAAGCAGATTTTCGAACATTCTGCTTTAGAATCTGCTTTAATTATACTGCTTTAAATCTGCTTTAATTCTGTTTACTTTAAACTGTGAAAAACGCTTTAAATCTGTTTTAAGTCTGCTTTAAATCTGCTTAAATTCTGTTTTTAATTCTGCTTTAAATCTGCTTAAATTCTAATTACTTTAAACAGTGAAAAAATTATTTAAATGTGATTTAAATTATCTAACTAAAAGAAGACAAAACCAATAATTAAATAATATATTTATTAAAATTCTATTGTCATTATGCTCGTTCTACAGTTCATTAAAAGTCAAAGTTCTTTCAGGTACTTCTTAGTTTATTGTGAGTAAACCATCCATCTTCAGTAGTTACTATCTTTAATATAATTTATTATAATAATTTAAATAAATACATTTAATTACCATTTGCTTTTCATGAGATTCGGCCTCTTTATCTTGAATATTAATGGGGCTCCTCTGTATAGACAGTAACCTCAGATTATTCTTTGGTGTTAGTGGTCGAGATAACCTTTCGTCTTTATTATCTAAAAAAATAAAATAATACTTTATATATGATTTATATATTTGGATAACTTGATTAATTATTTATTTATTTTATTTTATTTTATTAGGTTATGTAGATATATAGAAACATTAGTTATTGTCATTGCTAGTGGTAAATAGTGGTAGTGGTGTACTATAGGCAGATATAGGTAGGGATATAGGAACGTTAGTTATTGGCATTGCTAGTGGTAACTAGTGATAGTGGTGTACTATATGCATATATTTGTAGGGATATAGGAAAGTTATTTATTGTCATTGCTAGTAAATACTAGTTGTGGTATACTATAAGCAGATATAGTTATGAATATATTTTAAACTGTTATATGACCACTTTTATTAATTTTTTCAAGATATTTTCATATAATATAATATAATTTTTATTCGCACGATATAAAATATTTTATTAATTTATTTACATTTTTAGTATATATGTATTAATCAATATTTTATTTTCTAACCGAATGAATTTGTAACTGTATGCGAAATGCGTCCAAAAATTGAGGCAGACATCGAATGCACATATTAGTTTGAAAATATAGTTATTATACTTATGTACATACATCAATATATACAGCTAATAACATGTGTGATTACTACTTAGTCTTAAACACTTTTAACAATTAAGACTGAATCATTTAGCGAATGCATACATCGTAAAGTTTAATTCACCTGTTATTATTACTTACTTTACTTTAGTCGACCAGATATTGCAATTGATTTCCATCCTTCTCTGTCCAACATCAGTATTCTTAATTCGTCTTCTTCTTCACAATCGCAGTCGTTCTTTAAGATTTCTATGGATGTCTTGGGTTGTCTCCCTTTATTTCATATTACGTTCTTTGGCTTCCATCAAATTAAGTAATTCGCTAGTTCGTCGGTGTGCCTGATTCTCCTGTTATTATTAATTGGTATTAACTTAATGATTTAGTATCAATATATCAAAGTATCAAATATGTATATAGATGCGGTAAATATGTGTGTAAGCTTTATTTGTAAACGTTTACATTCACTTGATACATTTTATATTATATGATATATATTTTATCGGTAACTGGAGGAAGGCAGAACGTTTGAAATGAAAAGTCATTAGATTTTAAACACATATAATTAGATTTTAATTAGAACGCCAGTTTTATATTATATGATATATATTATATCGGTAACTGGAGAAAGTCGGCACGTTTGAAATGAAAAATCAGTATATTTTAAACGATAAGATGTTAGATTTTAAACACATATAATTAGATTGTAATACACTTATAAGTGTATACATTATATGCATTGTATATAGATATATCGGTTATTATTATTGTGTTGATAATTAAACTATAGGGTATACCCATATATTATATATTATATATTATATATTATAATATAGCATCTATATGCTAACTTAGCACAAATAATGTATTACAGAATTAGTATTATATAACATATTACATAACACATTATATAACATAACTTACTTTAAGGATCATATTCATAATTCCGTGTATATAATTTAGTAGTATAATATACATTATTTATTTGTATTATTCAATGGATAAAAATAATATATATTAAAATTGTAATAGATAATCAAAATATGAATGCATATTTATTGATACTATATATTAAATTGATTGGTTTTGTTGATTGAAGATTTATTTAAACACTTAAATAAATCATAAATGATTTCTCAAAAGTGAATATATAGAATATAATTAATAGATTAGGTAAAACAATAAATACCATTAATAATAATAAAATAAAATAGAATAAGTAGGTAAAGTACGGAAATTAATAAATAAAATAATAATGACAAACAATATTAGTATTTACAGGTTTCCACCTGAGATCAATTGTTGTATATATTTCATTAATGTTTTATGCGATTTTATGGATATAATATAGGGTGGGAGTGAATTCCACCAAGTTTTGGACCAATATAACTCAGTGCCCGAGTATTCATTTTTGAGGGACGGAGAATATGAGTAGATAGAAGATGAGATGCATGGTTTCTAAGAGATGTAAGGGAAGATCTTTGTACTAGAGAAGCAGAAATATATGAGAGGTAATTCGAAGAGTATATTGAGGAATGAACAATATATAGTATGCGATAAGCAGAGCGTTTGTTAAATGGGAACCATGGATGTAAGTGTCGGTATCCTATGATAAAGTAGAGGAATGATCTCGAATATGTATACGTATACCTATAAGTTATATGATATACGGATTGTTGAACGAATAAATCGATTTAGGGGAGATATAGAGGATAATGGAAGATTAATGAGGATTGAGGAACAGTAATATGTGCATGAGAGGACAAGGGAATTAACTAGAGTTTTAGTAAGAGATACTTTAATTGATTTTCGTATTTTTCTAATTCTATATATATGATAATTTACAGATTTAGTGAAGGCAGTATACTCTAGTATGGCAGTATACATATTATAATATGAGGAATGAAGGAAAAAGTAGAATCGAAAAGTACACCTAAGTTGGATGCAGTAGGAGAAAGAGATATTACAATGTTATCAATAAGAAAAAGAGTGAAGTATACTTCCCTATATGTTAGTGATAGAGAAGGATTCAATAGTGTAGTTTTGGAGGTATTAAAGAAAAGATTTTTAGACATAAGCCAATCGTTAATATCATTAGTACAATTTGAGAGTTGCTTATTGAGATCTAGTGGTGAATTAGTTAGAAGAAACATATATAGTTGTATGTAATCATCATATAGGTATTAATGTGATGTTAAAGCAATTACTAATTACAGATTAATACGAGTAATTGGGAATTAAATGAATAATTGAGTAAATACATACATAGTTTAATGCAACAGATATTAATAGGGGAAAGTAACCGAATACGGACACTCTCGGTATCTCAGAAACCATAAATCCTACAAAAAAAATGTAATGAATAAAATATTCATAATTATATAAATAGTCTAAACAATTATTATCTATTTTTTAATTATTCAAAATATTGCTGATATATCCATAAAACTTCTTTTTTTTATTACGTTTTTAAAATTAATAAAAACAAGTTCAACTTAAAACCTTCTCAAGAATATACAAATGTAAAATATAACACTATATTACAAAATAAAGCATTCTAAAATTATATATATAATTTCTATATTTGTTATCAAATATTCATTAAGTTATAAGCATATACCAAGAGGTCGTATACGTTTCTAATACGGACACTCTTTATGTCTTAATATGGCCGTACAATATGTCCGGACACCCTGTAACCAATTAGAGAGCAGCGTGTGAACTATTCTGATTTTCATAAAAATCGCGTGCGTTATAATATCATTACCACTAATAAATCTACATCTAAAATGTATTTAGATACTTAAATTGTATTATTAATTAAAAAAATAATAAAAATAAATAAATTATTAACTAATTAAATTAGAATAAATTATTCATAAAATTAATTATAAATAATGTCATTTTAATTTTTCGGATTGATTCATCAATAATATATAGTTTATCTTGTGGTATATATGGTGTCCGTTTTATAATATATGGTGACTGTATTCGGACATGGGCACCGAATAAGGACACCCCCGTTATCTATGGAATTAAAATATTAAGTAAAAATTTAAATTACAATAATATCTATAATAATATTATATTAATATATTGTAAATTTTGAATAAAAATATTGAGTCATACAATGTTAAGACCATTTATTGTTAAAGTATCCGTATTAGGTTACTTTCCCCTAATTCCTACATATGTGTATCTACTTATACTCAATGACAAACTTATAAATATTACCTACACTTATGTTCCTGTATATTGCGCTTTGTTAATGAATCGTTGGCAACAACCAGAATAGACACCTGCTGGTTATATGTATAAGCATTCTGGAAAATGGATAAAGAACATTGAAAAGTAATCTTTAAATAATGAAATTTGAAATTAGATTATCACATTAAAGTATTTATTTTCTATTATATTCTATATCAGAAATATATACATAATTAATGACAACTTTGGCGTAGTTGGTGGAGGTTATATCGATAACATATGATCATAAGTTATTATTTAATAGTTGTGTAATGTATTAAGGATCGGAATTAAATATAATAAAATTTAAATTAATTATCAAAGTAGCCAATACTGAATTAGGAAAATTATTACAATAAATATAAAATATATCTTATATATATCCGGAAATATATATTAATACTATGTATTATTAATTAAGGCTGCGGTTTTGTAACGCTAAACGCCCGCCTCAGGGGAAAAGTCACGTGATAAACTCGTATCTAAATACATTGCGCAGTTGATTGACAATCGTCCCCGTCGATTTCTAAGGGGAATTGTCACGAGTCATATGGGGGAATTGTAATGTGACAGGGGAATATGATTCATCGCTAGTAAATGCGACAAATTGACCCTAAATCAGTGAACCGAGGCGAACTTTACACAGATAATGATGATTTTTAATTAATAAATGTAAATAATAACACAAATTATAATTTCAAATTAATTAAATAAAAATGATCATTTACGTTAAATTATCATGCAAAACTGCAAACTTAGATTTAACGAAGATTCCTATACATTTAATTTCAATTATGTTTGGACAATACTTTAAACAAATATCATATAATAAAGAATAACACCAGCAAATGTGATAATTTGATCAAAATATTTAAAAAAAACTAAAATATTATAATTACGACAAAACAATTAATTCAATAAATCGGATATTATAAAAGAAATATTTTGTCTGTTAGTATTATTATATTATTTTTTTTTATGTTTAGATATTTTAACCCGTACTACTTTATTACTATAATAATTAGAAATATAATAATTATAAATTAAATATTAAAATTATATATTTATTTAATAATTTAACAATTATATCAGAGCGTGATGAAATATAGCCAGTGTGTATAAATAATTACACTATATACTATTATAATATAATTTAAAAGAGTTATAGATGTCAATATTAAAAAATAGAATCACGTTAGGGCTCTAAATAACGAAATAAGTTATTCTAAATAAATCGCTAAATTAAATTTAAAATTGCATAGGTTTTATAGTTTTGTCACAAGTTTGACTACATTATTATAATGATTATATAATAAGTATGATAATTATAATTATTTATAAATAATATAATATATTAGAATTATACATATATATTGAATATAATATTCTAGAAATTAGTGTTTATATTTTATTCATTATTATAATGATTATACTTTCTTCAATTATAATTTAAAATAGATATAATAATAAAATTATAACTGTCAAATTTTCTTATAAATATATGTGTTTGCACTGTTAAGTATAGTAATTATAAGCATATAAAAGGTATACCAATTTCGATTTTCTATGTAGAAGGATATTAATAATCTCAATAATTTAGATTCTAATTTAAATATGAAATACATTTAATATCTGCTTCTATTACTCCGATATATTATATTATATTACATATATAGATATTACAATTATATATTAATATAAGTGAAGCTTTATACGATAATTCATTTCGTATGCATTATTCTTTAAATGTAACCAACTATAAATATTTAACTCATGTCATTTTAATTTAATTAATATATAATTAAATTATGATTAATATATTTAGTATAATACTACAATATTATAGTATACATTACATATATTTAGATGTACCTTTGTAACTATATTTTAAAAATAATATTGCTTCCATTATTTTATAATTGATAATACTATGTATGTTTCTATATTTTAGAACCTGTTCCATTTAACTATAATATATTATATGTAAGTCATTAAATATAATATTATTATTTATTTTTATTAAATATTCATAGTTAATAGTCATTCTAAGAATACCAGTAATCTCGTACGACTTATTTAGTAAATTTGTAAGACTTTTTAAGTAATCTCTGACGACTTATTAAATTAAGTTTATTTAATAATCATTCATTATTATTCGAATATTTATAATTTCATTGATTGCAATATTGATTCCAAATATAATATATTAATATAAATAAAGACTATAATCTATAGAGGAGAAATTTAGACAATTTTGCTATCAAATTTATATACAACACTTATAAAATAAACTAAATTTAATAAGTCGTACGAGATTAATGGCTAACATTTTTAATATAGTAAATAAAAAACTATGATAAACAACTTTTGAATGCTCTATTATATACAATCTTATGCAACTATTAAATTTAATCTCTCTATATACTATATAAATAGCACTTGTACACTTTAGAATCTACTAGTATTGATAATCGCTCCATATAGTCTTACCAATACTGTTTGTATATAATACCATCATTTTGTACCAAAAAAAACAGTAAAATATACTTAAACCAAGTGTACGATTTAATTTTTTTCCTACGCATTGACTTCTACCTATTATATACTTACAATATCAGCATAATTTTGTTATCAATATTATAATCTCTTATATATATGAGGTATTAATATTGGACGATATGGTGTAAATTTATTTCTAGAAAATCTCAAAGAACCGTATTATATTTTGTCGCACACACACACATATATATATATATAGAGTAGGTACTTTAGTAATTTTTATAAATTTATTTCTAAATAACAAAATATATACATATTACATACACATATATATATCAAGTTTATTAAATAATACTTATTATGAGATTTTATTCATAGTTGATTAGATAATTTATGTTACATGTATTGATATATATATATATATATATATATATATATATATATATATATATATATATATATATATATATCTCAGATTCAGATTACTTATATCTTGTAGTGATTTTAATTTTATAATATCATTTAATGGTGTAATTTAATTATTAATATTTAAAATATTATTAAAGTTAATTATTTATTAATATAATTTAGTAATCAACATGTGAACAATATTCATAATGAATATATATTAAATAAATATTACACAATGTCATATTGATATTTATTTATCATTGATATCAACTATATATTATTAAAAGTAATACTAAGTAATATATGAAAAGGTAGAAATACATTCTTAAAATATAGATTAATAATATATTTTATTATTAAATGTATTTCACTCTTATATAAAAATGGAAATATGAAAAGTAAATATGGTATACTGAAAAATAAGATAAAGAATATTAGTCATAATGTAAAATTAATTACTATATTGATTTTTTCTCTATACTTTTATAATTGTTTTATACCAGTATATTCAAAATAAAAGATCAAAGTAAAATCAATATCCATATGACTATTTAGTAACACTGCACTGACCAGTATATTCAGAATCATAAAAGATTAATAGAATACATTCTAATTACATAATTAGCATTGCATTTTAATACAATTCACATTTATTAGAATAATAGTTTATATAATAAATATATATCATTCTATAATTATAATAAATATTACAGTATTAAAATATAATTTAGTAAAATATAATTAAAATATAATTTAGTAAATAAATATACATGTAGAGTATTACAATTATAATATAACATAAATAAATATATTAAATTTAATTCATTGAAATCAGATATGTTATGAAACATATTATTATATATTAATATTTGTATACAATTTTGATATATATTAGAATAATAAATACATATAGAATAACAATATTCAATGTAGTTATACATGTTATATATAAAATTACAATATGATATAATACAATTATATATTTTAATATAAAGCTAATAATTACATTTATATTTATTAAGTATTATTTTGTTCATTTATCAATATGCACATTATCAATTGTTAATATATATAAAACAGAAATTTGTTAATTTAATTTATTATTCAATTATACATTATAATTAATGCATTCAAATTATATTTAGAGAAAGACACATCTTAATAAAAAGTAGATGCGATGAGGAGTCGGCAAACTATGGCCCCCTTATTATGAAATGATACATGGATATCATGTGGAACTAGGGACTTGCAACAACCAATCAAAGCTATCAACACCTAATTATCATGTAAAGGTAATATTATCATTAAATACTAATATTTTATTATTATTAAATTGATTAGAAAAATAAACCTTGATATAACTCCAATATTTCAAATAAATTTATTTAAATTAACTAACATCTATAATTAAAACTACATTTTAATTATTATTTAAATTATATAAATTGAACGAATAACCTTTATAGTTACTACTACTATTATAACAAATCCTATACTACCATTCACTCATATATCCCTTACTACAGCTAGACTTCCTTACAACTCTGACATATCTAAATCATTATTAAATCCAACTACTCTTCCACAATAAACCCTTTCCCTATAATTGTTCCCCCATAATTAGAAAGCTAATTAAAGTATATTTATTTAATAGAAAGAAAATAATCATATTTTATTTATTACATATTCTATTTGTTATTATAATATATGTATAACAGATTGGAAGAATTGCAGAAAAGCTTATCTAACGAAAACTATTAGATGAATAATTGTATACGATGCATATCAAATTACTTTACAATTAATGATCATTTGTTGAAATAATGTATTTGATAGTTAATTTTTTATATATAAATTTATATTTTTTGAAATAAAAAATAGTTTATTACTTTTATCATTATTTATTTTAAATAAAATCTATCATATTGATATTTATATTTCTTAAATCTACTTCATATCTCTCGATTATATTATATATAATATCATTATTAGATCTTACATGCCATAATAGAACATTGTCATCATAATTATGTATATATATATATTATTTAATATAAATCAAACAACAATGCAAGTGTAGATTATGGAACTCTGTATTTTATCGTTTTAATAATATCAGATATCTTGTCTTGAGAAATCCAAATGACGCTGACTTGCCATTCTCGCACTTGTTATGCCTACTATTGAAATTGTTTTCTTCTTCTGACACATTTGATCCTTGAAATGGTTTTACGAGCCTTGGTAAGACAATAAACGATTCCTCCCCTCGCATTGCGAGCCTTTCTTCATTCTGAAATTAATTTGATAAATATAATATAACATAGATAATAATTAACCAAGAAATTAAAATATTAATATTTAGTAATGTATTATGTGTTATTTACCGATGAATTTATGTATTTAATATAAATAGAAATATTTGATAAGATTGCAGTTTTTATTTATTTTATCAGTTTTTTCTAAAAAAAATATCTAGTAGATACAATTATAATGCAATCAAAATATGTATAATAAATAAGATTACCATGGCTTATATTAAAAATACAATTAGAATTATTATCAAATGTTTATAATAATATATACTGTATGGTACTCAGTATAGTATAGTACTGATCAGTTTGTAATACAATTAAAATAATATTTATTGTAACAATATTATATTGTATATATAATAATATTCATTTGTTTCATTTATATATCAATTTTATAGTATTATTTTAATAATTATATTTTATAGTAGCCTATTATTAATGTAAGTATGAGTTTTCGTATATATGTAATTAGTGAATGTCTAGAATTCGTTATTTTTAAAAACTTATTAATGATTAAATTTATAATTAAAAAAATAGTTATTTGTTTCATTTTAATATCAATTTTAAAGATATATTTTATATTAGTATTATAATAATTATATTTTACATTAACATATTATTAATATAGGTATGAGTTTTCGTATATATGTAATTAGTAAATGTATGTTATTCGTTATTATTAAAAGTTTATTAATAATTCATTTTAAAATTATAAAAATATTTATTTGTTTCATTTAAATATCAATATTAAAGATATATTTTATAGTATTATTTTAATAATTATATTTTATAGTAGACTATTATTAATATAAGTATGAATTTTGTATATTTATAATAAGTGAATGTCTGAAATTCGTTATTATTAAAATATTATTAATGATTAATTTAAAAATAAAATAAAATAGTTATTTGTTTCATTTATATATCAATTTTAAAGATATATATAATATGTATGATAAGATTTATAGTAAATAATTAAAACAATAAATATATAATAAACATAATTACCTTGTATCCATATTGTATGTATCGGATATACGAAGATTAAATAAAAACAAAAGTATTTAATTAAAATAATTATAAAATGTCAATTTAATATGTTTGCAAGGATCATTGCTATTTGTTTACCATATTAACCAATCAAATGCTACTTATATAGTGCTACAAAACCTCAGTACGAAGTCCCTTGTCACGTGAAAATCCCCTTTTGCTTACAAAACCGCAGCCTAATACATTTAGAACTTTTCAATATTACAATCTATCGTAAATTTTATTTATAATATATTTAAATAATATTTACTCGAGAGAGGCATTACTTTTTTATAAATAAACTACATAGGTTATTGTTTAGCTTTACTTACACTCTTACCTATAGTTATATACCATATATTTACCTATATATTTACCTACTAAGTATACAAATTATGGATAATTGTGGAAAGCTAATTCCGAAAATATTATAAAAATCATGAACTTAATCTTAAACTTTAGTATGTATAGGCCCACCTACGATATCATAAGTATAGACTATACTTTATACCTATACTCTAGTTGGTAATTGTAATAAAGTATACAATAGTTATTTACTACAAATATATATATATAATACTTCTTATATATTTGAATTTTAAACTTATATTAGTAAAAATTTATATTTAAAATTAATCTGTATTTAATTTAATATATTACTAATTTTATTTAACTATATAAATATTGTATTTAACTGTATATTTAATTATATATTTAAACATATGCAATCATGTTATATCATGATATAACAATCTAATTATATAATACGATTATAGTCTGATTACGAACATGATCATGATATGCTATAAGATAGATACAACAAAATATAATAAGTTGGAGGAATATCTACATCGATGATATCCTCTAAATTTACACGGATATTGCTATGAATATTCAATTATATTTTGCGCATATATATATTTATTTATATACGCATGCTATATGTTTAAGATATAAATATTAAGATAATATTAAGATATAAAAACAAATATTTGCAAATCATTAATGTATGATATCATTTGATTCAATTGTTATGTAATTATAACGTATATTATACGGTATATACGTATATAGCATGTGTTATCGTTAGAATATATGTCAACATTAAACATTCCATAATATATGCCCTTAAATAGAACAATATGTATAGGTCTTACTTACTTATTTATTTTAACACAATCCAATATATCAATTTTATCGTATACGATTTAAATATAATTAATTACTTTATTATTATTATTATTATTATTATATTTAACTATTATATAAATAAAATGAGAAATATATTTTTTTATTAGTGACAAATTTCTAAAATTTCTTTTCAAATATAAACTTATAATTGTATGTATCCAATGGGTAGGCCTACATATATGGGTATACATACAAATACTTAACAAATAAAAATATAATTATTAAATAAATAAACATATATATATATATATATATATATATATATATGTATATATTATAGTATTGCGGTACATTAAACAATGGATGCTTGAGTCGTAATTTGTCGCGAAGGAATCGAATTGTAAACTCTGAATCTCTGTATGAAAATTTTGATAATTAAAAATTAATGTATATATATAAAATATATATATATATATATATAATATATATATATTGATGGTATACATATATTTATGGTATACATATATCTATGGTATACTTTCATCTTGATACTTACTTTAGGAATGAGATTCTCGTTGTTTACCGTTGCTATAGCAACACTGGCATATTCTCCGGGTATTTGAGGGGTGTCCGGTATTTCTAGGAATATATGGCCAGCATACACCGTTGGCCTATAAAATAAATGCGATATATATATATATATATATATATATATATATATATATATATACTTATATAAACTTATAACCATATCACTGTATGTGTATATGGTTATAAGTTATCATAATTGTGTGGATATTTGTAGGAATACTAAATGTATTTGTTATATAGGTAATAGTTTAATAATTAATCGTAAATAGCATGTATATACATTGTACTATGTATGATCTATAATGTACGGTACAAAATGAACGAGATATAACTTATGATTGTTGTATATTTAGTATGTACATACATTTATAAAAGTTTTACAAATTTATTAAAGTATTAACCTAGGTTTTTAATAGATATTAAAAATAATATCAAATATACATATGAATAGGTATACACGTAAATATTAAAAATAAACCTAAATACTACTAATAATACTAGTAAATGTAAATTAACATATACAATACATCACAATTATATATTTATATATAATTCGATGCTGAAAAGGTCTTAAATTAATTAATAATATTCAAGATATTTGTATTACTGGACGACAAAAATAAAGAAGATTCCTATCTTAATTTAAAGCACTTTGGAATGTAGTATATATTGAATGATATTAATTTTTATTTATATTCATTAAACCATTATACACGACAAAAAAACTATAATAAGTGCTTATTGTTATTATAATAATCCTCTTTATGAAAGCCGCTTACAACGACATCGATGTGTAAGTTAGAATAATGTCGTTATATACATATCCAGTATAGTAGGTGAGCAGTGGTTACTATTTTAAATTTACGTCTGTTTTACCGTTTATATGGAAAACAATAAATAGATAATTTATAACTTTCTTAAGTTAGGTATTTACAAAATAACTATAATATAACACATTAGCTATAGGTTTATTAGTAATAGATATATTAAATATTCATACACATATTACATATTATGGTAATAATAATGTAGTAATTAAAACTTAATAATAGGTAGTAGGTGTTTGTCTAATATGTATTTGTTTCGATGATAATGTTGTTTTAAGGTATTTTAGATATACGATATTATCCATATGTGAATTTATTTTATTTATATATTATTATTATTATTATCATCGGCATAAATGTAGATAAATATGTCTTAAACGTCGTCAATATATGAATAGTCACGTGGAACTCGTATACTCATTATGACTCATAGTATATGACTCATAGTGTATGAGTCATGCAAATGTGACTCACATCAAACGTAATAGCGACAGTTACATCGAGATCCTACAGGATCTCTTATAAGAGATAGGGGTATTACATATATATTTGTTAAGTATGTGTTAGTTAATAACAGCATTAATATAATAGCCACCCATGAGTAATAGATATATAAACTTAATAGATATATAAACTTAATATATATATATATATATATTAATTTATAATAACAGCTTATATGGATTTTATCTATGGGGTATATTCGAGTCTCCACAAAAAAAATCACATCGCTACGTCTCAATAAGCAACACTGCTTCTATAATTACCCTGGCATTGCCTAAATCTGATAATAATAATAATAATATCGACTATGTATAACACTAACAAAGTAGCTGGGTTATTTTCTAGTATCTGTGAAATGGAAGGCAATTCTCTCCTGCTGATGGATTCATCTCTAATTTGCAGCATTCGGTGCGAGTTTTCTGCCCTAAGATGAGATGTGTATGTATATAGACTTGTAAGTATATTCATATAGTAAATATATAATCATAAATATACACTATTCAATATAATATTCTACTATAATATATAGTAAATGGTGGATAGTATACTATGTTATACTATTCAGTGAATAGTATTCACTACTAGTAAATAATGTTGCTATTTTAAATTGTTTATGTAATTATATTTACAGGGATAAACAGAGGGTTCGGTATTAGGAGGGGTCGGTAATTGGAGAATTTCACCCTAAATTTATACTTAATTTACTTATTATATATGTTTATTATATTATTATATATAAGCCTACATTCATTAATATAATAAAGTTAAACTAATATTATTTGAATATAGCTAGTATAGAATACAACTGCAGTAATGTACGTAACATGTGCGTATAGGAAAATGAAAACTATAATAAAAACTATAATATAATATGTGTAGAATTTGATTTTTTTAGAATTGGTTAATCTAATTAAATCAATCCAAATTTAAAAAGGTGATAATTCGAATAATATCCAGGTCTAACAATAGGACAATAGGTCTAACAATACCTACTGTCTATCATCTACATCATTATCAATAAGTAATGATGAGAATATAAATATATATTATTTTGTATTTTATTGTTATTGTTATTGTTATTTTAT
Source organism: Osedax fenrisi (assembly GCA_964019155.1). Taxonomy (NCBI): domain Eukaryota; kingdom Metazoa; phylum Annelida; class Polychaeta; order Sabellida; family Siboglinidae; genus Osedax; species Osedax fenrisi. Next base: position 72,427,858 of record OZ025244.1, read on the forward strand.
TTGGGTGGAGTCCTTTCATCTCATCCAGGTACTTAGAACACTTAAGGGGAATCACTACGTTTGCGGGCTTACATGTAAATAGATACGAAAATTACTAGTTTTAAAACTCTCCAACTTGAAATATTTTAAATATTTTTACATAATTTTTTCGCATTTGTAATAATAATACTTCATTCTATAATATTATTGTCTTTTTTTTATTATATACATTTGTTTTATAATATATTATCCTATAGGAGTAATTCAAACAAAAATGAAGAAAAACAGAAATAAAATTTGTATTATTAGATTATATTTTTTTTTGAGACAATTTTATTATGCATTTGAATGTTTTCTAAATATATTGAAAACTATAGTAATTTTTATAGAAAAGAAAAAAGTTCCGGACTTTTTTAGTAAAGCAACATTCATAAAATCAATATTCTGAGAAAACAGCTATCAAAGTTTAGTGAAATATTGTCACGCAATTATAAGTACACTTTTAACATCATAAACATCATTTATACTCATAAATATGGCGAATTTAAGTATAATCTTTTCATGAAATGATAGATAAATAATGATATATCTTGTTTTCAATATAATATATTATTTTTTTTTGATTTTTTAAATATAATTTTGAACGTAGTGCTTCCCCTTAAAGACATGGTTTTAATGAGAGCCGATCATTTATTTATATAAAATTATATAAGATCACTTCTAAATATTATTTTAAAACATATTATAATATGTTAATTATTATTTTATATGTTAATATTAATATATTAATCTGGGCAGGGTTTTAATCCACTTCCTACTACCCGCGTGTCTGATTTATTAGCCAACTGAACCATATGTACCATGTATAGACTATACACTGTACACTATAGTATACAGTATAGTATACATAGTATACTATAGTATACTATAGTATACTGTACAAATATACCGTCACCTTGTACAGCCACACGTGTACACTGTACACATAGAGCTAAAGAGAAACTTTCTCTTTAGCTCTATGACTGTATAGCATACATTGTATACCTATATGTGCACACAGTGTATACAATGTATACAATGTGCACACATATGTATACAATGTATACAATGTACACTGTACAGTAGACCGGTTCGTACTACATTTTTTTTCGCAATTTTATAAACCTTCACATCTGTGACAATTATGTATGCTATGATGAATAAGTGTTTAAAATGTTAGACCTATATCTTAAATATTGTTATGTCACGAGACCTTTTTATTTTAACATTGAATACATACAAAAGTATACAATGTATACATATGTGTGCACACAGTGTACAATATACACTGTGTGCACATATAGGTATACAATGTATACTATACATGCAGTTAATGTATACATTATTATGATCATAATTATTATCATTATTAATCCCCGCTGATTATAACTAAAAAAAGTAATGCAATCATTTAATATATGTTATTAATATAAATATATATATTTATATATAGGCGTCACTATTATCTAATATTCAATACCTATTTCAGTTGAATATAGGGGGAAATATAGCTAATATTATAACTTGTTTAAATGATTTTATATATAATGGATAATATATGGGTATACCCAATATAGTATAATATATCTACCTATAGGTCCATACTAGTTACTAACCTAGTTAGGTAATCATAAGAATAATAGTATTTAATAAGATAACTATCTAATACTGTATATGTGTTTATTATAGTAATGCCAATAAATATATAAAACCTATTTTCCTCTTCCAGAGTGAATTCTGAGTTAGCATTATCGTAAACACATAATGGAGGCTCGCTATATTTAGAACTTGCGTCGTCGATTATCATCCTGCGAATTTATTTGATGGTGGTCGTATTAATATTCAATAAAACTACAATTGAAATGCTATTATATAATATATAGTTCATGTTAAATATTTGAAACAGTATACTATATATATATATATATATATATATTATACTTCTTCGTTTACCATGGGCATACTTAAATTCTGATATTATTATAATAATTGTTAATTTAAATATACAAATGCATTAGTATATATTATATTACATAACGATTACTAATCATCACATTGCGCGTGTATAGTAACCTCTTTCTAAGCCGATACCACGTAGACACCACCGCTGTCATCAGAATTAACAAAGACGCTAGAATCGAACACAGCGGAATTATCGTTGTCCCGTCCAACATATCTGCAGCTATTCTATAGCAGTTGCGTAATTAGTATGTAAGTACACTTGTGCTAATGTATATAGTATGTATTATAGTATTTATTAGTGTTCCTCGATGTAATATATATTGAGCTATGTAATTAATTTTAAGTTGTGTGACATTTTATTACGTTATGAATGTATTATATAGATGACATCATAAATTCAGCGTGACACCAAAGCCCCGGGGTGACACTACGAAGTGACATCACTATAATGCTAGTTCTGTTGACATAATCATGTACATAATATATCATGTGATAAATATGTATATAGGTATACATATATATATATATATATATATATACATTTATTTCTATTAAAATTAATATGAATTCATATATGTTTATAATGTATATACTTATATTATAAATATGTATTAATGTGTAAATATAAATACCTAATAATGTTTTCGAAATCATATGAATATCATCCAGGTTTAATAACAACTCCTATCGGTAAGTGTTATTCCGAGTTACCGAGTTGTCCGATATATCGGAATAGTAGTCCTATACTATAATAGTCCTATACTATAGTATACTATCGAGATGTCTGATCACCAATTCTCCTAAAACGTAATCCTATTTCGTTATAACGGGAATTCTAGTTTTAAATACTTTATTGAAATGATTCGTTATATAAGTCTGCATACATAGGTGTATAATAAGTGAAGCGGTTACATCCTATGTTGTATATATAGAACACCTTTACGGGTCTAGCTACTACTGTATTGAGAAGCTTACTGCTGATATAGCTACGATTCGAGGTATACAGGTGACGTGTGTGTGTGTTTGTGTGTTTAATCGATATTCTATAAATATATAATATAATCGATAGGTTATCGTCTGCGCGTGTAATTAAAGCGGGATGTTACGAATTCACCCAAGCGTGACGTTTTACATTCAATATGCATACTCCATTAGCGATGGGTTCGAATTAAATATCAATATATATATATATATATATATATATATATATATATATATATATATATATAATCATTATATTATATTGAAAGCATTTTTTAATTAAAATAATAAATAAAATAATATGTTACGAACTTTCTCATACATGAAATTGGGCATTCAATATATATATATAATATTATATATTATATATGTGATATTTAATTAGAACCTATCACTAATGTATATTGAACGTAAAGTGTCACGCATGAGTGAATAATTACATCATATTTCAATTACTCGCTCAGACGATAACTTATTCATTATATGATCTATTTATAGAATATCATTATATTATAAATATTAAGTATATATATATATATATATATATATATATAGGGGAAAGTCTCCTATTACCGACCCTCTCTTAATACCGACCCACTCTCGTATCTCAGTAGGCAACGCGTACATAACTATAAGATCAACAAATTATATACACCTGAACTATTAGTGATTTAATGATAAATATGAATAAGTATATAGTTTTAAAAAATATTCATTCCTACAATTGTTATTTGATAAAATTTAATAGTCAAATTTAATAATCCTATTCTGTTTTTACTTTTTAAATATTTGAATAAAACTTTTTTTAAATCATTATAACTACTTTATTAATTAAAAGAAAACGTAATACTGCACATAATATTGTAGATCAATAAAATTTGTTAACTATTAACTATTATAACAAATAATTGTATTTGAGTAAATATACTTATATATTAAATATATTAACCATTATATCTTAATTATAGCAACACATATGCTTTTCTTATTACCGAACCCCTAAATTACTATAATACCGACCCCATGTGATTTATAATATCCAATCAAAATAAATCCGTTTTTTACTTTAAATTATGTCGTAAGTTGTTTGTGTATCATTTATATATATTTCGGATTCATGATTACAGTTGATTATATACATACTGATTAATGAATAAATATAAAATAATAATATACACTATTTTAATATAATTACTATAAAGTTTAAATTTAAATTTAATATTACTATTAAAACATAAATTCAATAAAAATAAATTACGTGCATGTTATAATTAATTATATTTATGTATAATTATGTATATATTTTATGTATATACTATTTTTATTTGATATTATAAAACTACAATTATTTATACCACGATTATTTTATGGGTCGGTATTAGACATATGTATACGATTACCGACCACCCTGTTTATCCTTGTAAATATAATGATATCAAAAATTTATAATAGCCACATTATTTATTGCCATAATATTGTATCTAATTACAAAATTTTAAATAAATATATTTAATATTGAATACGTTATTACAACTAATCATTTAGGGGTCGGTAATTAGATACTTTCCCCTGTATAAAAATCATCCATAGACGTGAATATATATATATAAATGAAGTTAATTTTTTATATTAAATAAATATATATTATGTAGTTTCTTAAAGTTTGGAGTTGATGATGTCATACGGATGGATGTATGGAGACTAATGCAGGATTATGGAAGGATATTTCCCATCGCGAGTGTTGGTTGAATGTGAGTTGTGTTTAGGAAGTAGTTGAAGTAGAATATAAATATAATATATACGTTTATAAATCTTATATATTTTCATACGATTATTATATATAAATATATATATTTCTATATTCCTATATAGGAATATATATATTTCTATATTCCTAATATCCATTGTCTAATTAATATTAAAATATCTTATATTATAATAGTAGCTATCCTATATTATATATTATTAACTAAGCATATTTGCTTATCTATAGCGCTACTAATAGCCTATACTAAATTAGGTAACCTATATATTATTTAAGCATACGAAGAATTTTGTTTACATTATCTTTTCATAATATATTTATCTTGACTTTAGGTATTTATCTATTAGAGTTTATACTTAGGAATCTTAATTTAACTTTAATCATTATATTTATTAACATTTAATAAACATTATACTGTAACTTTTATAATAATTATCAATACCGTATCAATAAAATAGTATACTATTTGAAGTTAGTAGCACATTACCTACTGTTATTGTGTATTTGAGTGATTCAAGGTATTGATAATTATTGTAAAAGTTACAGTATAGATATAAATTGATATGAATAATTTAATATGTATATATATATATATATGTCCGATTTACATTGTCCGTTAATGTTATAATATCCTTAAGTAATATATTATAAGGATATATCCTATCCATTGTTAACACTTATTCATAAAAGGAATAAAATAAACCTAATAAACCGAATAAAATCTGAAATAATTATTAATAGCATGATTAGTTATACAACTAATATACACGAGTACTTCATAGAATATCATTAATTCATTATAATTCGAAATATTTATGCAGAACATTAATCAAATAAGTTAAACATATTTTTTATAATTGAACTTATACAAGCTCAATGTATAAAAATAAACAAATTATGAAATTAATATATTATAAATACATTGAATATACGATTAATAATATACGAATATACTACTATGCATATATGTATTGTAGTCTAAAATTAGTATCGTAAATAATAGTAAGACCTCTTATATACCTTAAAGAGGTTTCACACCAACTCGAACGTAGGTTATAGGGAATATTGATATTATTTACTAAATATAGCATTAAAAACATTTGAAAGCAATATTTAATACCGTATATTAATATACGATTTAATGAGAAATGAGTATAATAATAAATATATATGATATTTAGTAAGTCAAATAATCATTAATTACTATATTTAAGCAATATAATATATCCTTAATAATATCATTAAGTATCTATATAATCAAAAGTATCTATAATATTATAATTTTTTGTTATCTTCTATCAAGTTGTTCTAATTGTTTGTTTAATTTATGATATAAAATATAATCATTGCTTTAAATAGGCGTGTCTAATTTAAAAATCAAAATATCGCATGTAAATTTTATTTAAATTTATTTATAATATACTATTATATAGATCAATAAAATGTTGTATAACGAATTAATTTCAATTATAGAAACTATTTCAAATAAAAAATCCACATTGAAATCAACCGTATTTAATAGTAAATTGCAAGTTTGTGTGTACAAAAATATCAATATTTATATAAATATTATTTTAATTTAAATTAAATTATAATTTTTTTAATTATAATTAATATAATATTACCATATCCTTACTATTACATACAATTTAATATACTATTATATACATATTTACAATATTTAATTACATATATTTTTCCTTACAGAATAAGAAACAAGTTTTTGCGTTAATTTGTGGATATTTTAAATATAAAAAAGCTATATCATTAATAATTGAAAAATCTTCTAAATCGATTAAAAAAGATAAAATATTAAGAAAAATAGGTGATACTTTTTTATCGATATTAATCTACGAACTTTTATTTGGAAATGGACTTAAACCAGGCTCTAAAGTAAATAAAGAAAAGGTTAAAATACTAATTTATTATAATTATATATTTAATATAGTATTGGTTATACAATTATTATAATATTATTATAATATATATATATACCTTTTAATATAATTATATACAATAGTCGTTTTATCCTCCGAGTTTTATCTCCTATAATATTATATTTACTAATATAATAATTATAATAATATACTGAAAATATATTATTTAAAAATTAACCTTCCATTCTTTTTAACTCGCAATTTTGTCATTAAATAATTTAATTATATATTAAGATTTTGTAATATTTGATTTATCTATAAAACATGCTTTTATTAAACGCAAATTCGCACGAATATTAGTAAGTGTGACCTCAGCTTTGAATCTCCCTCAAAGATAGATGCATAGATAGGTGATCTCCCTACAATAAATCTGAATAAAGTTATGAAAATCTTATACTCTCGATCAACAGAGTAATCACTAATAAAGTGTAATCCACCGTAATGATTCATTACTAATTATTCATTAGTAATGAGCCAACCAACTATACTGAAATGTAAACATTATTATTACTATTATTCATAGTCTATGATTATAATATAGTAATTACGATTGTTTAGTGGTTACAACCGCTACATTCTTTTTTTTAGTAATTGCATTCTTATAAAAGATGTGATTATTGATTGATTCGACTATAATGTAATAACTAAATAATTACAGAAGAGTAGTAGTAGTAATATGTTTATTCAATAGGAGGCCGTGATTACACAGAAAGTTTTATTTGAAAGTTCTTTGGTGAGATTAAAGATTGAAATAGGCGTGTCGGCAAATGAAGACTTGATTTCATCGAATCTACGAAATGGTTAGCTTATCTCTGTGTGTAAATAAAATGGGGAATATGAGGCGATAACAAAATAAAATATATAGAGAATATGCGAGAATATAAAGACAAATATCACTTAATTCTTGAATATTCTATATTCCTTATTAGAAAATAATGTGGATCTTATGAAATAGTGTTCGATTATGATTTTTTTATTTTTTATTTTAGGTTTGGATCCAGATAGATTTTGGTTTATTATATTATTTAGTTTAATAATTTATAACCAACATCTAAACTAACCCAATACAACAAATACAATTGGACAATTTTTCTCTTCATGCAATAACTTATTGTGAAAAGTTGCAATTATTGGTAGTACATTATTCTGTTATGAGGTAGCATAGTTTTCATAATACTGATAATTTAGTCTAATTATTATTTACATATGCATGAATTATAATTTCATATGAGATTTATTGTACTTATATTTAAGTCGCCAGAAATCATTATTGAATAATAATTATTGAATACAAATTTGATATTTTTGTATGTACATATTTTACTAAATCATTAAATTTTATAATTATTGTTTGAAAATAATAAGAATATAAAGTTAACCTAATACAAAAATGTTTTTGTTCGTAAAGTTTCTTAAAAATACACATGCAATACAAACGATTGATGTATAATGAGTATGATGTGACAGTTAGCGTGGCTACACTTATATTACCCGACCCTCTGCTACTTGATCACACGCACCGCACGAATGTTTCAGTAGTTACATGATCTTATCACGAGACGATGTAGTGTCCCTCCCCCGCGCCCCTCCTACGCACCCCCCATTGCTCCCTTCCCCCGTGCTCCTCCTCCGCACCCCCCATTGCTCCCCTCCCCCGCGCCCCTCCCATTGCTCCCCTCCCCCGCACCCCTCCTCCGCACCCCTCATTGCTCCCCTCCCCTCCTCCGCACCCCCCATTGCTCCCCTCCCCCGCGCCCCTCCTCCGCACCCCCCATCGCTACCGTGGTGGTGATGATGGTAACTCAGCATGATGTAATATTACACTTTTATATCGTGTAATCACTATATAGTTATTTACCCTCATTAGTATTACTCCATTACCAACAATATATTACCCTTTCTACGTGATATATATACATAAGATATAAAAGAAATAAATATATCCAATTGGTATATAACGAATGACACATTTAAATTAAACTTACCCGTACCCCTTCCTATATGATACCATACCTATCCCTCTGTACAACTTCTAGATAAGCTGCCTCGTTACGTGCGCGTAAACGTGCTAAAGTCAGACACTCAGCGCGTGATCAACACCTTCGTGTCTGACCAGTTCATCTTCAGATCTCCACCACAAGACTGTACATACTCAGAGTTTGTACGCCATCATCGCTTATCTCCCTCCCACCCCCCTTAACTCCCTAACCCTACCTACTTAATGCCACCCCACATAATTCAAACTCCACCTCTACCTAAACCCCTCTTAACCCTACCCTCACCTAATTCCCTTTTAACCCCACCCCAGCTAATTCCATCTTAACCCCTCCCCGATCTTGTCATATAGGTATATCGATTTCGTTAAGTCTTTTAAGAAAAAGGAATTCTGTAAAGGTTACCCTGAATTTTAAATGTACCAATTTTCTATTAATACAGATCCATAATTCTTAATTTAACCACCTCTAAAACTAATACTGCCGTTATACTATATTTCATTATATTTACATTTATATTATAATTCAAAATGAAACTATATATTCAAAAGTATTTAAAATATATAATAATAAACTTAGTAAATTATTATATATAATTTGTAAGCTTAATTTAGTGATTAAAGTAATCACTTTATATTAACACTTTTCTATTCATATTCTCTAACAGTATATATAGCATATGTTATTAATATTATAACTTAGGCATAAACTGCAATCACTATTATTGTTCACATTATTTAAGTTTCATCGTATATTATATAATTATTGAAATGAAGTAATGCAACATACTATATAGTGGATAATTAATTGAATACATTATTGCACTATTAGAATAAGGAAATAAACTACCATCATTTTTATACACTATTGTAAATATACAATTATAAATATACTACTACGAATATGCTATTATTAATAATATTTTAATATAATTTATACTTATTAAATGTCCACACATACCAACACACCTATAGATCGCGATGTCGATGATTTACTCGTATTCCACGGAGCGTGTGACCTTCACAAGCATACCCTCTACACCGACGGGTACATCATACTACAAGACAAGGTACCCCCCATTGTCCTATTATGTAATCATTGCATACCTGTTACATCATCGCCGATGAGAGTGTTTGGTTTTACCCGTTTAATAACACTAGTAATCGAACGCCTCGAAGAGTTCAAAGTTATCGATGTGTTTAAATATTGAAAAGTTGATTATTGAGAAGTTCAAATACAGAAATATATAATAACTAGATATCGAGAACTTTTGTATATATCGATAATTTTTGTCCTAAAATATTCAAAGTTGTGAAATTAATACCCATGGAATTAATCTATAAATATTTATGTTTATTAGTTATTATATACCTATAAGTCATATGTTTAGAAATCAATAACATATCTATGAAAAACATTATGAAACATTTAAAATTTATGAAATATTTAGATCACAACCACATACACATATCAATTTTATTAACTTAATAATATATCATTATTTATATAAATCCTAAGTGGAGTATATGATTATATTTATTAATTATATCATATTTATATATATATATATATATATATATAAATAATTGAACTAATTTCAATATCTAAGAATAAAAAGTTAAAAAAATATAAATAATTCGGATAAAATATACTTTAAAAGTGTACCTATTAAACATTAAAATATTGACCTCCATCGCCCAGGCGAGCTGTATGCCGGCGTTTGTGTTGAACCCACCCCCTGGTGGCCAGGTTATCGACTGCTGCGCTGCCCCCGGTAATAAGACTAGTCACGCTGCTACTTTCGTAGGGAGAAATGGGTTTACATCGCGCTCTAGTTTATCATGTAGTTATTATTGACTGTGAATTAATAAAAAGATTACGTATCTATATCTATATAAAGTAAATCCCCGATTACATACATATATATATATATATATATATAATGTAGGTAATTAACTAGACATGAAAGTATACCTCTAAGATTACACTATCGAATGCCTAGATCTGATAATAATAATAAAATGTCTATATTTAAAATTAATGCTTGTGATTATTTTATAGATTGGAATTTTAAACGATCCTAGTCCTAAACTAAATATTTACATAGCGATGTGATCTATACTATAATAAGTTATTGTGATTATTATTTTTGTGGAGTCCCATCCAGGAACTTAGATGAAGTTTTCACTTATAACCATAGGGCTCTAATGTCCCTTTGATGTCACTCGTTAAGACATCCATGGAGAACGAGAATCGATTATTTATATATACAACATTATATAAGATATATATTATTATTGTTTATATTCTTTATTTATCTCAAATATCACTGTTGTACTATTAATAAGTGACGTTTTTATGAACGTCATGTCTCGTAATATAAACAATGGTGCGATGATGATTTTTATACACCCTGACCACCCCCACCTCCCGCTGCAATAAATGAGTCTGCGTTCTCAATCATCAACTAATAGAATAGAATAGAATATATTTATTGAGATTTAAATTCTAATTAGTTTTCATCTTTTAATTACATTCATACTCTTATTGTATAAAGAACGATGTAGTAATGCTGAATACTGACATCGGCCCCCAATAAATCACGTGTCAAACCGAGAGTTCAATTATACATTTCGCTTATATATATTTCGCGTTATATTTCTCATTAAATTATTCCCCAATTGGGTACTACTTAAGTAGTGAATTCGTGTTTTATATATACATACAAATCATAATACCGTACGTTTATATATTACTAGAATATTATATAAGCCCTACACGCATTATTAACTTGATCTTTCGGTTAGTCACGTGACATATTGGGGGCCGATGTCAGTCTAAATCGTAATAATACTTATATCCCATTATCCCCTATAGACGAGTGTTCGCGTTCGACAAAGACAAGAAGAGACTGACGGAGATGTCAGCGCTGATGAAGATAGCCAACGTTCTCAACAATCCTATCAATCTACAACATGCGGACTTCCTTAAAGTTAACCCACTGGACAATAGATATAGGTTTGTTCATAGGTAGGGCTAATGTATGGGGTTATAGATGGGGCTAATACATGGGGTTGTAGGTAGGGTTGTATCGGTAGGGTTAATACATGGGATTGTAGGTAGGGCTAATACATGGGGTTGTAGATAGGGTCGTATCGGTAGGGCTAATGCATGGGGTTATAGATGGGACTAATACATGGGGTTGTAGACTAATGCCTTGGTGTATATGTATGAGATTATGTGTATGTTTATATGTATGGGCTATTATACTCAAGTTTATATATAATGTCTTATTAATATATATAATTACAAATTAATCCTATAGTATATTATGTAATTTATATATGTATATATATATAGTATATAGTATATTTTATAGTATATTAGTCTTATATTATTATAGTAGATTTATAATTGGTAGATCTCAAAATGGATCGTCGAATGAGAAACCTAGAAATAGTATTAAAGTGTATCTACAATCGTTGTCCCTATAACTGTTTGTTTACGTTGACAACGTATGCCTATACCTATCTAAGTATACAAACCCTCGATAGGAACGTGACTCATGCGATAGTGGATCCCTCTTGTTCCGGCAGTGGTTAGTCGTACATAGTGATTCATAGCGCTTAGTTAACCCAAAGCTAAATATAAACATGGTAAAATAATAACTGGTAAACATGTATTCACGGTCTAATGATTTATTAAGATACGCCCTCTTTGAATTGGTCATATTTATAATTGTCTTTGTTATTTACATACAATTTATTTTAATTTGTCATATATTATACAATTACATATATAATTATTTAACCTAAAAACTAATTTTGTACATTTCATGTTTAACATTTAAAATCATTAGATACAATACTCACAATTAGATTTGTAGTTAAATACTTATATTATAAATATTTAATATTAATTTAAAATTATTTTCATATTAAACATTCGAAAACAATTTAATTTATATAAATTTAATGTATATTTATATGAAATTTATTCTTATTTTTGTGAATAGAGTATATAATTTGTTAGATATTAGATCATGATATTTTATTATTATGATCAACTAAGGGTTACTGGAATGAGATATGATATTAGATTTTATTATATTGATAATATTAATATAATTGGAAAGCTTATTAAATTCTATAATATAAGTCCTATTTTAGTTTTTTTTAGTTGTATTAAAACAAAAGTTGTGGTCAAAAATGTGATATATATTTGATTGCTTAAATTTATTTTTTTATAAATTGCAAATATTTAAAAAAATAGAATTTATTATAAATAATATTAATATTATTATGCATATATTTTAAATTTCTATTGTAATAAAATAATATTATTTTTAAATTAATTTATATCTGGTTTCTTTTTTACCAAAGTCATTAACATATTATTAATATCTATGATATAATTAAATACTCATGTTTCCTATTCGTTGGATGAAGTGACATATTACAATTTACATAGGCTTAATAGGCGACCATGTATCTTGGGCTTTGTTAATACTCAGTTATTCATAGTAATTAATTAATCAATGAAATCAGTATATAAATATTCGTATAAGGAGAATTATAGAAAGCTTATTGTATATAGCTTTATTAGTTTGAATCCTTCACATTTCCTAACGACAGATTTATAATAATTTAATAAAATGAAAAGTTATGTGTGTTATCATTTTATGTTATAATATTAGGATATTTGTTGAAAAATCAAAAAGTATACAAATTATATATATATATATATATTTAAGTATTGTTCATTGACACGACTTATATCATCATATTTTAATAACTAAAATTAACGGATATAAGTTATATATCTTACGTATATTACCACCTCCGTGTACTGTCTATAACTCTACGCCCATACCCACACTTTCACTCTCACTAACATTAGATGTGTTTATCATACAGTTATAACCAGGACATGGTATCTTCTCTTTGCGCTCGTAACTTCCTGTACCATGATACATTACTTTACTGTGGTGTATTTACTAAATGTTAATGTTTCTAATATATCAGATACTACTTATTTTTAAATAAAAACATATTCATTTTACGTTAAATTTGTATTAATGTATAAATATAGTATTAAAAATTCAAATTTATTTATAAATTCAGTTTGAATTAAAAGATGTTTTTCTATATTGTTTACGTTTACGTATTACAAATAATATAATGTACATAAATTTCAATTTTAATATAATAATATTGAAATCATAATTTAAAAATTAGTTTTACATTAATTTACATATAAGATTAAAATATGTTGTTCTAGACCATGATAAAATCTTTCAAGCTTTACAAAATATTTCCAAAAATATACATATTCATCTGTTCTGTGTTTTCTAACAGACATATTTCTCTGTGTCTACTACTTAGGTTCTCTCTATATTCTATTCATCTTGTATAGTCTGTATTTTCTTTAGTGCTACATTTATAATAATTATTATTTAATTTATAATTAATAATTAATTCATTCATTTTTTATAAATACATTATTTATAAATAATTTAATTATTACTATAATAATAGAATAACTAGGTTACTTTTTTCCCGGATCAAGGGCTAACGCTCCTTGTAGGAAAACTTTTTTACTAAAGCAACATTACCGTTACTTTATTACTAAAAAGTAACTACTAAAGTTTATTACTAAAAAGTAACTACTAAACTTTATTAGTAAAAGAACTAAACTTTATTACTAAAAAGTAACTACAAATTTATTACTAAAAAGTAACTATTTTATTAGTAAATAGTAACTACTTTATTACTAAAATGTAACTACTTTATTATTACCAAAAGTAACCTATTTATTACTAAAAAGTAACTACTTTATTACTAAAAGTAACTACTTTATTACAAAAAAGTAACTAATTTATCATTAAAAAGTAACTACTTTATTACTAAAATGTAACTACTTTATTAATAATAAAAAGTAACTACTTTATTTATAAAATGTAACTACTTTATTATTACTAAAATTAACATCTTTATTACTAAAATGTAGGTACTTTATTACTAAAAAGTAACTAATTTATTACTAAAAAGTAACTACTTAATACTTAAGAGTAACTACTTTATTACTAAAAAGTATCTACTTTATTACTAAAAAGTAACTACTATATTACTAAAAAGTAACTACTTTATTTATAAAATGTAACTACTTTATTATTACTAAAAGTAACATCTTTATTACTAAAAAGTAGGTACTTTATTACAAAAGAACTAACCTTTATTACTAAATATTAATTTAATATAAATAAAAGTAAGCTTAATAAATGTTAATAAATATTAATTTATTAAAACCACCAAAAAGTAAAACTTAACCCAACCTAACCATAACCGTAAAAAATATACATTTATAGGTTCACTCGGGAAGTAATGCAGCTAAAAAAAACCACCACAAATTAAAACTTAACCCTACCTAACCACAACCGTGACAATATACTTTTATAGGTTCACTCGGGAAGTAATGCAGCTAAAAAAAACCACCACAAATTAAAACTTAACCCAGCCTAACCACAACCGTGAAAATCTACTTTTATAGGCAAACTCGGGAAGTAATGCAGCTAAAAAAAACCTACCAAAATTAAAACTTAACCCAACCCAACCCTCCTAAACCCAAACCCAAACCCAAACCAAAACCCAAACCAAAACCCAAACACAACACAAACCCAACCCAAACCCAAACCCAACCCAAACCCAAATCCAAACCCAAACCCAAACCCGTGAAGTAAACTCTGGAAGTAATGCAGCTAAAAAAAACCACCAAAAATTAAAACTTAACCCAACCTAACCACAACCGTGACAATATACTTTTATAGGTTCACTCGGGAAGTAATGCAGCTAAAAAAAACCACCACAAATTAAAACTTAACCCAATCTAACCATAACCGTCAAATATACTTTTATAGGTTCACTCGGGAAGTAATGCAGCTAAAAAAACCTACCAAAATTAAAACTTAACCCAACCCAAACCCAAACCCAAGTGCCCAAGTTACCTTTTATAATTTACTCGATACAATTAAAATTATTAAAATCGAATTATTAATATAGATTTTGATTTTGTACATGTTAAAATTATTATAAATTCAAATTTTTACATGGTGGAGATAGGAAATGTACTTTTTTAAAGTCATTTATGAAGCAAATAATCATAGCAAATGCATATCGGATGGTTACATGTATATCTACTCATCACTCTTAACATTATAGAATAGAAATAAGAAATTTTTTTTTTATAAATTGCAATTTTTTTTTCTTGACCATTACTTGACCATTTGTATGATGAAATTTGATGAAAAATTTAAACCGAGCTGGACACCCAATTATTCTTATATTAATGGTTTTTCTCAATTTATTATAAGAACTTTCGTACTCCGCATCCGTTGAAATCATAATCAAAGCGAACGCATTACCGGAAGTCGGTCAAATTTAACCCTCAAAAATCACGTATTTTTCACTATTTCGGCCATAGCTCGAAGAATATTAAATATTATAAGTTATAATTTATAATATAATATTCAATTTTAATTATCTATTTAATACATTTAAAATTTTTGAAATCGAATCATTATCGTGGATTTTGATTTTTTACATCATTGTATATGTTGACAAATTTATTTTTACATGGCGGAGATAGGAAATAATTATTATAAACTCGAAATCAAGTGTAAACGAAATCTAGTATTATTAGGGTTCGGGTAATATTAGTATCGCGCGAAAAAAATGCGTATATAACGTATTTTATAACGCCCGTATACGCGATATAGACTCGCTTACCTATCCTCTAAATAGCGAATTTAAAAAATTTAAATTTTTTTTAAATATCCTCGATCAATAAATAAAATAAACAAATATATAAATATATAAAATATATATAATTATAACCGTATAATATATACTCATTACTCGCTAATTATATGGTAATTATATACAAATATTATTGAGGTTTTATTATCTATAGATTACCTATATATTATTTTTGTCGAAAAATATCGAAAATTCGTCGCGATGGCTCGCTGCGCTCGCTCGATAGAAAATTGTACGAAGACGACGACGACTACGAAAACAAAAATTTAAGCGCTTTAATATATATGTAGACTAGGTTACTTTTTTCCCGGATCAAGGGCTAACGCTCCTTGTGTTGTTACTTTTTTACTAAAGCAACTAAACTTTAATACTAAAACGTAACTACTTTATTACTAAAAAAATTTTACTTTATTACTAAAAGAACTAAAATTTATTACTAAAAAGTAACTACTAAAGTTTATTACTAAAACGTAACTACTTTATTACTAAAAAGTAACTACTTTATTACAAAAAAGTAACTACTTTATTACTAAAAAGTAACTACTTTATTACTAAAATGTAACTACTTCATTATTACTAAAAAGTAACTACTTTATTACTAAAAAGTAACTACTTTATTACTAAAAAGTAACTAATTTATTACTAAATATTAATTACTTAATACTTAAGAGTAACTACTTTATTACTAAATAGTAACTACTTTATTAATAATAAAAAGTAACTACTTTATTTATAAAATGTAACTACTTTATTATTACTAAAAGTAACATCTTTATTACTACAAAGTAGGTACTTTATTACAAAAGAACTAACCTTTATTACTAAATATTAATTTAATATAAATAAAAGTGACTTTTTTACTGGTCAAGGGCTAACGAACCTTGTGTAAGTGTTAGTTGTGTAATGTGTCACTTTTTTTTACTAAAAGTAGTTACTTTATTACTAAAAGGACTAAACTTTATTACTAAAAGTAGTTACATTATTACTAAAAGAACTTTATTACAAAAAAAACCTTCAAAAATTAAAAATTAATCCAACCTAACCATAACAGTGAACATAACTATGACCACACACATACACACATATATCACTATACTTTTATAGGCTCACTCGGGAAGTAATGCAGCTAAAAAAACCACATACAAATTAAAACTTAACCCAACCTAACCACAACAGTGAAAATATACTTTTATAGGTTCACTCGGGAAGTAATGCAGCTAAAAAAAACCACCAAAAATTAAAACTTAACCCAACCTAACCACAACAGTGTAAATATACATTTAGAGGTTCACTCGGGAAGTAATGCAGCTAAAAAAAACCATCAAAAATTAAAACTTAACCCAACCTAACTACAACCGTGAAAATCTACTTTTATAGGTTCACTCGGGAAGTAATGCAGCTAAAAAAAAATCTACCAAAATTAAAACCTAACCCAACCCAAACCCAACCAAACCCACCTAAACCCAAACCTAAACCCAAACCCAAACCCAATCCCAACCCAAACCCAAACCCGGGAAGTAAACTCGGGAATTAATGCAGCTAAAAAAACCACCAAAAATTAAAACTTAACCCAACCTAACCACAACAGTGTAAATATACATTTATAGGTTCACTCGGGAAGTAATGCAGCTAAAAAAAACCACCAAAAATTAAAACTAAACCCAACCTAACCACAACCGTGAAAATCTACTTTTATAGGTTCACTCGGGAAGTAATGCAGCTAAAAAAAACCTACCAAAATTAAACACAAACCCAACCCAAACCCAACCAAACCCACCTAAACCCAAACCCAAACATAAACTCAAACCCAACCCAACCCTCCTAAACCCAAACCCAAACCAAAACCCAAACCAAAACCCAAACCAAACCCAAACCCAAACCCAACCCAAATCCAAAACCAAACCCAAACCCGTGAAGTAAACTCGGGAAGTAATGCAGCTAAAAAAAACCACCAAAAATTAAAAATTAACCCAACCTAACCACAACCGTGAAAATCTACTTTTATGAAATTTGGTGAAAAATTGAAACCGAGCTGGACACCCAATTATTCATGTATGAATGGTTTTTCTCAATTTATTTTAAGAACTTTCGTACTCCGCATCCGTTGAAATCATAATCGAAGCGAACGCATTACCGGAAGTCGGTCAAATTTAACCCTCAAAAATCACGTATTTTTCACTATTTCGGCCATAGCTCGAAGAATATTAAATATTATAAGTTATAATTTAATATTGTTATAACATAATATTCTATTTTAATTATCTATTTAATACATTTAAAATTATTGAAATCGAATCATTATTGTAGATTTTGATTTTTTACATCACCTAATAATTTTAAGAATCTATTTTTACATGGCGGAGATAGGAAATAATTATTATAAACTCGTTAAACCGAATAACTGAAATCTAGTATGTACGATATATATTAATACTCGTCATAAATGTTATTTTTATAATTATATCTATATATCATCGATTTTTTAACCGATACGAATATTATAAATTTAAATTTTTACATGGTAGAGATAGGACATTTTTTTTTATAAACTCGAAATTTAAATTTAACAAAATCTAGTATTATTAGGGTTCGGGTAATATTTGTATCAGGCGAAAAAAATGCGTATATAACGTATTTTATGTTGTCCGTATACGCGATATAAGATCGCCCGTAGAATTTTTACGTTAACGAAAATATTTCGTAATTTTTTTTTTCACGGCGGAGATAGGAAAAAAAATTTATAATCTCGAAATTTAAATTTAACGAAATCTAGTATTATTAGGGTTCAGGTAATATTAGTATCGCGCGAAAAAAATGCGTATATAACATATTTTATAACGTCCGTATACGCGATATAGACTCGCTTACCTATCCTCGCCATAGCGAATTTAAAAAATTTAATTTTTTTAAAAATATCCTCGATCAATAAATAAAATAAACAAATATATAAATATATAAAATATATATAATTATAACCGTATAATATATACTCATTACTCGCTAATTATATGGTAATTATATACACATATTATTACGGTTTTATTATCTATAGATTATCTATATATTATTTTTGTAGAAAAATTTCGAAAATTCGTCGATATAGCTCGCTGCGCTCGCTCGCAAAAAAATGGCAAGTGACCACGACTACGAAAACAAACATTTAAGCGCTTTAATATATATGTAGACTATGAATACAAATATTCAGTTATTATCGCTACTAAAGGCTCTCAAAGTAGTACTCTTGTTGTCACCCAGAATGTTCTATTAACGTTTCTGCTGTACTCCTATCAGAACATATACTACTTATCCATAATACAATAACGATAAGTTATCATACTCAACTAAAGTGTACACTATAATTTGTAAGCATCTAGTATCCTTCTCTCACTTATGCTTATCTGTGTGTGTGTGTGTATGTGTGTGTGGGTGGGGGTGTGTGTGTGTGTGTATGTGTGTGTGTATGTGTGTGAGGGTGGGGGTGTGTATGTGTGTGTATATGTGTGTGTGTGTGTGTGTGTATGTGTGTATGTGTGTGTGGGTGGGGGTGTGTATGTGTGTGTGTATGTGTGTGTGGGTGGGGGTGTGTGTGTATGTGTGTGTGTGTGTGTGTTTAGTAGTATTAGTATTAAATTGATTTATTCACAAAAATCCAATTTTTCAAACAAAATTGTTCGGATGTGATATATATATATATATATATACTATTAATGTGTGTGTGTGTGTGTGTAGCTGTAGCTGTAAGCGTATTATCATTATAGTTACATCAATAGATCTACTCACAATAATATCAGCATGTGTGTTGTTTAACCTATACGAACGTGTGTTGATACATCATATGTTTCAACATCGTAATTACTATCCATCACCGCGCAGGCATCGTGAACAGAATGGATGACCTAACGGATCAAGATACTACCATCGATGACGACAGACTCAATAAACTAGCTAACTTCCAGGTAATATTGGCGGCCGTAATCACTATTACGTGTATACCTACCTAGTAGACTCGGTATTGTGATCAAACTATGGTCAATATTCATCTGAAACGTATGATATACTATGATGTAACTACATTCCATCGATATAAACAAAGTGGATAAACGATTTAAGTAATGGCACTTTGTAATAGAAGTTTTACATCGAAACCCGCTACGTTTTTAATTATTATAATTATTTATTTATATATTGATAATTGTGATCGAGTTTAATGTACTGAATCTGTATTAAATATAATAGTTATATATATATATATTTAAAATATAACATATCGACATTACTATTAATTTCAGTTATTTTTAATTTTGTGGTATTTAAATATATTTCAATTGAAGATCTACTTTAGATAAAACTATTTAATTGTCATATATAATCTAAATCCATAGATATAGATAGAAGTTAGTTATCTATATATCTACGAAAATCATACTATTTTAATCTTTCACTTTAAAATTTGACTAATATCCAATAAATATATTGTTAATTTATCGAGAACATTACCATTCACATGTCTATCTTTTACATGTATTGCGTACGTCAATTTCTTATCCACTTTCTTTACATCGATGTTATTAACGGTAATCTATCATCTAACTTATAAATGTTGCGAATATTTAATTAAATAAGATAAATATACGTTCTACAATACTATTTTATTTTATATTAATATTCTCACTGTACACGATCTTAATTGTATCTCGTACTACATTAACCACTAAATCTTATACCCCGATAACCATCCCCTCTCATACATATACCCCAATAACGATTGTATCCGATTATAATAACATTCACCCTACCCTCTGCCCATTACATATGATGACACTAACATACTACCTTCCGCTCCCTCACTCTACATGCATCTGATTAATCTAACATTCTAACCCCACCCTCCCCCACCCCTATGCAGACCATGATACTGAAGCACGCGCTCTCATTTCCCAGAATACAGCGGTTGGTGTACTCGACGTGTTCCGTACACCAGAGGGAGAATGAGGACGTAGTCAGCGAGACTTTGGCCTCTTTATCCGGAAGATTCCGGCTCGTTCCGGTGTTGCCTGCTCTACCGGGTAGAGGTTAGTAGTAGTGGTAGTGGTAGTGTTGACTGGTGCTGTGTAGTACTAAGTGGATGTATGTGTATGTAGATAGGTATATGTATGTAGATATGTATATGTATGTAGGTAGGTATATGTATGTAGGTAGGTATATGTATGTAGATAGGTATATGTATGTAGATAGGTATATGTATGTAGGTAGGTATATGTATGTGTGGATAACACGGATGTTCAAGGTTCAAGGGTTTATTAGTATAAGAGAAGGTAATGTGTTATATAGTGAAGCAAGGAGTATGGAGTACTGTACCTCGACTGTAGAAACCCGGGGGTTCTTATAGGGAGCTGTGAACGCACGCTTATATGATTATTGCCATATTAGGGAATTATATTCGAATGCTGGCGATTTGGTGTAATGGGTAATATATTTATAACAGTAGTGCTGAGCCACTCAGACTGACTTCTTTGTAAACATCTTTACGAACCTCATCCGTGCGTTACTCTTATAAAAAGGCGTGAAAATGCTAACTGCGAATATGTACAATTATTAAAAAAGTATAATATATCGGTTTATATCATTTTAAGTTCTGAAACCACAAAACCGCGTTAATAATGCATGCATTTCTGTGCATACCCTAATAGAAATTGTTGACAACTTACATAACACATACGAATTACTTCACTTTTTAATTACGGCATGAGTGGTTCAAACTTACCCTGCCATTTTATTACACATGCGCGCTTGCAATACTTCCATGTAATGCCTGTTTATAATAGAATAGAGTATTTCATCGAGTTATTTCATTTCGTGTTTTATTCCTTCACTTCATGCTTTCCTATGATCATATGAAAATACTTAAAAACAACAATATCAAGTTCTCATAGTCTACAGTTATTACTACAGTTAATACTACAGTTATTACTACAGTTAATACTACAGTTAATACTACAGTTAATACTGCGGTTGTTTCTCCTTTCTAAAGTTCTATTTCTATTGCGTTATATCGTAGTGTTAAGAATAATGTTGTGAAATGTAGTAGTATTTTCTGTGTTATATTCCAATATATATATATATATTTAAAAATGTTTTAAGAACATATTTTTATAAAATATTTCCATTTTATGATGTATTATTTACGATATACGTATTTTCTATAGATTTTTTAGTATAATTATATATAACTTTATTTATTATATATTTTCTATATTTATTAGTATATTATTTAGTTTGATTAAACATTTGTCCATTAAACCATTATACCAGTATTTATCAGTAGTTTAATTATAATATGCATATCGGCATGAGCGGCTTCGAAGGGACATTAGAGCCATATATGGTTATAAGTGAAAACTTCATCTTAGTTCCTTGATGGGATGAAAGGACTCCATCAAATAAAAATAACAATAACAATATCAAGTAGATTATAGATTAATAAAAAGATTCAATTTATTATAATAGTATAAAAATAATAAATTTTATATAATATCATATACATATAGCATATACAATAATAATGTATTTCATTCTCATGAATAAATGATTTTGCAAAGCAAAGATATATCACTTGTATCTATTTATGTGAAATAAATTATAATTCTGATTCGTTTGAAATATAGGTGGCAATACATTCTTTTTAAATAATTTCAAAAGCGAATTTCCATAGTATCGTTACATAATGTTATAAAATATGTATGCTTTGAAATGGAAAGTGATCGTGATTGATTGAGTTCTCGTATATGGCTATATATTTTAAGTAAAATGGTTCCAATTATAAAATAAAGCTATATTAATAAGTGTAAACTAAAAATATAATTAGAAATAAATAGTTTGCGTTACAGATGGCTTCATTTTTCATTATTTTCACAAATTAATTAGTGAAATAACTTTGCTTTGTATAATTATAAATAATCAACTATTTAGCAAATATACTCATATAATACGTATCTGAATATAATTTCTATTTAATATTAATTGATCAAATATTTTAGTTATAGAAAACTTATTAATATATTATATTTATAATTTTGAAATTAAATATTTATTTATTTAATATAACTATAATATATATATAACTACTTTATATATTTATCGTACAAAGCTCATAAAATATTGAATATCTAATTCAGTTTAAATACACCATCCGATAGGAATAACGAAAGATGACAATTCGGAGAACATGGACTACACGTTAAGGACAGAACCTTGCAGAGACAGAACTAACGGTTTCTACATCGCTTGCTTCGAGCGTGTCATCAGCGAAGAGGACAAGAAGCTTCTGGAAGCTGAGGAGGAGATGAAGAAGACGGAGACAGCCAATAAGGCGGCTAAGAAAGAGAGGAAAGACATGAAAAGTATCGTGAAATCTAATCCTAATATAGGCATAATGTCTAAAGCTATCAAGAAAAAGGGCAAGAATAAATCCAAAGCCTCAAGAAGACCTGTTACTTCATAATTTTTAAATTAATCTAATACGATCTGTTGATATATATCTACTATGTTCTGCGTATTACTTGTATACTATATGCATAGTTCGCATCGGAATATAATGTAATATATTTAAAGAGATGACTATTTTTATTTTATCTTTTATAATATTATTATAATTGAAAATCAATATTTTTATGAAAATAGATTAATCATTATCCTGTTTTATGTACAAATATCATATATTTTTAATACTTCTAAAATTGATTTCATCACAAACTGTTTATAAGAAGAGAACGTAATATTATTTTTATATATTTTATTATATATCTATTATAGATCAACTTTCTAATATAAAATAATTGACCTTGATTAAATCTATGTATGAATTCTAAATAATATTTCACTGTGGTTATGTTAGTTTAACTAATTTAGTTATGTTTATTTAACTTGGTAATCCATTAGATAAATCATTACTAAAATAAATTAATAATAGAAAATTATGAAATTATAATATAGCATTTAACATTTTATTTATTATAAAACATGTCTATTTGTGATTCATAAAAATATAATTTAATCACAAACAAATAACAAATTTATATTGCAATAAGGTCGAGATGTATTTCAAAATTAATAAATATATTATCAATTATTATAAAATAAAGTGATTAAATTAAACTTACAAACACTATAGAATATTGTTTACGCCGAAGCAACTGCTACTTCCTGTTCATAGTTGATCACATGACCATTTTGCCGGTCCCCGGGGCGAATACTCGTAACGTTTTCTCTATGACCTTGAACTGCATCCGATGTTCCTTGTTACCGTGCCGATAGCTTATTACTAACTAACGAAGTGATGAAAGTCGTGAATTATGAATGTAGAAACATGCAATTAATATTATTATTAAAACATATTTTCATTTTTGATTTTACTATACATGATTTTATAATAACTAGATATGAGTTATATATAAATAACTCGGATTTTATAATTATATAACATTACTTTATAGTAATTATACAAATAGGAAAACGGACTGATATAACCCTGGTGCAATAGCATATTTGTCATTAAAATATTGCTACCATTAATTTATTACATAAATATAATAATATTAACATATTGATTTAATAAAATTAATTAAGGTATTCAGTTTGTTTTGTCGATTATATTGATCAATATTCACTATATTAATAATATTAAATTATGAATATTTACCTTTTATTAATTAACTATAAATAAGCATAACTTTATTATCACAGTATCTATCTAAATACTTTAATTTATATGTGAGTGCAAAAATGAGAAATAATATTATTGTCAAAAGAATCACGATTGTTAAAATAAGTAAAACACTAAAAACCCGCAACATTATTGATACAAATTAATTAATGTAATATATAGTAATATATATATATATAGTATAAACATGATTTTATAATATATTATAAGAATAATTGTGCATTATAATTGTAGATCCATAATAATTATACTAATATTAGATATCAAACTATTATACAATATGGCACGTTATGACTCATATTCTCTTAATTATGATATCTATAGATATATGTGTAATTAATTCACCTATATATATAGATACGTAATTATCATATCACTAATTCAAATAAATAATTTGGCAGGCGTTCAAAGCTTATTACAAAATATTGCCTAGATTTTGACCGACAAATTTACATTTGAAATATGTTGTATATCACTTACATTTCATTAATGTCGTTATTAACTAAATTAATTATCATATACAATAATGTACCACTTCAATAATATAAATATATATCTATTAGTAATTATAATATCAATACCGCGATTACTAATTCGTAATATATTGAATGATGAACGTACATTTGATTTAAATACAATATACACAAATATTATAATAAAACACTATTAAGATGGTTACTACGGTTACAATGAACATAATAAAGATATATACGCGTTATACATACTAACATCCCCGTCCACCAGGTGACAATACCCTGTCGACAGTGACTTCATCTTTATCAATATGTCGGCACTATGCTCGAGTGTCCTGTTCAGTTGCTGCCAACAATGTGATAACACGATAAATACATTATAGTCTTATTATTAACTGTTGTTATTAAATTAATACATTATTTCATCTAACGATTTTATGTATGATTTAAAATATCGTAGGTAATGTCTATATTATATTTTTATAAACTAATTGTTTAATTTTAAATATAATTAAAATAAAATATGGCCGAGATGAATAAGGATCATTTTAAATGAACATTATTTAACGTTTATTAGAATTGTGTGTTGTACTTTTCAATATAGTAAATATGTTAAGATTTTGCGAAGCAAAGATATAACACTCCCTATGCATGCAACGTAATTTAGTAATATCCCCAGCCGCTGCTAGCAGTAGTATCGAAATCACTGAAATAGATTTAGGTTCGGCTCTGTTTGCATACAACAATGTTTTCATTGCTCTATTAAATTACATGCAATATAAATTAACTTTTACTTACTAAATATATACTTATAGCATTTAAAACATAAATATCATATTTGTTTGTTATATATTAGTAATGAACACTTAGTTTTCATCATATAAATATTAATTTAAAGCATATTATTTAACATTTTAAAAGTGTATAGTTAAATACGAATTTACATTATAAACAACGCATAGTTCCTAAAAGTAACCCGCTATAGGTGGCACCAGGGTATTTTGTATACAAATTCGAATTACACGATTTCGCGTAAGTGTTATATCTTTCCTTCGGAAAATCTTTGCTATACTACTGAACATTAGTATTCACTTCATGTATATTATTGATATAAGTTCATAATCTAAAATAAGTAAACAATACTTCAGTAATAAGCGATGCAATTCGATTAATGCTGATTTGTGTATGATATTTTTCGTAAATTCTAAAAAAAAATCAATAATTTAAGGCTTTAAGATTGAATATACATATCATTATTTAATACACTAATAAATTATTATATCGTAGAATTCATAATTATAAATAAATATTTGATTACATATATATCTAATAAATTAAGATTATGTCTTCGAAGATAAAACTAATCAATATATTGGTATATATCTATATATATTAGTTTATTTTTGTTTATATAAATATTTAGATTTTAATTGATTTTAACACATTAATTGAACACACGAAAACCGGCACATATAATTTTTATATATCTATATATTAGATGCGGTCGATTGGATGGGGCAAATTATGCATTAATAGAATTACATATTATATTTAATTAATTCTAATCTACTATTGCAAACTGGCTATTACTATAGAATATATAAAACTTATGGCAAATATTTATATATATTTAATAAATATATATATATATAAATAATTTATAATTTTAGTGTTAAATATAAGTAAAATGTAATGTGAATTTTATATATTACACAATTCTACATATGAGTGATTCATCACGACACCCATTCACACTAGCCACCTACACCAACATACCACATCTATTATATACATATTAACGTGATATATAATATGATATTTAATAATAACAATAAATTAATAATATATAATATTTATATTTACAATATAATAAAAATGTTATCTAAATACTTACATAGCATTTAATATCAGATTCTATTAGACTATTAAATATCGATAAGGTAGTATTTCCGTTTACAAGAGTACGTAAATATTGAATTAGAAAGTGTATATTAATTAATGAATTTCCAGAAAATAGTGCTGTTGAAATATCGTCAATCATTATTAAATTCGACATATCCAACTCTTGGCTATTACCCCTGTTATTCAGAGGTAATAATTTACCTCTTATAGTTTCAAAAATCTTACTACGTATGATGTCTAGATCGTCGCAAATTTCACTGGCGTCTATTACAACGAGGTTCCCATTTTTAATATGAATATCTAACTTCTCACCTAATTTAGCATGAATAGACTTGTAATGCGTAATTGTTTTATCGAATAATATTAATATTATTCTATTAGATGGATTACAGAGATATTTTGATAGTATGTAGTGATTAATAAAAGTACCGTTAGTTGTATTCTGTGTGGATACTATGAATTTGTTGGGCACGATATCTAATAATTCACTTATTTCATTGAACATGGTGCAAATATAACGATATATGTATTTACACAAAATAGTAATAATATTACATAAGATTTAATATGATTGGTAAGTCGGTAAAGAATAATAAATATTAATTGTAATTTAATTAAAGAATAATATTTTTAAAATTATTCAAAAAAATATGTTTTTTTTTGTATTATTTTTCACAATAATTATAGGATTGTATTTACACACAGATTAACAGTACCATTGATATATTTTATGATTTAAAATAAAACTTAATACAAATAATTAATATTTATATGTATATATATATGCCTACATATTTGATTTAAATATATATTTCGATTTAATATAAAGATATATATTCTTCTCAGTGGAAACTCTGTGTTTTAAATAATACATTTTTATTTGTAGTGTACAGTATTATCGGGGAGTGTATCCCGAGTTATTATGAATAATATCATGGCCTCATTTAGCTGAAGCTAAAGGAGGCCATGATAATATACACATTTAAATATAAAGTAGTATAGAATCTATACTATAGACCCGTCTATAGTAAAAGATATGGTGATATATATATGATATACCGTATACCCGGCTATAGACAAAGATTTTCCGAAGGTTGCTTCGTAAAATATTTGCTATAGATACGTAAAATATAATTAATATATATCGATATGTAATAATGTAATTAATTGATATCGATATGTATATAATTAATATATTTAAATAAATGTATTATAATTTATAATGCATATTTTATATAAAATTCAATAATATATTATTTGAAATGTAAAATTATAAATAATATATACAATATTGATATTTTTTATTTTTAAACGGTATCAAAATAAAATAAATATATTACTACTATTATTATTATTAATAATAATAATAAAAAATAATAATATATATATAATTATATATGAATATACTATGAATCTAGTTATACTGTTGTTCAGAACATGTACCAGCATGCGTACTAGTAAGAGATAGCTTATAACAAGACCTCCTATAACCTCAGGCCCGAACACTGAATTAAGATGGCGTAGAATCAGGCCGATAATTTTAAAATAAACCCGCCTTTTTAATGTAAATAAACAAAATATTATACTAGATTATCATTTTTATGGATTAATATTGTGCATATCGCTATATATTAATATATATACTTTGCTCATAGTTTGTAAATATTATATGCTTACAAAATTATAAGTTAAAAACATTCAATATCAACGAAATAACGACTTTTATTATACTATTATTCAGAAATATTAATAAAATTAATTTATATTTAAAAAATATTTTAATAAATCATCACGTTTAAGTATTTAAATTAATGGTATAACTATTTATTAATATATATACTTTTATTAAGTTTATATAGGTTATATTTAAATAAAAATAATAAGTTAAATATATACAATATCAATGAAATAACGTATTTTAATATACTATTATTCTGAAATATTAATAAAATTAACTTATAAATTATAAAAACAATATATATTAAATAAACTGCTTATATTTAATCATATCCTACATTTATATTTATTTACTTTCAATAAGTGACTAATTAAATACATTTTAATTATCTGAATAATACAATATATGTTATAACCGTGAGTATTATAAAATGTTATTATGTCTTAGAGGCGCCATATTTATATTACTAATAAATATTATTTATTTGTTAGATCAACATATTACGTGTTACACTTTTATCACATACATGTACACATGTTTATATACATAGTAAGTAAGTTAAATAATGTAACCTATATACATACAAGGATACATTAACATAATAATTATGTTACATACATAATATAAACCCTAGGATATAAACTATACATATGTATTCAACAGCATTAATGCTATATGGTATATATATATACCTATTACGAAATTGTATACATCATTATTTCTCTAGTGCATACGTTCCTTATAAAATAATTCAAATATAATATGCAATTAATTATGATACACATATAATATAAGTTTAGTATACATATATATATTGGATTATATCGAAGTTAGCCGTCGAGTTATTATTTAATGTAAAGGTGACTAAATATTTAAAGATAATTAAATAAAAACATTGATACTACTGATAACTAATTTATTGTATGCATGTCATGATGATAAACATTATAATAGTATGTATACTACATAATAACTTGCTAATATATTATAATTTTACATTTCTTATTTTAACTTTATTACATCTGTTCGGTTGCTTTATTTTAACCTTTTACTTTATTATAATAGTACGGACATTATATTTTAACTTTATTACATCTGTTCGGTTGCTTTATTTTAACCTTTAACTTTATTATAATAGTACGGACATTATATTTTAACTTTATTACATCTGTTCGGTTGCTTTATTTTAACCTTTAACTTTATTATAATAGTACGAACATTATATTTTAACTTTATACATCTGTTCGGTTGCTTTATTTTAACCTTTAACTTTATTATAATAGTACGAACATTATATTTTAACTTTATTACATATGTTCGGTTGCTTTATTTTAACCTTTAACTTTATTATAATAGTACGAACATTATATTTTAACTATATTACATCTGTTCAGTTGCTTTATTTTAACCTTTAACTTTATTATAATAGTACAAACATTATATTTTAACTTTATTACATATGTTCGGTTGCTTTATTTTAACCTTTAACTTTATTATAATAGTACGAACATTATATTTTAACTTTATTACATCTGTTCGGTTGCTTTATTTTAACCTTTAACTTTATTATAATAGTACGAACATTATATTTTAACTTTATACATCTGTTCGGTTGCTTTATTTTAACCTTTAACTTTATTATAATAGTACAAACATTATATTTTAACTTTATTACATCTGTTCGGTTGCTTTATTTTAACCTTTAACTTTATTATAATAGTACGAACATTATATTTTAACTTTATTACATCTGTTCGGTTGCTTTATTTTAACCTTTAACTTTATTATAATAGTACGAACATTATATTTTGACTTTATACATCTGGTCGGTTGCTTTATTTTAACCTTTAACTTTATTATAATAGTACGAACATTATATTTTAACTTTATTACATCTGTTCGGTTGCTTTATTTTAACCTTTAACTTTATTATAATAGTACGAACATTATATTTTAACTTTATACATCTGTTCGGTTGCTTTATTTTAACCTTTAACTTTATTATAATAGTACAAACATTATATTTTAACTTTATTACATCTGTTCGGTTGCTTTATTTTAACCTTTAACTTTATTATAATAGTACGAACATTATATTTTAACTTTATTACATCTGTTCGGTTGCTTTATTTTAACCTTTAACTTTATTATAATAGTACGAACATTATATTTTAACTTTATTACATCTGTTCGGTTGCTTTATTTTAACCTTTAACTTTATTATAATAGTACGAACATTATATTTTGACTTTATACATCTGGTCGGTTGCTTTATTTTAACCTTTAACTTTATTATAATAGTACGAACATTATATTTTAACTTTATACATCTGTTCGGTTGCTTTATTTTAACCTTTAACTTTATTATAATAGTACAAACATTATATTTTAACTTTATTACATCTGTTCGGTTGATTTATTTTAACCTTTAACTTTATTATAATAGTACAAACATTATATTTTAACTTTATTACATCTGTTCGGTTACTTTATTTTAACCTTTAACTTTATTATAATAGTACGAACATTATATTTCAACTTTATACATCTGTTCGGTTGCTTTATTTTAACCTTTAACTTTATTATAATAGTACGAACATTATATTTTAAATTTATTACATCTGTTCGGTTGCTTTATTTTAACCTTTAACTTAATTATAATAGTACAAACATTATATTTTAACTTTATTACATCTGTTCGGTTGCTTTATTTTAACCTTTAACTTTATTATAATAGTACAAACATTATATTTTAACTTTATACTATTATATTTTTTAGATTATACTTTTTATATTTTTAAGATTTCACTATATTATAATAATACGATAATTATATATTAATAATCTAAGGTATCTAAAAAATAATACTAAGTATCATCTAAGATTTTATTTGGATTTTGAAAATACTGTAGTTTTAAAATAAATAACTATATTAGTCAATTTGCTAAAATATTATTACATACATTATGTAAAATTATGTTACCTCATAAATAAATTAAAAGTTACTGATTGTAATTAGGAATTTATAATAGTTTAAACCCACTCTTAAAACATACACACCCATATATATAATATTATTTAATTATTCAAATAAAGGACATAAATAATTCTATATATTTGATATTATATTATAGTTATACCAGAATTTGTTGTGAGAATATGAAAAATGTCATTTATAAAAGTTATTCAACGTATTATAAATAACATAATGTTAAACCTTTTTCATATTCTCATAATAATTCTGGTACAATATTCAAAGTATATTTATATATATATATATATATATATATATATATATATATAAAAAATCATAATTTCGTTGATAAGGTATATATTTAATAGATATTTTCTAAATGCAGAACATATATTGACATAATTATTAAGTTAATACTTCTATATATATATATATTAATATATAGTTATATACTTAATGTAAATCCTTTTAAGATTATGATTTATTATAATTATTTTTTAATATTTTAATAACATTTGTATTATAACGTAATTTTGTTTACAAATAATTGATCACCACGGAACTATTTTAAATAATGTTGGGGCTTTAGATTGTAGGATGCATTTATATATGTTTATTTCCTTACTATATGTGCAAAATAGCGTTAATATTTATAAATATTATATTGGAATTAATCTGTTAAAATAAATTTAAATAAATATTTTTAAAAATAGGTCAAATGTAACCAATTATCATAGAGAAATACATTATTGACCAATCAGAATAGTGAAAATAATTTAAAATACTAAAATAGATCTGTTATTAAAGTCTATATTATTGCATTTTAACGATATATTGTATCATTGTCTAATTATAATAATGATAATTGCTATTCATTAATTATATATAAATGTATATTAATATAAAAAAGACGTATAAAAGAAGTAATAAATGAAGACAAAAACGGGCCTCTTTGTTTTAAAATTAATATTTTTTGTATTCAGTGTTCGGGCCTGAGGTTATAGGAGGTCTTGCTTATAATCGCCGTTACGTCATTCAGGTAGTGTTCTATATTTAGAATAGACATGAAGCAAGGGCATAGTCACGTGACTAGTACTATAGTGATTCAACATCGAGGCGCGCTTCATATTATTACTTGAAACCTAGTGTGTAGTATTCATATAAATAGTAGACTACCCATAGCACTATTAAAGGGGTTTTATTAATTACAAATGTTAGGTAGTATAGTAAGTACCTAATTAGTAGTGTTATATACACTAGGCTTTATTCTATCGTCTGATGATATACTAATTAGTTATATAACGTATGACTACATTTCATATAAAAGGTATATACATATATCTATAGATAGTTGATTGAATAATTGTTGAGTAATAAGAACATATATGTAGGTACCTATACATAATAAGTTAATTCATATAAGACTATAGTGTAACTATCTTATTGGGGTTCTATATGGATATCAATTTATAAGTTAACTTATTTCATATTGTATCAAATCATGGTATCATTTAACTTCTAAAGGAGGCCATTGTAAACTTTTACATAATTATTTACCATATTATTTATATAATACACACATATATATATATATATATATGTACACATGTAATATTATGCATTGTATTTTAAATAATTTGTAATACAATCAGGGATACTCCCTAATACAATTTAATATATGATATCAATATAAAGCTAAATATAAATACCATACTCATATAACATAGAAATATACTTCATTATTGTTATGCCATATAGTATATATCATATATAATATATGATATACATATGTAATATATGTATGACATACATATATATATATATATATATATATATATATATAGACTATATATAATATAGTACATATTACGGTACTCTAATCTATGATACCATATGAAAAAATGGGATTTAAATTTAAAGGATAATTATAATGTATATTGTTATTAGAAAATATAATACCAATATAATACAATCCGAAAATAATAATAATGCCAAAGATTATATTTAAAATTGAATACCCAATCAAAAATGAATAATCCGTTGTATTTATTTTACTTTAATTTTAAATTCCAATTATTAAGAATAATATTAAAGTGTTAGTTACCTAAATATAAATGTATTTAAAAAATTGATATTAGATTAATATAATATATACGCACATTTTTGTTGATAATAAAAAGTAATATTTATTTTAATTCAAAACAATTACTTGAAAAACTTTACATATCAAAGAAATTGTGACATAATTTCACCTAAATAATGTTTTAATATAAATAAAGTTTATTTAAAAAATTGAATACAATGTTTTATTAATTTATGATATTTAATGATATTTCGAATTTTTCTTATGTATATAGGCGAATAATTTATATAGTATTTAATTTAAATTATCGTTATTATGTTTAAGTATTCATATATAATAATTATTATAATAATATTATATTAAATATATTTTATATATATTTATATTTACATCTTCAAGATGATCTTGTGCGAAGTGATTTCGGTCGTAATGAATTAATTTGGTTTGATGATTTCGTGCGCAGGGTAAATGTTACTCTTTATAAATAATTATTGACATTAATATGTATTATCATTTAGCATGAGATCACCGATCCATACGATATTACACACCACAAAAATCACTTCTCTCGATATCACTGGTATTCTATTTACATTTTATATAATTACTTTAAAATTAAAATCATAATGATTATAATAATTATAAAAAGTGAATCTAGAAAAATAAAACCATACACTAAATAATTATATTAGTTGTTAAAGACCTATAGTTTAATATTATATC
This sequence comes from Osedax fenrisi, assembly GCA_964019155.1. NCBI lineage: Eukaryota > Metazoa > Annelida > Polychaeta > Sabellida > Siboglinidae > Osedax > Osedax fenrisi. The sequence goes on from OZ025244.1 coordinate 72,462,884, forward strand.
TAACGGATTTACTCAGAAATATAATATTACTAATATTATTATTAAACTTTTACCTTGAGAACTACTTCTCCAGATTAACATGTATTCCTAATATTTATAATTATTATAATACTAAATGTTCATATTTAATATTATATCATATAGTATATAAATATATATATATATATATATATATATATATATATATATATATATATATAGAAGCAGTGTCAAAACTAACGAACGATAGTTAAAAAGTAAACATTGTGATGCGGGAGGCGGGAGTCGCGTATACACAGAAATATATATATCCAATAAAGGACGTATGTCCTTTCTATAATATGTAAATGATAACCTAATTCAAATTCGAATTTCATTATCAACTTAAATCCAATTAAATGATTCAACTCCCGCCTCACACGTTAGTTTTTGTAATTGTGCGCGTTAGTTTTGACCCGTCACCTATATATATATATTTATATATGGCCCATATATAATATTATATTAAATATAAGAATAGTAAACCATCTGATATTTTATAATAACAGCATACATTTAATATCAGGAATTTATAAGATTTAAATATTTATTGTATAACTCAAATATATATTATAAATTTGTATTATTCTTACGCTTTATTAAAAATATGAATTTGTATAATGTTTAACTTCTTTAATATATAAATAGATAGAGCTTTAATATATAAATATATATAGATAAATAGATAGAGCTGGTGTATAACTCTGTATTTGTATAAAAAAGAGAACCAAACAAATTCAATTAATAAATTAATAAATAAAATTAAAAATTAAAATATTAATTTATAATTATCCATCATTAAAAATAGAATATATATATTTTGTAGAACACAGTAAAGATAACTTTATATGCTAATACTAATAACATGATATCTGCTTATGTATATCTGCTCATTTTTTTATAAAATATATTTGTATTTATATATTTGAATACAATTTTACATAAATATTTGTTTTATATTTGTATTTATTTCTTTATGAAAAAGTATGACCCCATTAGTGATTAATATACGTTAAATTTGTCTATTATTTATATTTTTTTAATTATAAACAAATTTATATTAAACAATAACATTATTTTTGTATAATTCTATGGATCACTAGTTTTTGGTTCCAGAATTTAATTTGTCAAGAGAAAACTATTTTATAAACATAATGTAAGGATTGTAGTGCATTGCATGTTATAATACGACCTCGGACATTGGTTGTGAAACACACATATACTCTATTCAGCTGCCACAAATATTGGGAACACATGTGAAGTTAGTGTGATCATTATTGAATCATAATACACTTGCTAACTTTGAAGACGTGTATATTGTTATTTTTATCAAGAATATTAATTTAAATATGTATATATATATATATATAATTATTTTGTATACACTTGTATATTTGACAATATCGCACGAACGCATATAAATATAACAGATTTAACACTAATAACTGTGCCCGTTGTGAAGAAGATGATGGAATACGGAGAGATTATCGACCAGACCTGGAACAGCGAATACGCTGCGAAGAAGACGCGACCTTCGGATGTGTCCTCTATTCCGTCTCCCTGCGCCGCGTTCAATACGTCCTACGCTAGCTCAGGTTAATATCTCTTATATTCTCATTATAGTCTCGTTTCGTTACTAAACGAGACTTTAATGAGAATATAAGAGATTCGCTCTGTTCTTAAACATATATATTATTATTTGTGTGTTATATATATGAATGATATATATATATATATATATATTATATATATTAATTATTATATATAGTAATGTATAAATAACTTAATATTATAACTGCTCTTTCAAGACTTTCTATCTATATATATTATTTAGGGTGAATAAATGTAAATAATTTGAAGAAATTGTGAATATTTTTCATGACATATTTATATATTGTCTGATATTTATATAGAACTTATCTAAATTAACTATACTATTTGAGGATGTATTTTCACATAAATACATATATATATATATATATATATATACAATTAATATTATAAATATATGCATACATATTACATATATTAAATTATACAATTATATATATATCTATATCAGTGGTTCCCAAACTGGGGGTCGCGACCCACAAGTGAGTTGCCTGCCGTTTTATTGGTGTCGCGTGATTTTATACATTGTATAACATTACAATTAATTTTTTAATAATTATGTCTTAAATGGAACGTCGTCTTTTATTTATAAATATACATTCATTTACATATTACTGATCTCAAAATGGTTACATTTATATTTTATTTACATTTCTTATATTTTTTTTTATTAATTTTAGGTTATTTGTGAATTTAAAAATAGTTCAATATTTAGTATGCAATTTGATGAATCCACCGATATGACTAACATTTCACAATTGATGGTATTCGTACGTTACAGAGTAAACAAATCTATAAAAGAAGAGTTAATTTAAAGTTTCTGTGAACCAATTTCAACGATAACTAAAGAGTGGATGTATTTGATATATTAAATTAATGTTATATTGCTAACGATTTATAATGGATTAATTTTATTTCGGTGAGTACTACCGGAGTACCAAGTATGTTGGGCATAAAATCAGGATTAATTCAATTATCAAAGATAAATTACCAGAAGTAATCATCATACACTGTTTAATATTATATATTCATAGACAACATTAGCTTTACGAGTTATATCAGAATATTTATCAACAATTTTAAAAAGAGTAATATAAACTGTGAATTACATTAATTTGAGTTCTTTGAGAATTCGGCTATTCAAAAAATGTGTGAAGAAATGGACTCAGACTTTGACAACTCGTTATATTATACTCAGAACCGATGGTTATCAAAAGGTAAAGTTGTAAAGAATGTTTATTCTCTTAACATTATTATTTAACTTCGAGAACAAAATATGATTGAACTAGAAATGAAATGGGAAGACAATAAGTTCATATTGGGATTATCATATCTTGTTGACATGTTTGATTTAATTAATACACTTTGAACACTTCTTTACTAGGTAATCTTTATTTATATATAATCTGATACAATATTTAAATAATTATTTATCTAGGAATAAATAAATATTTGCTTGAATTAATAACTCAGATTCATGGATTTATTGGAAAATAACTGGTATCACAAGACTTTAAATAAGAACTTAGCAATATTACATACGTATACTGAATATGTTGAATCTTCTAATACAATTCCGAAAACTGAAATACAAGATAATATAACAACGCATTTATTTAATCTTTCAGATGAATTAAAAATGTATATTTCAGAAATTGACAATCATATTTATAATATAGGACTTCATCCCTTTTATGCTGATATTTAAGATATCGATGAATATAACCTGGAACAAAGTGAACTCATACTGATGCAACATGATATTAGTGGAAAGTACGAATTTGAAACAAAATAACTAGAATTTTTAGGATATCATTTTTTGATTCCGGTGAAAATATCCACATTTATTTAATTTAATAATTAAATATAATTTACCTTTTACAAGCACATATCTATGTAAAAGGCCGAGATTTATTAAATTTAAAAAATAAATAAATTATAAGTCCAACCAGACCTGAGGTGCACTCTATCAGAAACATAGCCAGATATTGATAAATTAGTATCAATAATGCAAATACACAATATTTAAAAATAATATATTACATATAATATATATTTATAATAAATTTATTTTAAAAAGTTAACTTATTTTTAAAATATTGTATTTAAAAAAAATTATACTTAGGTAATACTTTATATAATAATAAATTAAAAAGGGGTCGCCGAAGAAAAAATTCTGGGAACCACTGATCTATATAAAGTAGGAGTATTGGTTTAGTAGATTAGATAAGGGTTATGTATGAGATATGTGTTATACATGGACTTCGCACGTACTATAATGAGAAGGTATTATGATCGTTGCTTGATCATATTGAGGTTCTAATCATAGAATCTCAGCTTAGCCAATCAGTGAATCTGAAGCACACCTAGATATATAGCCTTAAATCGTACTAGATTTTAATAAACTTTAATTATTTAATAAAATGAATACTATTTAATATAGAAATGATTAATTATTAAGACTTTCATATTTATATAAATATATGTTTTCCATTGTGTCTATATTCAAATAAATAAAGAATACATAATATATTCTTGTTTGTATAGAAGTAAATTTTAAAATTGAGGGTAGCCAATATATATTGTGAATAAGTTACGACCAATCACATCGAAGCTATTGATATTCACCTTTATCGCTTGATTAAAAGTGTTAGATGTGTGATTAGGTGTGTGATTGTCGCTGAATGTGGTATATAAACTCATGATTTATGATCCATAGCAGATCATTCTCGGCTGAACAAATATTCTTAGCCTAAAGTGATAACTTTAATAGAATAGACTTTCAGCCTTTTCGTTGTGGCTAAATATATATATATATATATATTGAATTATATACATCTATATTAATATATACGTAATGTGTGTAGTAAAAGGTAATTAAAAATAAAAGATATATCATTCTCTACGAACTCAATACCAGTATCATCAATTTCTTATAATTTCTTGTATCGTTTAAGGACAGCTGTCAATCATACCGAATGCCTAATCATTACCTAATAATCACAGACTACACGTATCACACCCAAGTACGCATGTACCCAATTATGCGGATATCACTCTAAATTGCTCAGTGATATATCTATATTATAATCTAGTACCTCTCATTAATACTCTATAAATGTCATCAGTATCATCTACCTTTTGATGAGGTTGTTCATTTTTAATACACATATTAAGAACATTACTTTTATATACATTATTATTGGATAAGTTGAATACAATACATTTCTATGACTTTTATAATACAAACACATCATAATAAGCAACATAATGTTAAATAAACATCATTAAACGTTTTAAATTAAGTTGCATTATATATAATATATATTGTATATAGTATAAATATTGGGTATAAATCATAACTTATCAATAATAATTTATTTATAATTAAATAGTTATATTTGTTTATTATATGATATAATTTATAACTAGTTGGTATGATCAGACAAACTCCACTCATGTCCTGTCCATATTGTTCTTATTGATTCATGGCTACCACTGAAACTAAGACACATACAATAACTTAAGTAACAAAGATATATTTACCATATGACTTATGCATTGTATTATTATATTGTATCATTTATAAAGTATCAATATCAGAACAAGACTATACAAGTATTATAAGTAGTATCTATTCAGTGACATATATGTGACATATATATATATATATATATATATATATATATATATATATATGTTTTTATATGTATTTACTTCTATAGTGGTATAAAAACCTAAATAAAATATGTTAAATATTATATATATGTATTATAATAATGTATATATATATATATTATATATAATTCTTTAGTTAAATAATGTAATAGTTAAATAATTAGAGATGACAAGTACTAAGTAGGCCCTGACTATGGTCACCCCTCTCTGTCTGATAGTGTGATATATAGTTAATACACACTAGAATCAATACCTCAGAGTGCGATGTAGCTCGTGCATTATTAATGGCCTCCAGCTAGGTAAGCCAGCCATTACCTCCAGCTAGGTAAGCTAGCCATTGCCTCCAGCTTGGTAAGCCAGCCATTGCCTCCAGCTTGGTAAGCTAGCCATTACCTCCAGCTAGGTAAGCTAGCCATTCCCTCCAGCTAGGTAAGCCAGCCATTGCCATGTCCTCCTCCTTATGCTCCCGTAATCAATACCACTATCGCCTCTGTAAGTGTTGTCCACTGCACTCAACGAGGCATATCAACTACACTACCGGTCCTGTTACACATATGTTGTATAGCTATACAGGATACCTCACTAATGCCATCCTGGCAGGTAATCTAGCCATCTCCTTCTACTACAATGGCCATAATCAATACCACTATCGCACTTTGTACACTGCACTATGGCCTACTTATCGATATCACATGACCATACATATGTGCATAGGTGTAGCTACCTTAGTAGTACATAGTATGTTCGGCTGCATACGATGTACATGTATATTCTTTTATAAATATTATTGTATACTATTTAAGTAAAGTTTGTAAATTATATTTTAGTAATTATATTTTGTGTATGCTACTAACTGGGGAACACATTTGTTTGTGTTTTCTTTTATATTTGTATTTATTTTAATTTTAATATCGATTTTATGTTATTATTAAAATAATTATATTTTTATCCGAATGAATATGATAACTTTCACCTATGAACCCTAAACTAATTTATTTACCCACTGTTAAGATATGTAAACCCATTGTTAACACTTCTTTACACACTGTATACCTATTATACCACACGCCATTATCTTATCATCAGATGTTAATGCTTCACTGTCAACAACTGTTATAAGGAGGCTCATGTTCATCTAAACAATGCTATTTTAGCTTTATCTACAAAATCTAAAGATTAATAACCAATGGAGATAATTAATTTTGTTGTATTCAACAGCTACTTTCCTTCATCATATACAAACTTTCTTTATATAAATGTTAAATATATATTTTTTATTTTTTCATTAAAATGCAAGTTTATCATCATTTATTTAATTAATATAAAATATAATAATAAATCAACAGAATTCATATAGATATATATATTTTATACATTTACAGTAATAATTTCAGATAAAAATAATAAAAATTTAAAAAAGTAGTAGGAATTTACATGGGGTTATTAAGTTAAGAATACAAAATTGAGAAAATGATATTCAAAGTTTAATATATAAAATTCAAGTAAATATAATACATATAATTTCCTATCAATTTCAAATAAATATATTGATTACGTTTATAAAACACTTTATATTGATATATAAAAATAATTTGAGAAATTTTATAAATTTATAAATAAGATATTAAACCAAGAAAATATGTAATACAAGTTTGTTGTTAAAATCAACATATTAATCATCTTTTAACTCGCCGCGCCTCCATCCTTACCTCACATGTTCCCTCTGTCAATCATTAATTATCTTATGATTCATACGCTAATGCCACACTGTTGACACATACTTATTTGATTCAGATGCTAATGACACGCTATTCTGCGATGATAACAATCTGGAGACTTGCGTTCGCACCCTCAATAATGTTAGTCATAAAAAGATACGTCCACGCCAAGGACATTATCTATTATTGTTAGAATCACACTTGTCACTGACATGTCCTGTATATATATATATATATATAGCGTATACTATTTTATTTATTATCATTAGAAATTATACATATATTTAATTTATTTTATATTTCTAATCTCAATTCATTGATTAGTTTATTATTATATAGTAATTTAATCATCTATATATATATATATATAATTTTTCCACTAAACCCTACAATTATTTATAAGTAGTAATCATCTGAAATACATCGCATTATCAATAGTTACATAACCCATTGTTACATAGCCCATTGTTTGCATTGTTTGCATTCTTTATTTATCTAATAACTTTATATTTTTAAAATCATGAGTAACGAACTATATATATCGAGATTAAAATGGTAATGTGTTATTAATATCAACTGATTAACTATTGGTCACGCTTGACTAGTCAATGCACTGCATCAGATAACAGATAACACACTATGTTAGATTTCTATCAGATATGTATGTATATTTCAAATACATATATACAATTCTATGTATATATATATATAAATATAATTGTCATATATATAAATATATATATTTATATACAAAAACAATTTGCCAATGTATGAATAATAGACAATGTAATGCACGTGTGTATGTGACATTTCTAATATAACTAATAATTCAAACTAATCATCGATGACAGGATCTGATGACGTTCGGTCTGCCAAAGATAGCGACCCGAGCGCCTGACCCCAAGGACACTTCCTCGGTGTCATGTCCTCACCTGGTGAATGCCCTTCACTATGCGCTTCAGGCGTACTCTGGTCTCAGCTTGGACTTTGATAGGCTCGACTCAGAGTTAGTATGTGGTGCTGTTGTGTAGGTGGGTGTGTGTGTGTGGGGGTGAGTGTTTTGTGAGGGGGTGTGTGTGTGTGTGCATGTGTATGACTGTGTGTATGTGGGTGTGGGTGTTTATATGTATATGTGTTTGTATGTGTATATATGTGTGTATGTATGTGAGTGTTTGTGAGTGTATGTATGTGTGTGTATGTATGTGTGTATGTATTTGTGTGTGTATTTCCATATATCTGTATGTTTTTTTGTGATAATAATTATCTAAAAGTAGATTATAGATTATAACAAATAATGTCTTTTTAATATCATATGAATTATGATATTATCTTATAATTTAGATTTACTTGATTAAATGTAATGCAATACATCCTATTCATTATCTTTATGTGAAATTAATAGTTGTCATTCAAAGAATATATCCTAATATTATGTAACATTATTAACTATGATTGATTATGACTGTTAGTGTATATAAAATGTATCTATTTTATAAATGTATACCTTTTAAGCTGTGTATAATATATATTAATACTATTTACTATTCCTCTTCTATGATATGCCTTAAAATGAACTAGTATTTATGTAATATACATTATATATATATATATATATATATATATATATATATATATATATATATATATTAATATATATATATATATATATAGATATATAATATATATAATAAAAATATATATATATATATATATATATATATATATATATATATATATATATACTATTGATATGATTAATATCTATTTATCTCTACAGAAATATATATAAATCATTATTATTATATATATATATATATATATATATATATATATATATATAACATAATAGAACCTTTAATATAACTAGTTCCCCAAAATATTAGAATTAATTATAACATAGAACTAGGACATAGACATAGACATATTTATATATATATATAAAGTAGACCTAATTATATATATATATTGGCAATGTTTTATATTAGACTATAATATATGTTATTGTTACTAAAAACCCTGCCAAGAATAATTCATAATAGAAATAAGCATTCATGTTGTTATGATATTATGCCAGTCTAGATCTATTATCTAATAAGCATTCATTTGTTATATATGATTTTCATTGATTTTGTATACTTCTAAAAAATATATTCAATAACAGCAATATATATATACCTATTATATATTTTACCTTAATATTATTATTTATATTCTTATATTTTTTCATAAATATATATATATATATATATGTAACAAAGTGAAGTTCTTTTATATACTGTAAGTATATGTTTTATATACAGAAGCACAGACCTGTATAACAATATACATGAACATAATGAAAACATATAATTATAATAATAATGGCAATGGCAATGATATATGTACAAACTCGATGAGATGCAGAACCAAAAGTGTATCTATCTAGCTGCGTTCCTTTTATAGGAAACGAATGACACGAAATAAACGAATGATAACAAATATATAATACAAAACGTATAACAACTTATACAAATGATAACAAATTTAATTAAAACATGGAATAACCCGACAAACAATTATTACTGCAGAGGTCCTTAAGTGTAACAATCTGTCTATCTATTTTACATGTGTGCAGGACATTTACAGTGATTTATTAGTCACTGTATAAGGATAAATAAGGACAAAATAACGAACTTTCTGAATCATGTTAAGGATAAAAAGGACAAAATAAAGGATTTTTTAATCCTGGTATAGACAAATAAGGGACATATAAAGTATTTTCTATTCCTATATAGAATAACCCAGAATTCAACTTACATCAAAAACTTAAGTTCAACTTAAAATCTTTAAGCCAATGGTAATTAATTAACTTAAGTTCAACTTAAGTTCAAACTAAATTCTAAATTCAATAATAATAACATTTTAATATTAAATACACGCTTTAATCAATATTCAATTGCTATATATTCAATATTGGGCAATTAGTTCTACATGATTTCCAATTATATTATCAATATAATTACGATTACAATTGTTGTTTGATGTGTCAATTGGATGAGATTATGATAATTTAGAAAAGTACATAGGATTACTTAAATAATTTTAGTTTTTAAAATAATATTTTATTTATTAAAGATAGTATATTAACTTAAATATAAAAGTAAAATAATAATTAATAATTAATTTGCATAAATAAAAATTAAATCAATATATTAAAATAATTAAAAGGTATAATATGTTATTCTTTCTATATTAAAGCAAGTATATATACTTATTAATAATTTCCTGCACAGTAGGACCATATTATACTACTGATCAGGGTATCCTCAGGACAATTTAAGTAAAGTTTTGCATTTTATTTATAGATATGAAAATATTACTTTAAATGTCCTGCTCAGTAACAAATTATATTATTGCTCAGGCTATCTACAGGACAATTTAAGTAAAGTTTTGCATTATATTTATAGATATGAAAATATTACTTTAAATGTCCTGCTCAGTAACAAATTATATTATTGCTCAGGCTATCTACAGGACAATTTAAGTAAAGTTTTGCATTATATTTATAGATATGAAAATATTACTGTAAATGTTCTGCTCAGTACATATTAAAGTTTTGCATAGTTAATTGGTCTATATTTTTAAAATTACTGTAAACATCCTTTTAAGTAGCATCACATTAAATATATACTGTTCAGTGTGTTATAAGGATAAATTAGGACATTAAAATGGACTTTATTTAAGAAATTGTTTGTCAGGAATCTATACATTGCTATGACATCAACTGAGCGTGAAGCCTAAAACAATTTATGTATGCAGATATATCGATATTACATAATGACCGAATTGAATTAAATTCAATTCGATATAAATGTATATTATATTAATCAATATATCTTCAGACTTCACTTTATAACATATATATATATGTATAAATTTGATAGGTTATTTATATTTAGTTATTTCGATTAAAATGTATATATATATTGTAATAATTATTTATACATTAAAAAAGCATTTTGTTATGTAATATTATAAATATAAGTAATATTAATAAGATAATTCTGTTACCATTATGAATATATTAAGTCCCAGTAATTAAAAATATTATTCATCATATTATATTTAATTAATTATAATAATTTTGTATTTAATAAATATAAATAAATAATATATAAAAATGTATAGATATATTTAATATATATATATATATTGATAACATTTTAATTAGATATTTTACAAATTTTATCTGTATTTGAATTCAATACTAATTCAGTAATTTATCAGAATTTATTTTAGAGTCCGCCATTTGTAAAATATAAATAAATAATGCTATAAATCGTAAAATTCCTCAAAATATAGAAGAGTTTTCACTTATAGCCATATGGCTCTAATATCCCTTTGAAACTGCTCTCACTTTAAGGCATCAATAGTTTTAATAAGACCCGATCATTTTTAATACAACATTAAATACGATCACTTTTATATATTATTTCAATACCTACGATATTATTGGTCTGAACATACTTTTAACCCACGTCCTCCTTACTGCCCGTGTGTGTCTGACGCTTTAGCCAACTATTACATAATAGTCACACGATTAATACTGCCTCGATGACACGCCTAATCCAATGACCCCCGACCTCAGTCTGAAGAGGAAACAGGTTCACACCGAGCGTCAGGAACTACTCCTGAAACGAGAACGCGAGCAGAGTGAGGCAGCGGAGCGTAACACCGCAACGATCACAGAACAGCTGAGACAGATCACCGTTAAGTACAACAAGCAAAGCATGAAACTTAAGGCTGAGAAGGACGAGGTTAGGCCCCGCCCCACACAATATCTATGTAGGCAATGATGTGCGGTGTTAACGGTTGCGTATGATTATAATTGCTGAAATACAAATAATTATATTTGCTATCGAGATATTAAATTGCAATTTATATTAAAACTATTATGACATATACATATTTAGATATATATATATTTATATATACAATTTAAAATATATATCATAGATACATGATAGTATCAGTTTATTATAAAACTACTAATATATGATTAATTCAACTTGTGCAGACATAATTCATATATAATATTTGTTTTAAATTTTTACTTTTATTAATATATTTTGCAGTATAAATATTAATGGATATCACATTCATTTATTAACTACGAAATACCTATAGCTAGAATTACATAATATATATACACTTTTTATTCCTTATAATTTTGTATTTAATTTATCATATTCCTTATTTCTTATAATCGTAGATTTTAATTTACAATTTGTAAATTTTCTGTAACTATACAAATGTATCTTAGAAATATCGCACTCCACTATTTTAAATAATATAATCATAAATATATTACTCACATAATATTAATGATTACTCGACCACCGCCAGCTAAGGTTAAGTTATTGACATTAGTATTTAATGGTGATAGCATACTAATACTATACATTACATAACATCTCCATACCCATTACCATCATCGATGTCATCCTTTCCTTCGCTACTGCCCTCTAAGTGAACCGTTTCACATTAGCGATGAAGGGCTGGAACTATTATAATACATTACATGACACCCCGACCCTTATCAATGCCCCCGCTCTCATAGCCTCATACCTATTCCCCTACCCCGTGCTACCATGGATAGCAGTATTCTACTAGAGTACCTGATGTTTGAGATGTATAGATATGGCACTACTATAACCTAATGTATCCCACTTACCACCCCCGCTACCCTATCGCCCCCTAGGTGAAGCGTCTGACCCTAGTGATGAAGGGTCGAGACACGCAATACAAACACAAACAAAGACGTATGGACGCCGAATCCGCCAAACTTAAAGATAAGCTGAACTCCTTGTTGGTGGGCAAGAACAATCGTAAAGCTGGTCAGTGAACGCGTGCTATCGATAGGCGTAGGGCATGCATCGTGGTGTTTCCCTTCTCTTTCCCTACCCAAGCTGTATTTTATCTACCCTCCTCCTCATCCTCCTCCTCCTCGTAATCCTCCTCCTCTTACTCCTAATCCTCATAATCCTCATAATCCTCATCCTCATACTCCTCATCCTCTTTCTCCTCAATTTGATTCTAGTTAATTGAAATCGAAACAGCTTATCATCTCGTATTATATGACTCGTATACTAATATAATGCATGGTTCCACTGATATCACACACACACATATATATATATATACACACATATATATGTGTTAAATAATCATAAAGGGTATAAAACTCGAAAAACTATCCTTTATCATTTATCCTGGCTTAAAAGCGCTTAAACTCGGATATTATTATTGTTATTATTATTAATTTTATCCTATGTCATGTAAATCATATTTTATGTTTTTTTATATTATAATATGTGAATACTACTGAAGGGATAATCTATGGAGTTAACCATAACAATAATATATCTATGTTATATATACCATATGTGTAGCGGAGTTATCTGTTACACTGTCATGTGTGTTAGATGTGATTAATCTTCTGTAGAGTAAATAAACACTCTCTTTACATTACATTCAATACTATAGTAGAACTAGTAACTATAGTTGAAAATTTTTTACTTTGTTAGTCATTATTGAATAATTATAATAGCCTAATAACCTCATCATCATCATCATCATCATCATCATCATCATCATCTCTATGATATAATAATCATTACATCATCACGTTACTATGATGTCATCACCGTTATCATCATTCCAGGAATAAACATATCCTTGAAACTATCGAGACCTGATGGAAAACGAGCGACATGGAATCTAGATGATCCGAGGTTTGTGTCTAACACGTGCTGACATATGCTATACTGATGTATACATGCTAGTATGTGTATACTGACACATGCTATACTGACACATGCTATACTGACACATGCTATACTGACACATGCTATACTGACACATGCTATACTGACACATGCTATACTAACACATGTTATACTGACATATGCTATACTGACACATGCTAGTACTTGTGCGCTGACATACATTCTAATACGAGCACAGTGACACATACTCTTACACATATTCTTACACATATTAACGCAGGAAGAATGAAATACTCACTGAGAAGGCGCTGAGAAGTTTAGCTGAACGTCACGATGGGCTGATATCGGAGAACAAGAATATGAAACACGCAGTAAGTGGTTAGTCCGTATGTCCCTGGTTAGTCCGTATGTCCCTAGTTAGTCTGTATGTCCCTGGTTAGTCCGTATGTCCTTGGTTAGTCCGTATGTCCCTAGTTAGTCCGTATGTCCACGGTTAGTCCGTATGTCCCTGGTTAGTCCGTATGTTCCTGGTAGATCTGTATTTCTGTTATATTATCTATATCAATGCTGTCGATTTCACGCCTGTTATTAACGTTTACTATTCCACCCATAATTGTACCACTTTTTACATTCATTATTCGTTAATTTCATAGTATTCTTTATTTATTTTAATAACGTACGTTATCATTACCAAATATTCTACGTTATACTTTTGACTATATATTTGCTTAAATATAAAATCAATCAACAATATAGAATCATTTTAGTTATCATTATATTGTTATTAGCATTAAGGGCTGGCGTAACCTTCGTTATTATTTATTAGTGAACATTTTTTTACAATAAAATATTAAAATGTAATTCATTATCTTTAAAATGATATATAATATATATTATATACAATTAAACATGAGTGCCTCAAATACGAAGTTTAATCATACACCTATTAAAAATGGTGGGATTATTTATTACCATAAAAATGTAAGTAAAACTTTGGATGCCTATATCTCTGCTGTTTTTTTTGTTGATTATTGTTTATTTAAATGATAATAAATGTTGAACTCTTTTATGAATCTTTATCAAATTGTCTGAGTATAAACCTAATATACAGTTACTATTATATAGGTATGTAAGCTAACGTAAATATAATCTATTAATATCATTATTTGAAAAATAATAAATAAAATTGTTAATAAATTAATTTTTCTTTATTTAATAATACATTTATTATTTTATGATGTACCTATATAACTTGAGATGAATGTTATCTAGTTAATTTAAAAAAAATTAGAAAAAAATAATCATAAATAAAAAAGTTATTACCCGTTAAAAATAGCTATTTTTCCCTTTATTTTACATGTAAACTCCGGCCTTTAATGAATGATCTTAACGCTCGAATACTATTGTATCTCACTCTATTATTATTCTTGTGACATGTGAATCGTATAGAGAAGGTCACGCAGAAGGTTGTCTCACCTTGAGAAATACTTGCTTGTCTTGCCTCTAATGAATATGATAATGCTATCATTGATCACTACCAATACAACATGCAGTGTAGAGAATATGCACACAACTTAATACAACTCATCTCTATCTGTACTGTTTCCACTATTTGTACATAATACCTCTAACAAACACTTGCTAAGCAGAGATATAAAACTTCCTATATATGCAACGTAATTAATAAATACTACCTTCTGCTGCTAGCAGTAGTATTGAATAAATGAAACATATTTAGGTTCAGCGCGGTTTTCATTTTTCTATTAAATTACACACACTATACCTTAGTTTTTACTCACCACATATTTATAACATTTAAAACCTACCTATCCTATTGCTTTGTTATATATATATAGCAATGAACACCTTACAGTTTTCACATTTGAACACTCTTTTCATCATATAAATAATAATTTAAAACATATTATTTTACATTTTAAAACTGGATAGTTTGATAAGAAATCACATTATAAACAACACATAGTTCCTACAATTAACCCGATATAGGTGGCGTTGTAGGTGTTTTGTATACAAATTTGAATTACACGATTTCGTGTACGGGTATGTCTTTCCTTAGAAAAATCTTTGCTTCGAATATTATAATTATTTAAATAATATTTATATATATATATATATATATATGTATATATTTATATATATATATATATATATATATTTATACACCTATGATATCACCTCATATATGTATTGTAATACAATATACACATCTCACCAACAGACATCGTGCAAAGATTATCGCAGCTTCTGAATCCCGATGCCCCAGATCTCCAGGTAATGATTCCTGCCTTATCTCTCAGTATCTCTCTTATCTACTATCTAGGTGTTATCTCGTATCTGTTATCTATTTAATCCGATCATCGCCTCCCACACCAATTCCCACACCATTTCCTACACCACTTCTCCACACCTTCTGCACACCACTTCTGCACACCACTTATCCACACCACTTCCCACATCACCTCCACACCACTTCTCCACACATCCACTTCTTCACATCACTTGTCCACACCACTTCCCACTCCACTTATCCACACCTCCACTTCTCCACACCACCTCTCCACATCACTAGAACCATGAAGACAGTGTGTTCCTGACCCCCAGCATTGACCGCAGCACAGAGAACAACAACAACTCTAAACTTAAAGGTTAACACCACCATTGTGCTAATGTATACTGTATGTTATAATTCCCTTACTCGTATAACTAGTATCATATTTTTTATTTATTTAACTCAATATATGTATATATATATATATATATATATATATATAAAGATACTTCGGAGTTTCTAATTATATACATATATTATTATTATTATTATCAGATTTAGGTTTGCACCAGGGTTTTTGTAGAAGTTAAACCATATATACTATAATTAACTAAATAAGCCCCGTGGACATCAACATATTAACCATGTGAATTAATAAATGTTGTGTTCCTTGTATTTTAATATTTAATACTAATTTAATAATTATTATTATATATCATTCATATATATATATATATATATATATATATATATATATATATATATATATATATATATATATATATATAATATGTATATATATGTATATTACTATTATAATCACTTTTTTATACTCTTAAATAATGTAATAATTTAAATATGTTATTAATAACAATTATTTGATAATTAAGATATAGTTTGTATATACTACATATTATTATAGTTACTCTATTATATATATATATATATATATATGGAGACTATATCAATATCTATATATAGTGAAATACTATATAGTGAAACCCGCGTACCCTAATGTTGATATTTCATAGATTTATGTCTCAGGCAGTGTTTTATTAGCTATTAGGCTTGATGTGTTGATCAGGTTTAGCATGGTTATTAATATAATCACTAATAACATCATTAAGTATGAACATCAATTAAACTGAACATTATATTGTTACATGTATGATCACTAATACATGGCCTAGTTTAATTGTTTAGGTGTCTATAAATATCTATTTCTGTGTTTGTGCATAGAGTTATTAACTGTACCTATTATTAACTTTGTTAATCATACTTTGTTAACCAATGAATGATATACATATGCTGTCAGGTTCATGTTGCATTTAATATCATAGTTAACATCAGACTTGATAACAGAATGGGAAAAGTAATGCTTAAACATTCAATTGGTAGATAATAACAGTGTACACTAACAATAACAATAACTTAGAGAACAGTATCTATCGTTATATATATATACTAGCTGGCTTCGGCCCGGCGTTGCCCAGGTATTATACTTGTAGTGGTAATTATAACGTCTTAAATGTTACCCTGCTATTTTATATGAATATATCCAAATATGAATGACATTATAATTATTACGAATTTTATTTATATATCCTTATTTATAAAACATATATGATAAATTTATGGTTAGAATATATATATATATATATATATATATATATATATATAGATATTATATGAATTTGAATCATTATATGTTTTATTTATTTCAGGCAATTTTTTAATTATTTCTTTAGTTATTCAGTACTTCTTTGTATACTACGTTAGCTGTTAGTCCATCTTTGGCCAGTATATATAATTTTTTCTTTGCGTGCTCCTGAACAGCCTACATATTATTGACCTTAAGCGAAGCATTCGGTTTCAAGATCTAAGCCCACGACTTTAAAAGATTGTCCTTGAGATTTGTTTATTGTCATGGAAAAACAAAGTTTTATTGGAAATTGGTGTCTCCTAAAATGAAAGGTTAATCTGATGGTATCAGTGGTATTTTGGGAAACATGACTTCTTCTCCCTTATATTGACCCGTTAGTATTTTGGCTTCTATCAAATTATTTTGTAAATTAGTTATGATCAATCTGGATCCATTACATAATTTTGGGGGATTTAAATTTCTTAGTAGCATGATTGGAGATCCTACTTTAGTGCTAGTTTATGGTCTGGTAATCCGGAAAGTTTAATGAAATTCAAAAATTCTATGGGATAATCTACAACTTCTTTTCTTTTGTACTCTGTCTATGGACCTATATACTTTCATCTCTCCTGAAAATGTATTTGGTACATTTTTATTTATTGTATATACATTGTCATTTTTAGGTGTTAATATACATCTTTCGCAAAGCCAATTTTCATCTAAATAATTGTCTTCTACATTTTCATAAATTGTCGTGATGAGTTCATTCTTATTTTCCATTATATTTATGCACGGGATAATATCCATACCATTATTTTTCTGCGTCATTCCATTACCTATATCTAAGAGATGATTTTCGAATGTGGCTGTATCTAGATTGTTTGATAAGAGTATACTCTCATATTTTTAGTTAATCTTATATTTTTCCACATTACTGAAGTTTTCAAATACGAATTTATGTGGTCTGTTTTTGTACCACTTTTAACTAATGGAAGGATTAGTCTGAAATCTCCGCTAAGTATTAATGTCTATCCTCCTATCGGCTTATCTTTGTTTACTATGTATCTTACCATTCTATCCACGGCTTCTAATGCGTGATTGTGAGTCATTGTGCATTCATCCCAAACAATAAATTTACAATTTCTAAATAGTTTCCCTGATTTTGAATTATTCTTTATACTGCAAATGGAATCTTCGTTTAACTATATTGGAATCTTAAAATGGAATGGGCTATTATACAGTTCAATAATATAGTTGCTGCTATTCCTTATGATGCTACGGCAATATGTTCTTTATTTGCCATCTTCATTTTAGCTAGCAATAAATTAATCAAAAAAGTTTTTCCAGTTCCTGCGGGGGCATCTTTGAAAAACAATTTTCCATCTTCGTTATTTACACTTTGTAAGCTTTTGTTATAAACTATTATTTGTTCATCTTTCAATTTAATTTCATTTGCTTGAAACATTTTCGGGCTACGTTCCGGCGTTGCCCGGGTATAATAGTAACTAATCGTTATCAACGTAGATGTAAACAAAGATTTATTTATAGAAAACAATTTATTTATTAATAACAAAAGCACTTAAATTTAATTGTTTATCGAAAAATTTAAAATTTCTTCGTTAAATATATCGAAAACGTAAACGTTATCACCGTTTATTGCCATTTACGAATGCATTAATTATGGTAAAATGAACATAATTACATTTTTACGAAACGCCTCACATTCGTATACATTTTATGTGTGAAACATTTTCTTAGAAAATCAAAAGATTTCCCTATAGAGGGAAATAGGTCGAAAAAGGACAGTTTTACGTAATTATGATCGGTGTAGAGGTGGAAATAAAAAATTCAGCCGAACAACCACAATACTTTTTTCGTAGAGAATTAGTAGCAATTTAAATTTTGTAAATCCGTCGAGCCGTTTTCTTAAACATAGAACGCCTATAAATAAATAAATATTTAAATAGACTTTCTTTTATATGTATAGACTAGCTGGCTTCGGCCCGGCGTTGCCCGGGTATTATACTTGTAGTGGATATTATAACGTCTTAAGGGGATCCCGCACATAACACGCAATTTGCCAATTTCGTGTATAAATAGATAGGAAAAATATATGTCCACTAAAAAAAATAGAACTTATATTCTATTCATTCAATTGACATAATTTTTTATGTCATGTATTCATAACATATACATGCATAGGAAAATAGAAAGTTATTTTTAATATTATTATTTATTATATTATATATATCTAAATTAAAAATTAGAAATACTAAAATGATGGTTTTTCTATAGAAATTATCATTTACAATGAAATTATCATTTACAATGAATTCTATACATTTTATTAAATATCTCTCTATTTTACTATTCATATAATTAAATTCTATATAAAGCACAACAAATTAATATTATAATTATAATATTTTTTATGTTCTATATTTTTGAATGCATATACCTAGCGCGAAATAATTATTCTGAGAAAACAGCGTTTGAAGTTTGACAGCATAACAATGTAATATTGAATAGCATATAATAGCATTATCTTATCGTTAAAAAACACATTTTTATGCAACTTCTAGACTGAATTCATGTCTAATTTTTTTACAGATAATAAAAAACACTACAATAAGTATTATTATGTAATAGAATAAAATATTAAAAAAAATAAATTACCATCACTTTAAATGTGCGGGATCCCCTTAAATGTTGCCCTGCTATTACGAATGACATTATAATTATTACGAATTTTATTTATATTTTCTTATTTATAAAAAATATATGTTTTTCATATAAGATTTTCATATATATTATATAATATATATGAAAATCTTTGGCCAGTATATATAATTTTTTTTCTTTGCGTGCTCTTGAACAGCATACATATAATTGACCGTAAGCGAAGCATTCGGTTTCAAGATCTAAGCCAACGACTTTAAAAGATTGTCCTTGAGATGTGTTTATTGTCATGTAAAAACAAAGTTTTATTCGAAATTGGTGTCTTCTAAAATTAAAGAGATAATCTGATGGTATCAGTGGTATTTTGGGAAACATGACTTCTTCTCCCTTATATTGACCCGTTAGTATTTTGGCTTCTATCAAATTATTTGTAAATTAGTTATGATCAATCTGGATCCATTACATAATTTTGGGGGATTTAAATTTCTTAGTAGCATGATTACTTTAGTGCTAGTTTATGGTCTGGTAATCCGGAAAGTTTAATGAAATTAAAAAATTCTATGGGATAATTTACAACTTCTTTTCTTTTGTACTCTGTCTATGGACCTATATACTTTAATCTCTCCTGGAAATTTATTTAGTAAATTTTGATTTATTGTATATACATTGTCATTTTTAGGTGTTAATATACATCTTTCGCAAAGCCAATTTTCATCCAAATAATGGTCTTCTACATTTTCATAAATTGTCGTGATGAGTTCATTCTTATTTTCCAATTAATTACCGCACGGGATAATATCCATACCATTATTTTTCTGCGTCATTTCATTACCTATATCTAAGAGATGATTTTCGAATGTGGCTGTATCTTGATTGTTTGATAAGAATACTCTCATTTTTTTAGTTAATCTTATATTTTTCCACATTACTGAAGTTTTCAAACACGAATTTATGTGGTCTGTTTTTGTACCACTTTTAACTAATGGAAGGATTAGTCTGAAATCTCCGCTAAATATTAATGTCTGTCCTCCAATCGGCTTATCTTTGTTTACTATGTCTCTTACCATTCTATCGACGGTTTCTAATGCGTGATTGTGAGTCATTGTACATTCATCCCAAACAATAAATCTACAGCCCAGCAAACAGTAAGAGCAGCATAATAGCAGCATAACAGCAAATGCTAGAGCCTCAAATGTTTACATTGTGCTATTATGCTGCTATTAAATGTATATTATGCTGCTATTATGCTGCTATTAATTTGTAATGATATTATGCTGCTGTTATGCTGCTATTATGCTGCTCTTACTGTTTGCTGGGAGCTTCTAAATAGTTTACCTGATTTTTAATTAGTATTTATACTGCAAATGGAATCTTCGTTTAACTGCAGTTTAACTGCATACATGTATTGTAATCTTAAAAATGGAATGGGCTGTTCTACAGTTCAATAATAGAGCTGCTGCTATTCCTGATGATGCTACGGCAATATGTTATTTATTTGCCATATCTTCACTTTAGCTAGCAATAAATTAATCAAAAAAGTTTTTCCAGTTCCTGCGGGTGCATCTAGGAAAAGCAATTTTCCATCTTCGTTATTTCCACTTTGTAAGATTTTGTTATAAACTATTCTATTTGTGTTCATCATTTGCTTGACAATTTTCCGGGTTACGTCCCGGCGTTGCCCGGGTATAATAGTAACTAATCGTTATCAACGTAGATGTAGACAAAGATTTATTCATAGAAAACAATTTATTTATTTATAACAAATCACTTAAATTTAAAGTGTTTATTGCAAAATTTAAAATTTCTTCGTTAAATATATCGAAAACGTAAACGTTATCACCGTTTATTGCCCTTTACGAATGCATTAATTATGGTAAAGTGAATATAATTACATTTTTACGAATCGCCTCACATTCGCATACATTTCATGTGTGAAACATTTTCTTCTAAAATTCAAAGATTTCCCGATATAGGGAAAATAGCTCTAAAAGGACAGTTTTACGTAATTATGAGCGGTGTAAAGGTGGAAATAACAAAATTCATCCGAACAACCACAATACTTTTTTCGTAGAGAATTAGTAGCAATTTAAATTTTGTAAATCCGTCGAGCCGTTTTCTTAAACATCGAACGCCTATATATAAATAAATAAATAAATAAATAAACATTTAAATAGACTTTCTTTTATATGTATAGATATATATATATATATATATATATATATATATATATCAATTATGTAATGTAAAGTTTGTTTGTTTATATATATAAACTAAAGGGGCCCTTTTCAAGTAATAGACTTTTATATAATTAAAAGTATAAGTGTATATATATAGTGATATATCTATTTAACTCTGCTAGGCATTACCCGGATATTTAGTATATATTCTAGAAACATTTATTTACAGAAATAAATAAAAAGATAATCATGCATTGTTTACTGTAAATTACAGTCTGTAATGTTTGATAAATTACATGTTGTTTAATTTTGATTTATTTTTAAATTTAGTTTTAAAATATCAATAACAACTTACTTTTCCGAATGTAAACTTTACAAGTCTAGACATTTGTATTTTATTTATATAACTAAATATGCTGTATAAATACTTGAAATATGAAATTATATACAAAATAAAGAAATGGGCAATACACCTTTATTTCTCTATATACATGTTATATATAAAATCAAAAATGCTCTATGCTATATATATATATATATATATATATCGTATCTCACCCTCTCAATACATGTCATTTCCTCATAGTTAGAAGCACGTTCATCACCACAATTAACAGTACACTATTGCCTTAAGAACAAGTTGATATGTTTACTCTAAATACCCTAGTGCAATGATATCATGTCTCTTAATATGATTAGAATGCGATACATTGAATGTGTAAGAGAGGTGTATTATATAACATGCTAGGATGTGGGCAATCACTGTCACAGTTGTTTATACAATGATCATAACAGTCTGGTTTGTTGATATAGGATACATGTATTAGGTATATATTTAAATACTTGATTACACAGATATCTGGACAGTATCGTGTTGATTAATCTATGTGTTATGAACTAGTAATATACATATTCACACACATATATATAAATAGATTGATAGATAGATCAATAATTTATTGAATATCTAATTATATATAAAAAAAATAAAAAAATATATAACAAAATAAAATTTATATATATATATATGTGATAAATTAAAGAGTAAGACAAATGTAAATAATACTACATATTTATAAGATAACCTATGCTGTACAAATAATATACTGATTTGCAGTAAAAAACTTAATACGTATATACATATTTATACTTTTATTTCAGAACAAAAACACAGCACCTCCCAGAGGGTGCCCTCACTGTCGATTGAGCTACAAACCTCATTGGACGAGAAGTTTAGGCTGTTGACGAATCGCCTTCATTCGGGTTCGTTTCTCTCATTTTTCCGCCTTGTTCTAACATCGTTGTTGTTTACCTACTTCCTGTATGCTTTCTATATACTTATATTATATTATATAAGACTTGATGTAAATATATTTTAATTTTTCTTTTTTTGTACTTCTTTTATTATTATATACCTGTCCTTTAGCAAAGTTGGAGATTTAATAAAGTCATAATAACATACATACTGTGAAATTGTGACTAAGATTGTTTGATTATTGGCCTACAATTTACAATTTATATATAGAGATAATATATTCGGAGATAATTGATATCAAAGAATGACCATATTTTGTATCTGTTTGTTTTGAGTGTAAGTTTAGCTCATCTCCCTTCTCTAAATGAAGCTGCTGTGCTTGGAAGCCTTCAAATGAGATTTATCTTTAGATTATAATAATGTATAAGTATAATATATTATATTATTATAATAATTATAAAGAATAATTTTTTTTAAATAATTAGATTATAATAATGCATACTTATAATATAATCTAAATTTGTATATGATTAGATTATAATAATACATAATTAATAATACATAATTAATAATAATATAATATATTATATTATTGATTGATTGATAATTTATTTAAGCAAATACATAGCCGAAAATATAAATTATAAATATTTGCTAACGATAACATACGTTATAGAAATAAACAAAGAATAATACGAAATTAAAAAATTAAAGAAATTAAAACATTTTACAGTCACCGTAAAAATAAAAAAAAACAATCGAATGTAGAAATAAATGATATAGTAAAAACGAAAAATTATCAAAATAGAAATAAAAGATAGTATAAAAATAATCGAAAATAAAAATAAAATACATTATTTTGTAAGTGGTACTTTAACTTTATAGAATTCTTCTTATCTTTGTACACTGTTTTAGTAATACATTATTAGTTATATAGTTATATATAGTTTAATATTTAAATAATAAATTTTAAATATATTATAAACAGAACATGTTAAAAATAATTAAACCAATACTAGAATGAAACAAACAAATAATGTAATACTTACCAAAATAATATAATACTTATCACTATAATCTGAAATAATAGTAAATTATTAATATTGTATTTTTGTAATATAATATATTTGAAACATATATACAAAATATATATAAAACAAAAATATAATACAGAACAAACAAAAATATAATACAGAACAAACAAAAATAAAATATTACTTCCCACTTTATCTGTAATAATAATGAATTATTAATTTTATATTATAGTATGTTTGAAATATAGCTATAAAACCCAAATTTTCTATAACAAAAACAAATTTAAAAAAAAAAAACCCCCGAATAGGTAATGCAATAATTAATATACAAAATGAAACAAATCAATATAAAATTATAAATTTCTGTTAAAAAAAAGTTGTTTGTTCAAACATATTTTGTTTATTTTATTTTTAAAAGATGAAACAGATACAGATTTTATTATATCATTATTTAATGAATTCCATATATTAACTAATCTATTATTAATTATATTTTTAATTGTATTATCATAATTATGTATTACATTTAATTTTTTACAATTACCTCTAGTTCTACAATTATTCGAAATGTTAAGAATATCAGATATAGTTATATCTGTATAATTATTTGAAATTTTAAAAATTGTGGTTAGATCTATTTTTAATCTTCTAAGTTCAAGTGATTCTAATTTAAAATATCCCAATCTCTCTATATATGATTTATAATTAATATTTGATGAATTTGTATATCCTATGCATCTTGTAATTAATCTTCTAGTAAATAATCTTGGCACTCTTTCAATTTGGTCTATGAGACTACGAAATTTACTAACCTTTAAAAAATGTGACCAAATTATGGATGCATATTCTAAAATTGTTCTGCAATAAATTTTATATGCATTTAATAATGCTCTAGGGGATTTTGTAGTAATGCATCTAAAAATTGAATTCAAAGAAAAATAAGTTTTTTTACAAATACAATCAATATATTTATTAAATTATATTAAGTTTATTAATTATGTATTATTATAATAATACATTATATTATAATAATTATACAGTATAAGTGTTTATAAAATTAGATTGTAATAATGCCAAAGTATAATATAATCTAAGAAAAATAAAAATAAAATATACATTTTTTTAAATATTTGATAAACATATTTATCCGATGAGTTATAAATATTATATGACTTGTGCATATTTATTGAATAGTCAGGTATTATATACACACAATATACACCGTTATCATGCCTATTCAATGATGCTTAGAAATCTGCATCTTATTCAAATATCTTTAATATCTTTAATATTATATATGAAGTATACATTTATTAGAATATTAATAGAAACATTATATATGAAGATTATATGTAAATTACATATATTCTACACATAATGTAATTCATTAGAATGAATTTATAAATGTATTGTGCATATATTATTATTAACTTATATTATTAACATATACACATGTTATTATAAAGTAAAAGCAAATGTATTTATTAAGTATATAACATTTATATTATAAATACATAATTGATTCATAAAACCAGATTTTATCATAATTTATAGATTTCAATTTTAAATAAAATTAATTTCTATAGAAAATCAAATTTAAAATACTGTGAATAAAATGATTGTTTCAGGAATATTATTTTAATAATTGTGTATTAATAATAATAAATATTCAGAGATATATGATAACAAAGCAATTTTATTTATCCTGTATTGGGCATTTATAAATAATAATATAATATAATATAGATATACATAATCTGTGTTATTTAAAATGATTCAGTATAATTTATATATTGTATACAATATAATATAATAAATAAGTAATATAAGTTATATTTAAGTTATATTTTTAATTTTAATAAATATAATTAATTGAATCTTATAGCTTTGTTAGATATAAGATAAATATTTAATTTTAATAAATATAATTAATTTAATCTTATAGCTTTGTTATTTCTTATAAGATAAATATTTATTTTTAAAATATTAGAAAGAATTTATTCATTGAATATAGATTATTTATTATGCATTTATTTAATAAATTGTAGCTTTTGCCATTTCAAAAACTATGGCAAAAACCTGTTTTTTCCATGGTGGTTTACACCGGTTTAGACTACAGTTTAAACCGCTTTTGGTTTAAACTGTTTTAACACTGGTTTCGCCTGCCCTTAATTATTTATGGCATTATGAACACAAATTTGTTTAAAAACATATTTTTTAATTAAACCACGCAAAATTAAAACCAAGTTTGATTACAATTAATTAATAAAATAATTTTGTGAACTTTTTTTTAAGAAATAGTCGAATAAACATGTCATTACAATATAAAAAATAAAATAAATCTGTAATTTGTATGTAATATTTTATCTTTATTATTATATATTTATACACATATTATAAATATTTATTTGTATAACAAATACATAAAAAAAAAACAAAATAAGAATGTACATAAATTCAGGAATGCAAATATGTCTTCATTCTTATCGTTTTATAAATACTATAAATTGTGATGAAACTTCACAAATATGTTTATTATATTTTTGATGACCTACTATAAGATAGAGAGCAATACTTTCAAACACGATCTATCCTAATGGATAGGTGGACGTAAACTAAGAAATTGCAAAGATGCAACGCTAGTCTGTTAATCTATTTAACTTACCATACCACACACATCACATTATGTTTAACGTTATATCTACTCCCAGTGACCTCTGTGACCTCAGAAGTGGTCAACGATGATAACCACCGAACTGACCGCCATCATGACGACGATGATGATACTACTAAACAAGTCCTCTCCGAGGTTAAAGGTCAACTGGAAGCGGTTACAGACGAGAACACGTCCTTCAGAGAACACATCGAGCTTCTCGAACGAAGGGTCAAACAGCAATCGACCATCATCGAGGTCAGTATGTGTGACTTGTGGTCACTGGTGTTGTTTAGCGTACACTATCTAATATCAGTGACATTGTCATCAATTTTATTATTATCACTAGCATCTTCATCATTATCATCATCATCTTCATCATTATCATCTAATATAACTGACTCATCTAATACAACAAAATAATTCTTTTAAACATTCGATCGCTGAAATCTAATATAAATGTCCTAGTTTACTTGTTATTTTATAGCTGACATAGTGGCCCTTACTAAAAACTTGGATCTCAAATGATGATAGTCCTATATGTTCCCAGTTAAAACAAATAAATTATATCCTAATAATTTCTCCTAGATTAAATAGTCGCAGTGGTGGCGGTGTTGGTATATTAAATGTAATTTTCGTATAAAATCACACTATCTTTCAGTTATTCTGATGGTCTGTTGGTTAACCTTGCTATTACATCTACATCAAATCTTCAACTAATATGTATTTATTTCCTACCTATCCAACATCTTGTTGATGAATTATCTAATCTTATTCATTCATTTGATTCAACTAATTATTTGATCCTTTGAGATTTTAATAATCAATTTTGCAAACAAGTCTTTAAATAATTATACTTAGTTTATATTTCAGTTTATATTAGCACTTAATAACTAAAGATAAATATATATATATACTATAGGATTAATATTGTTAAATTATCTGGTAATTCTAAAGCTTTATATCGGTTAACTTATACTTTACTAGGTAGACAAAAGATTAACAAATATCCAGATATTGCAATACAAATATTATGTAATAAATTCATAAAGCATTTTTCTGATAATCTAAATAATACTTGTAATATAAATTATATTATATAATACATAATAAACTATTCCAATATTTTAAGAGATATATGACCATCTTTAGAGATATATAACCATCTAATAAAAATGAAATCCAGTTCGAAAAATTATCCTCTATGAAAAATTTATATTTATCTATATTTATATTCATAAAATTATATGTAATTCATTACATCTAATTCATTTCATCAATGCTATAAATAAGCTATGATAATACTTACTTTCACTATATATATATCCTCTTATTCTTATATTACAGATCTGAATTATTTTTTAATTTAGTCATCAAATATTTTTTAATATATTTTTATTTCGTGAATTTTGTTGATACATTTGTAAATTATTATTAAATTATTGCTACAATAACTGTTCATCTATCTAACACCATAACCTTCATCTTCACACTCATCACTACCACCAACACTACTACCGTTGCATCGTTATCGACAGAGAAAAGATAACACCTCAGTAAACGATGTTCAGGACAGTAAAGCAGTTCAGCGGCTTATCAGCGATAGGAAACGTCTCAAGGTCAAAGTAGAGAAACTTGGTGAAATCGTCGTGAAACAAGGAGATTTAATCGAGGTTAGAGCTAGGTTATGTGTTTCACTAACTTAGGTGTTGTTTGCAATGCATATCTCAATGCTAAATATTGTTTGTCTAGGGATATTTTTGTTGAATTTAATTTTATTAAAAATGTCAAATTATTTATAATATAATAATTTTGCAAATTATTTAATTTACTTTGGTAATAATTTTATTCAAATATATGTATATATATATATATATATATATATATATATAATATTATAAACAATTTGAATTTAAGATGACTGAAAATATTATAAAAATTATCATTATTTTTTTACAATTATATTTTTAATATACACTTAATTTTAAATTAATTAACAATAAAAACAAATTATTATTAAATTTATATAATATAATAAATTTTATTATATTAACAATAATAATAAAATAAATATATAAGCTTTATTTACCCTTTGAATTCGAGCATTTTAAAATAATGTGGAAATAATGTATATTTAAAAAGTATACGAATATTTTTACAAAATGATTATTTATATTTAATAATTGATAATTGTCTAATACACATAACTTTTATTTTATAAATTATATAATATAATATATAAATCTGAAAAAAATAATAGTAGTAAAAAATAAACGTAATATTATAATTAATTAATTTAAATAATGAAAATTATTTTTCTTAAAAATTCCTTTGAATTCGAGCATTTTAAAATAATGTGGAAATAATGTATATTTAAAAAGTATACGAATATTTTTACAAAATGATTATTTATATTTAATAATTGATAATTGTCTAATACACATAACTTTTATTTTATAAATTATATAATATAATATATAAATCTGAAAAAAATAATAGTAGTAAAAAATAAACGTAATATTATAATTAATTAATTTAAATAATGAAAATTATTTTTCTTAAACTAGTCTTATATTTCAATCAATAAATACTCAAAAATACTAAAATATTTCTATATATATATATATATATATATATATATATATATATATATATATTCCCATTGATACAATATTGACACAATTTTAATAATTAATTTATACTTAATATTATACTGATCAAATTTAATAAATTAATTAAATAAATTATACATACTTATATGATACAAATCATTTTTTTTATAATTTTAAATGGAATATCTAATAAAAATACTCACATTATACAAAACAATTATTTGTATTATAAAAAGTATTCTTAATATATATCTATTCCGAACAATTTATTTATAATTTTATTTTTGCGGAAAAATAAATTATAAAGTATAATTATACTAGAACTACACACACACCCACACACACAGACCGCGGTCACTCATAAGCAATGCTACGCTTACGAAGACTTGCAGATAGACATGCACGAGATGGTGGAGAGGAGACGGGAGGCTGATGGAAGGAGTGTGGCTCTCGATAAGGCTGCGCATACCTTACGCAATCAGGTAGCTGTTCAGTGTTGTTCAGTGTTGTTGTGTTCAGTGTTGTTGATGATGTTGTTGTTGTTGAATGATAATTGGTAAATATATAGTCAACATATAGTGTTGCAAGTATACATATTTGCTAACACAGCGTATGGTGTCTGTTTAATTACTTAGAGAATCATTTCCATCATTTTCTGTAAACATTATATCGTAATATACTTTATAACTAGTTAAAAAAGAACTATCATAATCAGGTTATCGTCGATGTGTTGAGATTGTTGTTTACCAGTCAATGTTATTGTTATTTACCAGTCAATGTTATTGTTGCTAATAGCTGATGTATCGCACTTATACATTAATTATTTAAAATATAGTCTTGTGTAATAATGATATTATTTGTATTTCTAAAAAGTATTTATTTGAATTGCATTTTACTAAACTTATAATATTTAGTAAATTACTATCTAAATATTAGATTATCAGATTGTATCTCGTATTGTAACGGGGATATAGCGTAGGTAACCATATTGTAAGTAATAATCAAACAATCATGATAGATGTTTGTGGATATTCGAAAATGTGGTTTTAACCAATGTAGCATAACAATTAATGTATTGTGATAATACTTATTATATCGAACACATGTTATATTATATCAATTGTTTATTGCGTTATTATATTATTATTTTATATTGAATCTATACATTATAAAATAATCCTAAATTAGAAATATAATGTGTTATAAATATATAATAATATAATATGAACCCCCAATTGATAATACATCCTATGATAAACATGATTATCTCTTCAAATAGAAGATATGTTTTATGTAAACACATTATGATTTTAAAATCAAAAAATATTTAATTCCCGAGCATATCTCAGGCGAAAGAAACTATTACAATTATCTATTTATAGAAAACTATGTTCCTATATATCTTCGTAAATAATCTTAATCAATGAATACATTACTATATAAACTTACTTACCTCCCTTGCCTCCATACCATAACTTACATGGCTTCCTTAGCTTCTCTATAAACTATAAATCTTACTACATATACACTAATGTAATGACGATATTCTCACAGAAACTGGAATTCAAAAAACAGCGAGCGGATTATAAAAATGAACGAGTGGAAACGTCCATAGGTATGAGTCACTTTAGCCTATATTAGTGATAATAACATGCACTTTAGTCTACATTAGTGATAATAACATGTACTTAGCCTACATTAGT
The DNA here is from genome assembly GCA_964019155.1 of Osedax fenrisi. Classification (NCBI taxonomy): domain Eukaryota; kingdom Metazoa; phylum Annelida; class Polychaeta; order Sabellida; family Siboglinidae; genus Osedax; species Osedax fenrisi. The sequence goes on from OZ025244.1 coordinate 72,494,721, forward strand.
GATAATAACATGCACTTTAGTCTACATTAGTGATAATAACATGCACTTTAACCTATATTAGTGATAATAACATGCACTTTAACCTATATTAGTGATAATAACATGTACTTTAGTCTACATTAGTGATAATAACATGCACTTTAACCTATATTAGTGATAATAACATGTACTTTAGTCTATATTAGTGATAATAACATGTACTTTAGTCTACATTAGTGATAATAACATGTACTTTAGTCTACATCGGTGGTATTCATGTATTCTATATTAATATTAACCTTACCTATTTCATTGTACGGCCTACTTATGAGAATATCTCGTTATTCAAATATCATTATCGCGAATAATAATTTTATAATTTATAATAATAATAATTATATAATTTCTGAATTCCTAAATTAGTCGACATTACCACTTCGTACAGAGTAATCAGGGTAGGTGACTGACTACATACTACTACAGTTGTGTAACATGCCGTTCACAGCTTAACTGCTAACTTCCCTATCCCGTATTCAATGTATAACCATTAATCTAGTTAACTAACACTTGTAGAATGAATATTATTCGTATGTATATATATATATATATATGTATATGTATCTCAATAATACCTATTTCACAGCTAACGCCCGTAAAGAAAACCCCGTGAAACCCAGCTCCCCGACCACCCCGCCCCCTATCCGCCGGACCACATTCCTCGTCAAGAACTCCGCCCTAAAACGGCCACCTCCTCATCACAGGAGGATAGGGCCCCCGCCGACCCCATCCTTGACCCCATCGTCGACCTTAGCGCGGAACCGACTGCCTAAGACGCCCGGCTTTCTGCACCTCCAGCGCACTAGTCTAGATACTAACGGTAGTAGGGCCGGTAATAGTGGGGGTCGCGCTGATTGGGCGGGATTCACAACCCCGGCGCGTATACTCGGCGCCAGCGTACATAACGATTGGCATCACGAGGAGCGCGACGACGACTGTCGAGGTCGAGGCGAAGGTCGAGGTATCGGCAGCCCCCCGATGGAGTTCAGCGCTAAACTCGACGATATCCACTATGACTGCGCAGCCCCGGCTCTGAATCGCTCACTTTCACTGAATGACGTTAGCTTTCCGGGCGACGACCAAGACGACTATGCTAGGTGAGTCATACGACCTTTGTGCGACCTCTATGATGATATTATAATACGCCCCCACCCCTCTTCTAGTTGGGTGGTAACTTAGCGGGGTAGAATGTGTATAATGTTATTAATACTATTTAAATACTATACACATGCCTAATAATAGAACCACTAATACATAATGTAGAAGTTGGATGTAGAATTTTTATTTTTAAAATAATATTTAAAATATATTTTATTTACAAAATAATTTTCACTTACGTTAATTATAGTAATTTTCAAATCCATTTTCACTCATTAAATTATTTGTCTCTATCTACTTAAGTTTAAAATATCTCAAAAGTTTATTATTAAATAGTTTAAGCTCAAATTTAAAATTTATAAATAATATATATGAATATATATCTAGATACATTTATTAAGAACTATATTTTATAGAATTTTATTTATGCATATTTTTATATAAATAATTGACTACAAAAATATTAATTTTCAAAAGATTACATATACAAATATATTAGACTATTTAAAATAAATAAACATATAATTTAAATATATTAAAAATATTAAAAATATTGGCGATAGTGTAATAAATAATGAATGATATTACTATATATATATAGTTATAAAAGAGTTCACCAATATATTTAGATTGATAGATAGATAAGAGTCATAGATAGATTAGAGGTTTATTGATTATAGTCAAAATGATGTATAACAATAAATAATAGTGAGAGAAAAATGAAAAACTATTTGTTGTATATATAGTTAATGTCAATGTTTTATCTACATAATAATAATTAGATTATGTTTTGTTTACTAAAATATTTGTAATTAATTTAAATTATGAATTATATTTATATCAAAAAGATTGTTTTTAAAGTTTACTATAATTATTTATTATAAAATGAATAGTTATCTATTAGTAATAGATAATAATTATTATTTTAGATTTATATTTTTTATATTCAAATTATTTAAAATTTACCAAAATAGAATTAAACTATACTGAATGTATTGCTTAATAATTTTTATGTATATATATATATACTGCCTGTGTGGCTCAGTGGCTAAGGCGTCAGACACACAAGCAGTAGGACACGGGTTCTACCCTCGTCCGGACCATTAATTAATTTTATAAAATGGGTCTTAAAATATTATTTAGAAGTGATCTTATATAATTGTGTATAAATAAATGATCGGCTCTCGTTAAAACCATGGATGCCTTAACATGAGAGCGGCTTCGAAAGGACATTAGAGCCATATATGGTTATAAGTGAAAACTTCATCTAAGTTCTGGATGGGATGAAAGGACTCCACCAAATAAAAATATCAATAACAATAACAATATATATATATATATATATATATATATATATATATATATATATATATATATATATATATATATATATGTATAGATAAATATGTATATTAGTATATGTGTTATATTTGTAACATTATCTTATTAATTAAAAACAATTCCTTTAGATCTAAATTTTCCTCAATTGAACATCTGATTAAAAGTCCATTCTTTGCTTCAAAAACATAGGTTTCATTAATATATATATATATATATATATATATATACTATATGATAGATTTCTTTAAATATAGGCATATAGTACAATTAATTAAAACTAATATTTATTAACCTGACGATTTATCTATAGTCTATAATTAATATGAGTGACATATATAAAACATTAATTTCAAATATTGTAACATTAATTGATAATTCATAATCCATTGTTCAATGATAAATCTAATAAATCATTTACAGATAGCAAGAATACGCAAGAAATATGAAAATCAGATGTTATACTTATACTAAATGTGATGAAAACTATTCCTTCTTTATAAATCCTCTCTTTACTCCTAAGTTCCTTGTACTCTATGAGTACTCTAGTAATCTGTATATTTCATGAACCTTCTAGAATAACACTTTCATCTCGGGATACAAATTTATGATATGAATGTGTATGTAAGTAATTAATGTACATTATATTAATATTTATTTCAATTTTACTTATACATATCATTTTACATATCATTAATATTCAATAAATTAATAATTTGAATAGCACCTCTTTATTTACTAGTATATATTTATTTGTTTAATTATTTAAAAGGCTGATTATTTAGTAACTGAAGTAATCTAGCATATTATAAAATAATTCTAAATATACCTTTAAACTATTTTACCGAAATATACATTAAATAATACATATCGAATTTCTAATACTATTATATTATAGGATTTGTTACATTCTTATTAACCCAAAATAATAAATGTTCTAAACCTATTAACTATTTTATAGCATCACTTGACTGTTTCTACACTTTTTTTTAAGTCTGAAATATTACTATAAACTGTAGTTCCTTTCTTACACCAACCAGAATTGTGTACTGCACAATATAGAAATTATATATATTACAAATGAATTTTTAAAACATTGTTTCTTTCTTAATTGTATTGTATATATAAATCATCGATTTATTACTCGAGTGTATTTTATTGGTTGACACCATATGATCTGATTTTGTACCACTCAAATGATAATATTAAGGACATTTACATAATAATAATATTAAAGTAATACTAAAAATATATTAAATTAATAAAATTACATTATATAAAAAATTAATTAATTAAAAATATATAACAAAAAATAATAAATATTGAATATTATTGATTTATTTCACAATGTTATTTACAGGTTTATATTTCATATATGATGCACTTATAGTTACTTTTGTATGACATGGTATATCGAATATATATATCGAACATATACTCACAGCATATCGTTTTTATCGAATACATTTTAATATGTAATAACAATATTTTTGATATAAGTTAAAAATTAATATCATAATAAATTAAATAATTAAAAACTTAAAAAATGTATTTAAATAAAAGTTGGATGAAAAAATATTACAATTATAAAGAATGAACTATGTACACTTAGGTTGTATGTGACTATCTAGTCCCGGTTTCTCAGTAAATAAGAGCACATTCACTTACTGCTACTGACTGGCATGCTTAATTTAGATTTTTAAATTGTATTCGTTGTACAGTAACATTATTTTTAAGATAAGGTAACAAATTAAATCAAAACATTTGTAATATTGATCACACGATATCGCAGTAAAATCCACTTTCGTAGTGAGTTTTAGAACAATGTTATGAAATAATATGTACAAACAATTTAAAATTAACATTTTTTTAGATAAAAATAATATCATTTAAACATATATGTTTATATATACTATAGTATTCCCATATTGCATAGTAATGCTGATAATTGTTGTATAACTATACATATTTAATAAATATACAAATATTCATGATTTAATGTGTTATGGTATACTATGTATTATTAATATATTAAACATGCATGCATAATTCTAATCTACACCATGTCAAATGTTTATGTGATATTATATACTGTATGGGAAAATGGAAAGTTGGACCATATATATATTGACCCACTATAGTGCAAGCTGAAACCTTCTCAAAATGTCTGCAATTAATAAAGGGTACTTATATGTATAAGTTTATTTGAAGACGCAATACCTCATTATAATTACTATAATATGAATACCGGTGTGTTTTTCAATTTGAAATATGTAATTAATTATTTAAATGTTACTAATTATTAATACTTTATCTACTGTTAAGGTAAGTATTAACTCACATTCATATTACATTATTTAACAACTTTTTTCTTGTTGAATTCTATTAACAATTATTTAACCTAATTTTTATTTTATAATCAAAATAAAAGGTTTAATTTGTGAAGAATAAGTATAGGCTACTATACTGGCTACTATGATTAGTGATAATAAATAACCTACTATACATATAGGTGCTACCTAAACTGATTTACACCTGCTCTTATTTATACTTTTCTTACATCGCTTCAGAATCATTACGGTTACGTAACATAGGTTTTGTGTTTTGATTCAGCTATAGCCATAGAGAACGAAGTGACTTCGTTCTCTATGGCTATAGCTATCATATAGGATATTATATGAAAGTCGTAATTCAACTGTCCCGTTCTTAATTTAGTTATCATTAGATTCAGTGATTTTAATGTGAGGGCTATTTCAAAAATAATTTTTAATTTTTAATTGAATATGAAAAAAATAAAAATAAAATACATTCACTGATTAATATTAAATCGATTGGATTATGTTACAAATTATTATTAAAAAAAATGTTTTTGTGTTGGCAAAAATTAAAAATAGGAGGTGGGGGGGTGGGGTAACATAATAATTTGGGCAATTACACACAAAAAAACATCCGTTCAAAACGAATTACTTAAATATTTCTATTTAGTGTATACTGCACTGCACAAACTTTGCATTTTGTTGAGGTTAACATTACAATCTCCAATTGGTAATGCGAAAATATGTTTGGATATTATTGATGTGGCTTTTAAGTATTAACATTCAATATTGAATACATGTATAATAACGCTGCAGTGTTCTTTTGAATCAGCTGAGGGTTTAATAGTAATCGAGAACTCCTTTACATCACCAATATTTACTATGTAGATTAGTGATTCCTATTGAGATGCCGATTAATATAATAGTGTTCTATTTTATAACTTCGGGTTAATACGTTTTCATTTCGTGCGTTGATTAATAATCCGCCCTTTGAGGTATTGTTAGGCGTGATTGTATAGATATGATTGTGGTCAATAAAAGTCGAATGATTTTGTATGTTTATTGATTGTTAGTAATAGTAATAGGATCAATAGACTTATAAATGTATATAGAAGGTACACCATCGCGAGGGGCGATCATGCGTGACATGTTATGCGGCCTGCCAATATAGTATGTTTTGATTGTACAATGGCGTCCATTAGGCATGTAAGCAGCCTGTCAATAAACGCACATAGGAACATTATATTAGAAATAGATAACTCGCCCCGAAGGAATACAAAGTAGTCTATAGCGTTTATAACAGAAGTATTGTTGTTGTTACCATGATAACGTTGTTATCTTAGTCAAAGTTCCTAGCTGTTCATAGTTAACTGAATAATCGTGATATATACTGATTCTACTGTAGTATTTATTATAATTCGGAACATTTGGCGTTTACATTCTTTATGAATCGTTCTTACAATGTAAAATGTTATACGTACACACATTACATATAGCTTTACATATCAATTGCATTTATTACATGTATGAGAACAAGAACAGCACAGATACATGTGTCTATTGTGTTTTGTTCTCATCCCTTCCATGCGTAAAGAGTTGGGCTTCAGTAATCGTCAAGCTGGGCCTTTACGTAACTTACTATCAAGGTCATGTCCTTACTATTGTCCTATCCTACACTGGAGTTTGTCAGGTAGTCGTAGAGATTAACCACGATGCACTTTTATTATGATTGCGTGGTTTTATTACGTGTTTACGAAGTTATCGGCATACCTACTCCTACAGCCTGTTTCTATATTTAGTAGTCTGACTCATCGGCCATCATCGAACCTGTGTAGAATACCAATCGCTATCGGAGAAAGTGTCCTTCTACTTCTGCAGCTAGGTCACGTGACTAGGGTGTGACCTCTGTAGCAGGAAGTGGTCAGATGTACAGCTGGACACGTGACATAGCGTAGATACAACGCGCTATATCGTGACGTTAGTCTCTGCTTATGTCCTTGCTATAACTACACCAGTCTTAGTCCGAATCCTCAGCCCATAACTTACCGGAATGTAATGTATACAAGCTATAGCTATCGGAGTAATGGCATAATGATCCCTCTCCTATATATATATATATATATATATATATATATATATATATATATATAGTATATATATACCACGCAAAGCGGAAATCGTTTGATAAGCAACTAATAGGTACAAACGCACCTACTATAGTACTTCGTATATACACTTATACCATATTTTATATATAGATAGGATAGGATAGGATGGTTTATTTATACACCAAATATGGTAAAGAGAGATTACCCTCACTGGTGTTGTGAACGAACAAACAAAACGAAACAATAACATTAAATAAGGTAGCAATATAATATATAAAAATAGAGATGGAACCAGATCAACATCAAGGAGAGGGCAGATAGTATATATTTATAGTGTATCTATGTATGAGAATGTATTCTACGTAAACACATATATGTTAAATATATGTATGCCTTACGTTTCAAACTAATTGCGCATTGACCAGGTGTAGGAATATATCCCTATATATATCCCTACACTCTAGTGTTGCACACTCTAGTGTTGCACACTCTAGTGATTACCCGAGCTATAACGTACACGTAGAACAGGGGAACACTTCCTGAATATGTATATTAGTAATGCAATCGAATTCTACTATCAGAGTATCGGTACAGTATCGGTTCGAGTCCGAGTATTGCTATTCGAGTATCGGTATAGTATCAGTTCGAAATATTCCGGGTATCAGTTCGAGTCCGAGTTCGGAATATTATAATATTGAGTACCTGTATCAGTTCGATATGCTTGAGTATCATTTTATATACATACATATATATATATATATATATATATATATATATATAAACATTGTATATATTTATAGTATATTTAAGTTTATTATAAATACTTGTATTCCCTATATTACATTTATTTTATTATGACAAATATTTTGATTGGTCGAAATATAGTTACAGTTAGTTATTATTATCCAATCAATAACGAACACATATATTTATTTTGTTTACATAGGTTACGTTATATTATCCATAAATTGTTATTGTTAATATTATTTTTCTCAAGTGTAGATCAGTATTCAATACTACAAATTAAGTAGGTATATATATATTATATAAATTAGGTTATATAATTATAACATATTGTAACAATTAGTAATATAAACAATATATATTTAATAATATGTAATTAAACTACAACTAATATAACTATACCTAACTAATAGTTAAACTATTAATTTAATTATAATTATAATATTATATTTGTAATTTATATATATATATATATATATAATACTATTTTAAATAGTAACTATTTACATATTTAATATATATTATTATAAGATCATCATATATATTTTATAGAATATTTATTGTTTTTCTATTTTCAAATAATTATATTTAATTATTAATTGTTAATTGCTTTTCTATAATTATTATATGTAATTAATGTTTGTTTATTTATTATTTATTATTAATTCAAATTTAATTTGAAATTAGGTTTCATTGAAATGGATGTCCCTGCAATGTCCCTGTCAATACGATGTCTCTGTAATAATTAATATGGAATATACTGACATTATTACACAATGATATGAAGTGATGTATATGCTAGTACAAACATTATATACTTGTAGAATATCACAGTATACCTACTCATTAAATATTGTTTTAATTAATTGTTTAAATTAAAACTCGTAGATCTGTAAAAGTAAAATTTTCGTAGATTAGTGGGTTTAGCAGATAATTTCTAAAATAGATATACATACCGATATATTTTCTAAAAAATAAAATTTATTATTTGTAAATTTTTTTAAATTATTGTGTATATATATACACTATAGTGTGGCCCCTTATAAAATAATAGTAATTATATATAATAAATATATAAATTAAGTCATCTAATATAAAGGAAAGTCTATTTAATTATATATATATATATATATATATATATATATATATATATATATATTTGGTAAACCCGATTAAATAAATGTTCACTTAGGTTGTATGGTCTTGATCTTTCGCTAAATTTATAAATCATTACTATATTATTGAATATGTATTGCTACAATAACTTTTCATCTATCTAACACCATCACTACTAAAATGGATACGTCGTTATCGACAGAGAAAAGAGAACACCACTTCATATATTTGTAAATTAATTTGGTGAATTTTGTATCTCGTGACCGAGAAAACCCGAAAAATTGATTTTTTGCCATTGAAATGATTTTTTGTCAAATAAAATCTTCTTAGATTACTTAAAATACTTAAAATCTTTTTTTTTTTAAATATTTTAAAAATTTTTTTTGAAATATTTTCAAATATTAAAAAAAAAAAATTAGCAAATATTTTTTTTAATATATTTGTAATTTTTTTTCGACATCTAAAAAAAATATATTTTGTATTTTTTAAAGTATTATTTGAAATATTTTTCAATTAGTATTTTGAATTAATATTATTTGATATAATATTTATTAGGATATAATAATTATAAGATATAAATATTATATTTAAAAAAATATTTGTAGAACAAAAATATATTTGAAATTTTTTTCCCCAATTTTTGAAAAATACTAGATAAGAAAATAATCAATAACCGACCAACGCCGGTTCGGGTAAGGCCCTTTTTTTAATTATTAAATTTTGTTGAAATATTTTTTTGAAATATTTTTGGAATTTTATTTGAAATATTTAAAAATAAAATGTTTAATTATTTTTATTATTTTTTTCGACATATTTTCAAAATATATTTTGTAATATTTTTTATATTACTTTTATTTTATAAAATATTATTTGAAATATTTTTCAAATAATATCAATAATATCATATATCATAGATCCATATATATCTTACATTCTTGGAATAGTAAATATCGAGAGTTTAAATTACAAGATTGTAAGATATATATATATATATATATATATATATATATATATCTATTTCATTGATATATTTAATAACATTTAATTATATTTTATGTTATATATATATTTAACTAATACCAATAAAATAATTCAATACAAGATAGTATATACTATCATATATATATATATATATATATATATATATATATATATATATATATATATATATATACGATATCGCAGGGGAAGGGGGAGGAGGAGGCCCCCCTCTAAGTGAAGTCTTAGGGTAGTAACGATAGTAGTACGTCCAAGAAGCGTAAAATACAGGTAGTTGTTCATAATATATATATATATATATGTATATAAGACTTTACTTAGAGGGGGGCCTCCTCCTCCCCCTTCCCCTGGAGGCGCTAGTAGTAGTTGCGAGGACTTGTGGTGCTATTAATAATCTTTTCAATAGTTTCTTCTAATCCAAGCGCAAATAGAACTACAATTTTAATCATGATTATATTGATACTATAATTGGAAATCATTTTGAACTAATTGCTCAATATTGAATATATAACAATTGAATATTGATGAAATATATTCGAATATATCATTTTATTATTATTGAGTTTAAGATATATTTTATAATATATGAGTTAATAATTTACGGATAATAAATATAATATAAATGGTAAATATATATTTATGAATTTATAAATTGTACTTAAATTTTGAATTTAAGTAAACTTAATTTTGAACCTACATTTTTGATTTAAGTTGAATGCTGGGTTCAAAAATGTTCAAACAACATACACTTAATAACCTCGATGGATAATTAATATATGTATATATTTAATTAAGTATATATATATATATATATATATATATATATATATATATATATATATATATATATATATATATATATATTATCTTAATATATGTATATGTTAAAACTACCTAAAACTCGACTATAAAAACTCGAATATTTTCAAACATTTAAAAAAAAAAAATTTGTAAATATTTTTTAAAATATATTTATAATTTTTTTTCGACATTTTTTAAATATATATTTTATATATTTTTTGTATTTTTTAAAATATTATTTGAAATATTTGTTTATATTTTTCAATTAGAATTATTATTATTTGATATACTATTTATTAGGATAAAATAAATATTATATTTAAATAAATATTTGTAGAACATTTTTTTTAAATATATTTTGAAATTTGTTTGAATTTTTTTTCCCCAATTATTGAAAAATAATAGATAGGAAAATAATCAATAACCGAGCAACGCCGGTTCGTGTACGGCTTTTTTTTTAATTATTAAATTTTATTTAAATATTTTTTTGTAAATATGTGTAAACATTTTTTTGAAATATTTTTGGAATTTTATTTGAAATATTTAAAAATAAAATGTTTAAATATTTTTATTATTTTTTTCGACATATTTTCAAAATATATTTTGTAATATTTTTTATATTACTTTTATTTTATAAAATATTATTTGAAATATTTTTCAAATAATATCAATATCATATATCATAGATCCATATATATCTTACATTCTTGGAATAGTAAATATCGAGAGTTTAAATTACAAGATTGTAAGATATATATATATATATATATATATATATATATATATATATATATATATATATATATCTATTTCATTGATATATTTAATAACATTTAATTATATTTTATGTTATATATATATTTAACTAATACCAATAAAATAATTCAATACAAGATAGTATATACTATCATATGATATATATATATATATATATATATATATATATATATATATACGATATCGCAGGGGAAGGGGGAGGAGGAGGCCCCCCTCTAAGTGAAGTCTTAGGGTAGTAACGATAGTAGTACGTCCAAGAAGCGTAAAATACAGGTAGTTGTTCATAATATATATATATATATATGTATATAAGACTTTACTTAGAGGGGGGCCTCCTCCTCCCCCTTCCCCTGGAGGCGCTAGTAGTAGTTGCGAGGACTTGTGGTGCTATTAATAATCTTTTCAATAGTTTCTTCTAATCCAAGCGCAAATAGAACTACAATTTTAATCATGATTATATTGATACTATAATTGGAAATCATTTTGAACTAATTGCTCAATATTGAATATATAACAATTGAATATTGATGAAATATATTCGAATATATCATTTTATTATTATTGAGTTTAAGATATATTTTATAATATATGAGTTAATAATTTACGGATAATAAATATAATATAAATGGTAAATATATATTTATGAATTTATAAATTGTACTTAAATTTTGAATTTAAGTAAACTTAATTTTGAACCTACATTTTTGATTTAAGTTGAATGCTGGGTTCAAAAATGTTCAAACAACATACACTTAATAACCTCGATGGATAATTAATATATGTATATATTTAATTAAGTATATATATATATATATATATATATATATATATATATATATATATATATATATATATTATCTTAATATATGTATATGTTAAAACTACCTAAAACTCGACTATAAAAACTCGAATATTTTCAAACATTTAAAAAAAAAAAATTTGTAAATATTTTTTAAAATATATTTATAATTTTTTTTCGACATTTTTTAAATATATATTTTATATATTTTTTGTATTTTTTAAAATATTATTTGAAATATTTGTTTATATTTTTCAATTAGAATTATTATTATTTGATATACTATTTATTAGGATAAAATAAATATTATATTTAAATAAATATTTGTAGAACATTTTTTTTAAATATATTTTGAAATTTGTTTGAATTTTTTTTCCCCAATTATTGAAAAATAATAGATAGGAAAATAATCAATAACCGAGCAACGCCGGTTCGTGTACGGCTTTTTTTTTAATTATTAAATTTTATTTAAATATTTTTTTGTAAATATGTGTAAACATTTTTTTGAAATATTTTTGGAATTTTATTTGAAATATTTAAAAATAAAATGTTTAAATATTTTTATTATTTTTTTCGACATATTTTCAAAATATATTTTGTAATATTTTTTATATTACTTTTATTTTATAAAATATTATTTGAAATATTTTTCAAATAATATCAATATCATATATCATAGATCCATATATATCTTACATTCTTGGAATAGTAAATATCGAGAGTTTAAATTACAAGATTGTAAGATATATATATATATATATATATATATATATATATATATATATATATATATATCTATTTCATTGATATATTTAATAACATTTAATTATATTTTATGTTATATATATATTTAACTAATACCAATAAAATAATTCAATACAAGATAGTATATACTATCATATGATATATATATATATATATATATATATATATATATATATATATACGATATCGCAGGGGAAGGGGGAGGAGGAGGCCCCCCTCTAAGTGAAGTCTTAGGGTAGTAACGATAGTAGTACGTCCAAGAAGCGTAAAATACAGGTAGTTGTTCATAATATATATATATATATATATATATATATATATGTATATAAGACTTTACTTAGAGGGGGGCCTCCTCCTCCCCCTTCCCCTGGAGGCGCTAGTAGTAGTTGCGAGGACTTGTGGTGCTATTAATAATCTTTTCAATAGTTTCTTCTAATCCAAGCGCAAATAGAACTACAATTTTAATCATGATTATATTGATACTATAATTGGAAATCATTTTGAACTAATTGCTCAATATTGAATATATACCAATTGAATATTGATGAAATATATTCGAATATATCATTTTATTATTATTGAGTTTAAGATATATTTTATAATATATGAGTTAATAATTTACGGATAATAAATATAATATAAATGGTAAATATATATTTATGAATTTATAAATTGTACTTAAATTTTGAATTTAAGTAAACTTAATTTTGAACCTACATTTTTGATTTAAGTTGAATGCTGGGTTCAAAAATGTTCAAACAACATACACTTAATAACCTCGATGGATAATTAATATATGTATATATTTAATTAAGTATATATATATATATATATATATATATATATATATATATATATATATATATATATAAATATATATATATCTATTTCATTGATATATTTAATAACATTTAATTATATTTTATGTTATATATATATATTTAACTAATACCAATAAAATAATTCAATACAAGATAGTATATACTATCATATGATATATATATATATATATATATATATACGATATCGCAGGGGAAGGGGGAGGAGGAGGCCCCCCTCTAAGTGAAGTCTTAGGGTAGTAACGATAGTAGTACGTCCAAGAAGCGTAAAATACAGGTAGTTGTTCATAATATATATATATATATATATATGTATATAAGACTTTACTTAGAGGGGGGCCTCCTCCTCCCCCTTCCCCTGGAGGCGCTAGTAGTAGTTGCGAGGACTTGTGGTGCTATTAATAATCTTTTCAATAGTTTCTTCTAATCCAAGCGCAAATAGAACTACAATTTTAATCATGATTATATTGATACTATAATTGGAAATCATTTTGAACTAATTGCTCAATATTGAATATATAACAATTGAATATTGATGAAATATATTCGAATATATAATTTTATTATTATTGAGTTTAAGATATATTTTATAATATATGAGTTAATAATTTACGGATAATAAATATAATATAAATGGTAAATATATATTTATGAATTTAAAATTGTACTTAAATTTTGAATTTAAGTAAACTTAATTTTGAACCTACATTTTTGATTTAAGTTGAATGCTGGGTTCAAAAATGTTCAAACAACATACACTTAATAACCTCGATGGATAATTAATATATGTATATATTTAATTAAGTATATATATATATATATATATATATATATATATATATATATATTATCTTAATATATGTATATGTTAAAACTACCTAAAACTCGACTATAAAAACTCGAATATTTTCAAACATTTAAAAAAAAAAAATTTGTAAATATTTTTTAAAATATATTTATAATTTTTTTTCGACATTTATTAAATATATATTTTATATATTTTTTGTATTTTTTAAAATATTATTTGAAATATTTGTTTATATTTTTCAATTAGAATTATTATTATTTGATATACTATTTATTAGGATAAAATAAATATTATATTTAAATAAATATTTGTAGAACATTTTTTTAAAATATATTTTGAAATTTTTTTGAATTTTTTTTCCCCAATTTTTGAAAAATAATAGATAGGAAAATAATCAATAACCGAGCAACGCCGGTTCGGGTACGGTTTTTTTTTAATTATTAAATTTTTTTTAAATATTTGTAAAAATTTTTTTGAAATATTTTTGGAATTTTATTTGAAATATTTAAAAATAAAATGTTTAATTATTTTTATTATTTTTTTCGACATATTTTCAAAATATATTTTGTTATATTTTTTATATTACTTTTATTTTATAAAATATTATTTGAAATATTTTTCAAATAATATCAATAATATCATATATCATAGATCCATATATATCTTACATTCTTGGAATAGTAAATATCGAGAGTTTAAATTACAAGATTGTAAGATATATATATATATATATATATATATATATCTATTTCATTGATATATTTAATAACATTTAATTATATTTTATGTTATATATATATTTAACTAATACCAATAAAATAATTCAATACAAGATAGTATATACTATCATATGATATATATATATATATATATATATATATATATATATATACGATATCGCAGGGGAAGGGGGAGGAGGAGGCCCCCCTCTAAGTGAAGTCTTAGGGTAGTAACGATAGTAGTACGTCCAAGAAGCGTAAAATACAGGTAGTTGTTCATAATATATATATATATATATATATGTATATAAGACTTTACTTAGAGGGGGGCCTCCTCCTCCCCCTTCCCCTGGAGGCGCTAGTAGTAGTTGCGAGGACTTGTGGTGCTATTAATAATCTTTTCAATAGTTTCTTCTAATCCAAGCGCAAATAGAACTACAATTTTAATCATGATTATATTGATACTATAATTGGAAATCATTTTGAACTAATTGCTCAATATTGAATATATAACAATTGAATATTGATGAAATATATTCGAATATATCATTTTATTATTATTGAGTTTAAGATATATTTTATAATATATGAGTTAATAATTTACGGATAATAAATATAATATAAATGGTAAATATATATTTATGAATTTATAAATTGTACTTAAATTTTGAATTTAAGTAAACTTAATTTTGAACCTACATTTTTGATTTAAGTTGAATGCTGGGTTCAAAAATGTTCAAACAACATACACTTAATAACCTCGATGGATAATTAATATATGTATATATTTAATTAAGTATATATATATATATATATATATATATATATAAATATATATATATCTATTTCATTGATATATTTAATAACATTTAATTATATTTTATGTTATATATATATATTTAACTAATACCAATAAAATAATTCAATACAAGATAGTATATACTATCATATGATATATATATATATATATATATATATATACGATATCGCAGGGGAAGGGGGAGGAGGAGGCCCCCCTCTAAGTGAAGTCTTAGGGTAGTAACGATAGTAGTACGTCCAAGAAGCGTAAAATACAGGTAGTTGTTCATAATATATATATATATATATGTATATAAGACTTTACTTAGAGGGGGGCCTCCTCCTCCCCCTTCCCCTGGAGGCGCTAGTAGTAGTTGCGAGGACTTGTGGTGCTATTAATAATCTTTTCAATAGTGTCTTCTAATCCAAGCGCAAATAGAACTACAATTTTAATCATGATTATATTGATACTATAATTGGAAATCATTTTGAACTAATTGCTCAATATTGAATATATAACAATTGAATATTGATGAAATATATTCGAATATATCATTTTATTATTATTGAGTTTAAGATATATTTTATAATATATGAGTTAATAATTTACGGATAATAAATATAATATAAATGGTAAATATATATTTATGAATTTATAAATTGTACTTAAATTTTGAATTTAAGTAAACTTAATTTTGAACCTACATTTTTGATTTAAGTTGAATGCTGGGTTCAAAAAATGGCAAACAACATACACTTAATAACCTCGATGGATAATTAATATATGTATATATTTAATTAAGTATATATATATATATATATATATATATATATATATATATATATATTATCTTAATATATGTATATGTTAAAACTACCTAAAACTCGACTATAAAAACTCGAATATTTTCAAACATTTAAAAAAAAAAAATTTGTAAATATTTTTTAAAATATATTTATAATTTTTTTTCGACATTTTTTAAATATATATTTTATATATTTTTTGTATTTTTTAAAATATTATTTGAAATATTTGTTTATATTTTTCAATTAGAATTATTATTATTTGATATACTATTTATTAGGATAAAATAAATATTATATTTAAATAAATATTTGTAGAACATTTTTTTTAAATATATTTTGAAATTTGTTTGAATTTTTTTTCCCCAATTATTGAAAAATAATAGATAGGAAAATAATCAATAACCGAGCAACGCCGGTTCGTGTACGGCTTTTTTTTTAATTATTAAATTTTATTTAAATATTTTTTTGTAAATATGTGTAAACATTTTTTTGAAATATTTTTGGAATTTTATTTGAAATATTTAAAAATAAAATGTTTAAATATTTTTATTATTTTTTTCGACATATTTTCAAAATATATTTTGTAATATTTTTTATATTACTTTTATTTTATAAAATATTATTTGAAATATTTTTCAAATAATATCAATATCATATATCATAGATCCATATATATCTTACATTCTTGGAATAGTAAATATCGAGAGTTTAAATTACAAGATTGTAAGATATATATATATATATATATATATATATATATATATATATATATATATATATATATATATATATATATCTATTTCATTGATATATTTAATAACATTTAATTATATTTTATGTTATATATATATTTAACTAATACCAATAAAATAATTCAATACAAGATAGTATATACTATCATATTATATATATATATATATATATATATATATATATATATATACGATATCGCAGGGGAAGGGGGAGGAGGAGGCCCCCCTCTAAGTGAAGTCTTAGGGTAGTAACGATAGTAGTACGTCCAAGAAGCGTAAAATACAGGTAGTTGTTCATAATATATATATATATATATATATGTATATAAGACTTTACTTAGAGGGGGGTCTCCTCCTCCCCCTTCCCCTGGAGGCGCTAGTAGTAGTTGCGAGGACTTGTGGTGCTATTAATAATCTTTTCAATAGTTTCTTCTAATCCAAGCGCAAATAGAACTACAATTTTAATCATGATTATATTGATACTATAATTGGAAATCATTTTGAACTAATTGCTCAATATTGAATATATAACAATTGAATATTGATGAAATATATTCGAATATATCATTTTATTATTATTGAGTTTAAGATATATTTTATAATATATGAGTTAATAATTTACGGATAATAAATATAATATAAATGGTAAATATATATTTATGAATTTATAAATTGTACTTAAATTTTGAACTTAATTTTGAACCTACATTTTTGATTTAAGTTGAATGCTGGGTTCAAAAATGTTCAAACAACATACACTTAATAACCTCGATGGATAATTAATATATGTATATATTTAATTAAGTATATATATATATATATATATATATATATATATATAAATATATATATATATCTATTTCATTGATATATTTAATAACATTTAATTATATTTTATGTTATATATATATATTTAACTAATACCAATAAAATAATTCAATACAAGATAGTATATACTATCATATGATATATATATATATATATATATATATATATATATATATATATATATATATATATATATACGATATCGCAGGGGAAGGGGGAGGAGGAGGCCCCCCTCTAAGTGAAGTCTTAGGGTAGTAACGATAGTAGTACGTCCAAGAAGCGTAAAATACAGGTAGTTGTTCATAATATATATATATATATATATGTATATAAGACTTTACTTAGAGGGGGGCCTCCTCCTCCCCCTTCCCCTGGAGGCGCTAGTAGTAGTTGCGAGGACTTGTGGTGCTATTAATAATCTTTTCAATAGTTTCTTCTAATCCAAGCGCAAATAGAACTACAATTTTAATCATGATTATATTGATACTATAATTGGAAATTATTTTGAACTAATTGCTCAATATTGAATATATAACAATTGAATATTGATGAAATATATTCGAATATATCATTTTATTATTATTGAGTTTAAGATATATTTTATAATATATGAGTTAATAATTTACGGATAATAAATATAATATAAATGGTAAATATATATTTATGAATTTATAAATTGTACTTAAATTTTGAACTTAATTTTGAACCTACATTTTTGATTTAAGTTGAATGCTGGGTTCAAAAATGTTCAAACAACATACACTTAATAACCTCGATGGATAATTAATATATGTATATATTTAATTAAGTATATATATATATATATATATATATATATATATATAAATATATATATATATCTATTTCATTGATATATTTAATAACATTTAATTATATTTTATGTTATATATATATATTTAACTAATACCAATAAAATAATTCAATACAAGATAGTATATACTATCATATGATATATATATATATATATATATATATATATATATACGATATCGCAGGGGAAGGGGGAGGAGGAGGCCCCCCTCTAAGTGAAGTCTTAGGGTAGTAACGATAGTAGTACGTCCAAGAAGCGTAAAATACAGGTAGTTGTTCATAATATATATATATATATATATATGTATATAAGACTTTACTTAGAGGGGGGCCTCCTCCTCCCCCTTCCCCTGGAGGCGCTAGTAGTAGTTGCGAGGACTTGTGGTGCTATTAATAATCTTTTCAATAGTTTCTTCTAATCCAAGCGCAAATAGAACTACAATTTTAATCATGATTATATTGATACTATAATTGGAAATTATTTTGAACTAATTGCTCAATATTGAATATATAACACTATCTAGTCCCGGTTTCTCAGTAAATAAGAGCACATTCACTTACTGCTACTGACTGGCATGCTTAATTTAGATTTTTAAATTGTATTCGTTGTACAGTAACATTATTTTTAAGATAAGGTAACAAATTAAATCAAAACATTTGTAATATTGATCACACGATATCGCAGTAAAATCCACTTTCGTAGTGAGTTTTAGAACAATGTTATGAAATAATATGTACAAACAATTTAAAATTAACATTTTTTTAGATAAAAATAATATCGGAGTGATAATAGCATGCACTTTAGTCTACATTAGTGATAATAACATGTACTTAGCCTACATTAGTGATAATAACATGCACTTTAGTCTACATTAGTGATAATAACATGCACTTTAACCTATATTAGTGATAATAACATGCACTTTAACCTATATTAGTGATAATAACATGTACTTTAGTCTACATTAGTGATAATAACATGCACTTTAACCTATATTAGTGATAATAACATGTACTTTAGTCTATATTAGTGATAATAACATGTACTTTAGTCTACATTAGTGATAATAACATGTACTTTAGTCTACATCGGTGGTATTCATGTATTCTATATTAATATTAACCTTACCTATTTCATTGTACGGCCTACTTATGAGAATATCTCGTTATTCAAATATCATTATCGCGAATAATAATTTTATAATTTATAATAATAATAATTATATAATTTCTGAATTCCTAAATTAGTCGACATTACCACTTCGTACAGAGTAATCAGGGTAGGTGACTGACTACATACTACTACAGTTGTGTAACATGCCGTTCACAGCTTACCTGCTAACTTCCCTATCCCGTATTCAATGTATAACCATTAATCTAGTTAACTAACACTTGTAGAATGAATATTATTCGTATGTATATATATATATATATATGTATATGTATCTCAATAATACCTATTTCACAGCTAACGCCCGTAAAGAAAACCCCGTGAAACCCAGCTCCCCGACCACCCCGCCCCCTATCCGCCGGACCACATTCCTCGTCAAGAACTCCGCCCTAAAACGGCCACCTCCTCATCACAGGAGGATAGGGCCCCCGCCGACCCCATCCTTGACCCCATCGTCGACCTTAGCGCGGAACCGACTGCCTAAGACGCCCGGCTTTCTGCACCTCCAGCGCACTAGTCTAGATACTAACGGTAGTAGGGCCGGTAATAGTGGGGGTCGCGCTGATTGGGCGGGATTCACAACCCCGGCGCGTATACTCGGCGCCAGCGTACATAACGATTGGCATCACGAGGAGCGCGACGACGACTGTCGAGGTCGAGGCGAAGGTCGAGGTATCGGCAGCCCCCCGATGGAGTTCAGCGCTAAACTCGACGATATCCACTATGACTGCGCAGCCCCGGCTCTGAATCGCTCACTTTCACTGAATGACGTTAGCTTTCCGGGCGACGACCAAGACGACTATGCTAGGTGAGTCATACGACCTTTGTGCGACCTCTATGATGATATTATAATACGCCCCCACCCCTCTTCTAGTTGGGTGGTAACTTAGCGGGGTAGAATGTGTATAATGTTATTAATACTATTTAAATACTATACACATGCCTAATAATAGAACCACTAATACATAATGTAGAAGTTGGATGTAGAATTTTTATTTTTAAAATAATATTTAAAATATATTTTATTTACAAAATAATTTTCACTTACGTTAATTATAGTAATTTTCAAATCCATTTTCACTCATTAAATTATTTGTCTCTATCTACTTAAGTTTAAAATATCTCAAAAGTTTATTATTAAATAGTTTAAGCTCAAATTTAAAATTTATAAATAATATATATGAATATATATCTAGATACATTTATTAAGAACTATATTTTATAGAATTTTATTTATGCATATTTTTATATAAATAATTGACTACAAAAATATTAATTTTCAAAAGATTACATATACAAATATATTAGACTATTTAAAATAAATAAACATATAATTTAAATATATTAAAAATATTAAAAATATTGGCGATAGTGTAATAAATAATGAATGATATTACTATATATATATAGTTATAAAAGAGTTCACCAATATATTTAGATTGATAGATAGATAAGAGTCATAGATAGATTAGAGGTTTATTGATTATAGTCAAAATGATGTATAACAATAAATAATAGTGAGAGAAAAATGAAAAACTATTTGTTGTATATATAGTTAATGTCAATGTTTTATCTACATAATAATAATTAGATTATGTTTTGTTTACTAAAATATTTGTAATTAATTTAAATTATGAATTATATTTATATCAAAAAGATTGTTTTTAAAGTTTACTATAATTATTTATTATAAAATGAATAGTTATCTATTAGTAATAGATAATAATTATTATTTTAGATTTATATTTTTTATATTCAAATTATTTAAAATTTACCAAAATAGAATTAAACTATACTGAATGTATTGCTTAATAATTTTTATGTATATATATATATACTGCCTGTGTGGCTCAGTGGCTAAGGCGTCAGACACACAAGCAGTAGGACACGGGTTCTACCCTCGTCCGGACCATTAATTAATTTTATAAAATGGGTCTTAAAATATTATTTAGAAGTGATCTTATATAATTGTGTATAAATAAATGATCGGCTCTCGTTAAAACCATGGATGCCTTAACATGAGAGCGGCTTCGAAAGGACATTAGAGCCATATATGGTTATAAGTGAAAACTTCATCTAAGTTCTGGATGGGATGAAAGGACTCCACCAAATAAAAATATCAATAACAATAACAATATATATATATATATATATATATATATATATATATATATATATATATATATATATATATATATATATATATGTATAGATAAATATGTATATTAGTATATGTGTTATATTTGTAACATTATCTTATTAATTAAAAACAATTCCTTTAGATCTAAATTTTCCTCAATTGAACATCTGATTAAAAGTCCATTCTTTGCTTCAAAAACATAGGTTTCATTAATATATATATATATATATATATATATATACTATATGATAGATTTCTTTAAATATAGGCATATAGTACAATTAATTAAAACTAATATTTATTAACCTGACGATTTATCTATAGTCTATAATTAATATGAGTGACATATATAAAACATTAATTTCAAATATTGTAACATTAATTGATAATTCATAATCCATTGTTCAATGATAAATCTAATAAATCATTTACAGATAGCAAGAATACGCAAGAAATATGAAAATCAGATGTTATACTTATACTAAATGTGATGAAAACTATTCCTTCTTTATAAATCCTCTCTTTACTCCTAAGTTCCTTGTACTCTATGAGTACTCTAGTAATCTGTATATTTCATGAACCTTCTAGAATAACACTTTCATCTCGGGATACAAATTTATGATATGAATGTGTATGTAAGTAATTAATGTACATTATATTAATATTTATTTCAATTTTACTTATACATATCATTTTACATATCATTAATATTCAATAAATTAATAATTTGAATAGCACCTCTTTATTTACTAGTATATATTTATTTGTTTAATTATTTAAAAGGCTGATTATTTAGTAACTGAAGTAATCTAGCATATTATAAAATAATTCTAAATATACCTTTAAACTATTTTACCGAAATATACATTAAATAATACATATCGAATTTCTAATACTATTATATTATAGGATTTGTTACATTCTTATTAACCCAAAATAATAAATGTTCTAAACCTATTAACTATTTTATAGCATCACTTGACTGTTTCTACACTTTTTTTTAAGTCTGAAATATTACTATAAACTGTAGTTCCTTTCTTACACCAACCAGAATTGTGTACTGCACAATATAGAAATTATATATATTACAAATGAATTTTTAAAACATTGTTTCTTTCTTAATTGTATTGTATATATAAATCATCGATTTATTACTCGAGTGTATTTTATTGGTTGACACCATATGATCTGATTTTGTACCACTCAAATGATAATATTAAGGACATTTACATAATAATAATATTAAAGTAATACTAAAAATATATTAAATTAATAAAATTACATTATATAAAAAATTAATTAATTAAAAATATATAACAAAAAATAATAAATATTGAATATTATTGATTTATTTCACAATGTTATTTACAGGTTTATATTTCATATATGATGCACTTATAGTTACTTTTGTATGACATGGTATATCGAATATATATATCGAACATATACTCACAGCATATCGTTTTTATCGAATACATTTTAATATGTAATAACAATATTTTTGATATAAGTTAAAAATTAATATCATAATAAATTAAATAATTAAAAACTTAAAAAATGTATTTAAATAAAAGTTGGATGAAAAAATATTACAATTATAAAGAATGAACTATGTACACTTAGGTTGTATGTGACTATCTAGTCCCGGTTTCTCAGTAAATAAGAGCACATTCACTTACTGCTACTGACTGGCATGCTTAATTTAGATTTTTAAATTGTATTCGTTGTACAGTAACATTATTTTTAAGATAAGGTAACAAATTAAATCAAAACATTTGTAATATTGATCACACGATATCGCAGTAAAATCCACTTTCGTAGTGAGTTTTAGAACAATGTTATGAAATAATATGTACAAACAATTTAAAATTAACATTTTTTTAGATAAAAATAATATCATTTAAACATATATGTTTATATATACTATAGTATTCCCATATTGCATAGTAATGCTGATAATTGTTGTATAACTATACATATTTAATAAATATACAAATATTCATGATTTAATGTGTTATGGTATACTATGTATTATTAATATATTAAACATGCATGCATAATTCTAATCTACACCATGTCAAATGTTTATGTGATATTATATACTGTATGGGAAAATGGAAAGTTGGACCATATATATATTGACCCACTATAGTGCAAGCTGAAACCTTCTCAAAATGTCTGCAATTAATAAAGGGTACTTATATGTATAAGTTTATTTGAAGACGCAATACCTCATTATAATTACTATAATATGAATACCGGTGTGTTTTTCAATTTGAAATATGTAATTAATTATTTAAATGTTACTAATTATTAATACTTTATCTACTGTTAAGGTAAGTATTAACTCACATTCATATTACATTATTTAACAACTTTTTTCTTGTTGAATTCTATTAACAATTATTTAACCTAATTTTTATTTTATAATCAAAATAAAAGGTTTAATTTGTGAAGAATAAGTATAGGCTACTATACTGGCTACTATGATTAGTGATAATAAATAACCTACTATACATATAGGTGCTACCTAAACTGATTTACACCTGCTCTTATTTATACTTTTCTTACATCGCTTCAGAATCATTACGGTTACGTAACATAGGTTTTGTGTTTTGATTCAGCTATAGCCATAGAGAACGAAGTGACTTCGTTCTCTATGGCTATAGCTATCATATAGGATATTATATGAAAGTCGTAATTCAACTGTCCCGTTCTTAATTTAGTTATCATTAGATTCAGTGATTTTAATGTGAGGGCTATTTCAAAAATAATTTTTAATTTTTAATTGAATATGAAAAAAATAAAAATAAAATACATTCACTGATTAATATTAAATCGATTGGATTATGTTACAAATTATTATTAAAAAAAATGTTTTTGTGTTGGCAAAAATTAAAAATAGGAGGTGGGGGGGTGGGGTAACATAATAATTTGGGCAATTACACACAAAAAAACATCCGTTCAAAACGAATTACTTAAATATTTCTATTTAGTGTATACTGCACTGCACAAACTTTGCATTTTGTTGAGGTTAACATTACAATCTCCAATTGGTAATGCGAAAATATGTTTGGATATTATTGATGTGGCTTTTAAGTATTAACATTCAATATTGAATACATGTATAATAACGCTGCAGTGTTCTTTTGAATCAGCTGAGGGTTTAATAGTAATCGAGAACTCCTTTACATCACCAATATTTACTATGTAGATTAGTGATTCCTATTGAGATGCCGATTAATATAATAGTGTTCTATTTTATAACTTCGGGTTAATACGTTTTCATTTCGTGCGTTGATTAATAATCCGCCCTTTGAGGTATTGTTAGGCGTGATTGTATAGATATGATTGTGGTCAATAAAAGTCGAATGATTTTGTATGTTTATTGATTGTTAGTAATAGTAATAGGATCAATAGACTTATAAATGTATATAGAAGGTACACCATCGCGAGGGGCGATCATGCGTGACATGTTATGCGGCCTGCCAATATAGTATGTTTTGATTGTACAATGGCGTCCATTAGGCATGTAAGCAGCCTGTCAATAAACGCACATAGGAACATTATATTAGAAATAGATAACTCGCCCCGAAGGAATACAAAGTAGTCTATAGCGTTTATAACAGAAGTATTGTTGTTGTTACCATGATAACGTTGTTATCTTAGTCAAAGTTCCTAGCTGTTCATAGTTAACTGAATAATCGTGATATATACTGATTCTACTGTAGTATTTATTATAATTCGGAACATTTGGCGTTTACATTCTTTATGAATCGTTCTTACAATGTAAAATGTTATACGTACACACATTACATATAGCTTTACATATCAATTGCATTTATTACATGTATGAGAACAAGAACAGCACAGATACATGTGTCTATTGTGTTTTGTTCTCATCCCTTCCATGCGTAAAGAGTTGGGCTTCAGTAATCGTCAAGCTGGGCCTTTACGTAACTTACTATCAAGGTCATGTCCTTACTATTGTCCTATCCTACACTGGAGTTTGTCAGGTAGTCGTAGAGATTAACCACGATGCACTTTTATTATGATTGCGTGGTTTTATTACGTGTTTACGAAGTTATCGGCATACCTACTCCTACAGCCTGTTTCTATATTTAGTAGTCTGACTCATCGGCCATCATCGAACCTGTGTAGAATACCAATCGCTATCGGAGAAAGTGTCCTTCTACTTCTGCAGCTAGGTCACGTGACTAGGGTGTGACCTCTGTAGCAGGAAGTGGTCAGATGTACAGCTGGACACGTGACATAGCGTAGATACAACGCGCTATATCGTGACGTTAGTCTCTGCTTATGTCCTTGCTATAACTACACCAGTCTTAGTCCGAATCCTCAGCCCATAACTTACCGGAATGTAATGTATACAAGCTATAGCTATCGGAGTAATGGCATAATGATCCCTCTCCTATATATATATATATATATATATATATATATATATATATATATATATATATATAGTATATATATACCACGCAAAGCGGAAATCGTTTGATAAGCAACTAATAGGTACAAACGCACCTACTATAGTACTTCGTATATACACTTATACCATATTTTATATATAGATAGGATAGGATAGGATGGTTTATTTATACACCAAATATGGTAAAGAGAGATTACCCTCACTGGTGTTGTGAACGAACAAACAAAACGAAACAATAACATTAAATAAGGTAGCAATATAATATATAAAAATAGAGATGGAACCAGATCAACATCAAGGAGAGGGCAGATAGTATATATTTATAGTGTATCTATGTATGAGAATGTATTCTACGTAAACACATATATGTTAAATATATGTATGCCTTACGTTTCAAACTAATTGCGCATTGACCAGGTGTAGGAATATATCCCTATATATATCCCTACACTCTAGTGTTGCACACTCTAGTGTTGCACACTCTAGTGATTACCCGAGCTATAACGTACACGTAGAACAGGGGAACACTTCCTGAATATGTATATTAGTAATGCAATCGAATTCTACTATCAGAGTATCGGTACAGTATCGGTTCGAGTCCGAGTATTGCTATTCGAGTATCGGTATAGTATCAGTTCGAAATATTCCGGGTATCAGTTCGAGTCCGAGTTCGGAATATTATAATATTGAGTACCTGTATCAGTTCGATAT
This sequence comes from Osedax fenrisi, assembly GCA_964019155.1. Lineage (NCBI taxonomy): Eukaryota > Metazoa > Annelida > Polychaeta > Sabellida > Siboglinidae > Osedax > Osedax fenrisi. The sequence continues at coordinate 72,522,471 of OZ025244.1, forward strand.
GCTTGAGTATCATTTTATATACATACATATATATATATATATATATATATATATATATAAACATTGTATATATTTATAGTATATTTAAGTTTATTATAAATACTTGTATTCCCTATATTACATTTATTTTATTATGACAAATATTTTGATTGGTCGAAATATAGTTACAGTTAGTTATTATTATCCAATCAATAACGAACACATATATTTATTTTGTTTACATAGGTTACGTTATATTATCCATAAATTGTTATTGTTAATATTATTTTTCTCAAGTGTAGATCAGTATTCAATACTACAAATTAAGTAGGTATATATATATTATATAAATTAGGTTATATAATTATAACATATTGTAACAATTAGTAATATAAACAATATATATTTAATAATATGTAATTAAACTACAACTAATATAACTATACCTAACTAATAGTTAAACTATTAATTTAATTATAATTATAATATTATATTTGTAATTTATATATATATATATATATATATAATACTATTTTAAATAGTAACTATTTACATATTTAATATATATTATTATAAGATCATCATATATATTTTATAGAATATTTATTGTTTTTCTATTTTCAAATAATTATATTTAATTATTAATTGTTAATTGCTTTTCTATAATTATTATATGTAATTAATGTTTGTTTATTTATTATTTATTATTAATTCAAATTTAATTTGAAATTAGGTTTCATTGAAATGGATGTCCCTGCAATGTCCCTGTCAATACGATGTCTCTGTAATAATTAATATGGAATATACTGACATTATTACACAATGATATGAAGTGATGTATATGCTAGTACAAACATTATATACTTGTAGAATATCACAGTATACCTACTCATTAAATATTGTTTTAATTAATTGTTTAAATTAAAACTCGTAGATCTGTAAAAGTAAAATTTTCGTAGATTAGTGGGTTTAGCAGATAATTTCTAAAATAGATATACATACCGATATATTTTCTAAAAAATAAAATTTATTATTTGTAAATTTTTTTAAATTATTGTGTATATATATACACTATAGTGTGGCCCCTTATAAAATAATAGTAATTATATATAATAAATATATAAATTAAGTCATCTAATATAAAGGAAAGTCTATTTAATTATATATATATATATATATATATATATATATATATATATATATTTGGTAAACCCGATTAAATAAATGTTCACTTAGGTTGTATGGTCTTGATCTTTCGCTAAATTTATAAATCATTACTATATTATTGAATATGTATTGCTACAATAACTTTTCATCTATCTAACACCATCACTACTAAAATGGATACGTCGTTATCGACAGAGAAAAGAGAACACCACTTCATATATTTGTAAATTAATTTGGTGAATTTTGTATCTCGTGACCGAGAAAACCCGAAAAATTGATTTTTTGCCATTGAAATGATTTTTTGTCAAATAAAATCTTCTTAGATTACTTAAAATACTTAAAATCTTTTTTTTTTTAAATATTTTAAAAATTTTTTTTGAAATATTTTCAAATATTAAAAAAAAAAAATTAGCAAATATTTTTTTTAATATATTTGTAATTTTTTTTCGACATCTAAAAAAAATATATTTTGTATTTTTTAAAGTATTATTTGAAATATTTTTCAATTAGTATTTTGAATTAATATTATTTGATATAATATTTATTAGGATATAATAATTATAAGATATAAATATTATATTTAAAAAAATATTTGTAGAACAAAAATATATTTGAAATTTTTTTCCCCAATTTTTGAAAAATACTAGATAAGAAAATAATCAATAACCGACCAACGCCGGTTCGGGTAAGGCCCTTTTTTTAATTATTAAATTTTGTTGAAATATTTTTTTGAAATATTTTTGGAATTTTATTTGAAATATTTAAAAATAAAATGTTTAATTATTTTTATTATTTTTTTCGACATATTTTCAAAATATATTTTGTAATATTTTTTATATTACTTTTATTTTATAAAATATTATTTGAAATATTTTTCAAATAATATCAATAATATCATATATCATAGATCCATATATATCTTACATTCTTGGAATAGTAAATATCGAGAGTTTAAATTACAAGATTGTAAGATATATATATATATATATATATATATATATATATATATATATATATATATATATATATATATATATATATATATATATATATATCTATTTCATTGATATATTTAATAACATTTAATTATATTTTATGTTATATATATATTTAACTAATACCAATAAAATAATTCAATACAAGATAGTATATACTATCATATATATATATATATATATATATATATATATATATATATATATATATATACGATATCGCAGGGGAAGGGGGAGGAGGAGGCCCCCCTCTAAGTGAAGTCTTAGGGTAGTAACGATAGTAGTACGTCCAAGAAGCGTAAAATACAGGTAGTTGTTCATAATATATATATATATATATATGTATATAAGACTTTACTTAGAGGGGGGCCTCCTCCTCCCCCTTCCCCTGGAGGCGCTAGTAGTAGTTGCGAGGACTTGTGGTGCTATTAATAATCTTTTCAATAGTTTCTTCTAATCCAAGCGCAAATAGAACTACAATTTTAATCATGATTATATTGATACTATAATTGGAAATCATTTTGAACTAATTGCTCAATATTGAATATATAACAATTGAATATTGATGAAATATATTCGAATATATCATTTTATTATTATTGAGTTTAAGATATATTTTATAATATATGAGTTAATAATTTACGGATAATAAATATAATATAAATGGTAAATATATATTTATGAATTTATAAATTGTACTTAAATTTTGAATTTAAGTAAACTTAATTTTGAACCTACATTTTTGATTTAAGTTGAATGCTGGGTTCAAAAATGTTCAAACAACATACACTTAATAACCTCGATGGATAATTAATATATGTATATATTTAATTAAGTATATATATATATATATATATATATATATATATATATATATATATATATATATATATATATATATATATATATATATATTATCTTAATATATGTATATGTTAAAACTACCTAAAACTCGACTATAAAAACTCGAATATTTTCAAACATTTAAAAAAAAAAAATTTGTAAATATTTTTTAAAATATATTTATAATTTTTTTTCGACATTTTTTAAATATATATTTTATATATTTTTTGTATTTTTTAAAATATTATTTGAAATATTTGTTTATATTTTTCAATTAGAATTATTATTATTTGATATACTATTTATTAGGATAAAATAAATATTATATTTAAATAAATATTTGTAGAACATTTTTTTTAAATATATTTTGAAATTTGTTTGAATTTTTTTTCCCCAATTATTGAAAAATAATAGATAGGAAAATAATCAATAACCGAGCAACGCCGGTTCGTGTACGGCTTTTTTTTTAATTATTAAATTTTATTTAAATATTTTTTTGTAAATATGTGTAAACATTTTTTTGAAATATTTTTGGAATTTTATTTGAAATATTTAAAAATAAAATGTTTAAATATTTTTATTATTTTTTTCGACATATTTTCAAAATATATTTTGTAATATTTTTTATATTACTTTTATTTTATAAAATATTATTTGAAATATTTTTCAAATAATATCAATATCATATATCATAGATCCATATATATCTTACATTCTTGGAATAGTAAATATCGAGAGTTTAAATTACAAGATTGTAAGATATATATATATATATATATATATATATATATATATATATATATATATATATCTATTTCATTGATATATTTAATAACATTTAATTATATTTTATGTTATATATATATTTAACTAATACCAATAAAATAATTCAATACAAGATAGTATATACTATCATATGATATATATATATATATATATATATATATATATATATATATACGATATCGCAGGGGAAGGGGGAGGAGGAGGCCCCCCTCTAAGTGAAGTCTTAGGGTAGTAACGATAGTAGTACGTCCAAGAAGCGTAAAATACAGGTAGTTGTTCATAATATATATATATATATATATATATATATATATGTATATAAGACTTTACTTAGAGGGGGGCCTCCTCCTCCCCCTTCCCCTGGAGGCGCTAGTAGTAGTTGCGAGGACTTGTGGTGCTATTAATAATCTTTTCAATAGTTTCTTCTAATCCAAGCGCAAATAGAACTACAATTTTAATCATGATTATATTGATACTATAATTGGAAATCATTTTGAACTAATTGCTCAATATTGAATATATACCAATTGAATATTGATGAAATATATTCGAATATATCATTTTATTATTATTGAGTTTAAGATATATTTTATAATATATGAGTTAATAATTTACGGATAATAAATATAATATAAATGGTAAATATATATTTATGAATTTATAAATTGTACTTAAATTTTGAATTTAAGTAAACTTAATTTTGAACCTACATTTTTGATTTAAGTTGAATGCTGGGTTCAAAAATGTTCAAACAACATACACTTAATAACCTCGATGGATAATTAATATATGTATATATTTAATTAAGTATATATATATATATATATATATATATATATATATATATATATATAAATATATATATATCTATTTCATTGATATATTTAATAACATTTAATTATATTTTATGTTATATATATATATTTAACTAATACCAATAAAATAATTCAATACAAGATAGTATATACTATCATATGATATATATATATATATATATATATATATATACGATATCGCAGGGGAAGGGGGAGGAGGAGGCCCCCCTCTAAGTGAAGTCTTAGGGTAGTAACGATAGTAGTACGTCCAAGAAGCGTAAAATACAGGTAGTTGTTCATAATATATATATATATATATATATGTATATAAGACTTTACTTAGAGGGGGGCCTCCTCCTCCCCCTTCCCCTGGAGGCGCTAGTAGTAGTTGCGAGGACTTGTGGTGCTATTAATAATCTTTTCAATAGTTTCTTCTAATCCAAGCGCAAATAGAACTACAATTTTAATCATGATTATATTGATACTATAATTGGAAATCATTTTGAACTAATTGCTCAATATTGAATATATAACAATTGAATATTGATGAAATATATTCGAATATATAATTTTATTATTATTGAGTTTAAGATATATTTTATAATATATGAGTTAATAATTTACGGATAATAAATATAATATAAATGGTAAATATATATTTATGAATTTAAAATTGTACTTAAATTTTGAATTTAAGTAAACTTAATTTTGAACCTACATTTTTGATTTAAGTTGAATGCTGGGTTCAAAAATGTTCAAACAACATACACTTAATAACCTCGATGGATAATTAATATATGTATATATTTAATTAAGTATATATATATATATATATATATATATATATATATATATATATATTATCTTAATATATGTATATGTTAAAACTACCTAAAACTCGACTATAAAAACTCGAATATTTTCAAACATTTAAAAAAAAAAAATTTGTAAATATTTTTTAAAATATATTTATAATTTTTTTTCGACATTTATTAAATATATATTTTATATATTTTTTGTATTTTTTAAAATATTATTTGAAATATTTGTTTATATTTTTCAATTAGAATTATTATTATTTGATATACTATTTATTAGGATAAAATAAATATTATATTTAAATAAATATTTGTAGAACATTTTTTTAAAATATATTTTGAAATTTTTTTGAATTTTTTTTCCCCAATTTTTGAAAAATAATAGATAGGAAAATAATCAATAACCGAGCAACGCCGGTTCGGGTACGGTTTTTTTTTAATTATTAAATTTTTTTTAAATATTTGTAAAAATTTTTTTGAAATATTTTTGGAATTTTATTTGAAATATTTAAAAATAAAATGTTTAATTATTTTTATTATTTTTTTCGACATATTTTCAAAATATATTTTGTTATATTTTTTATATTACTTTTATTTTATAAAATATTATTTGAAATATTTTTCAAATAATATCAATAATATCATATATCATAGATCCATATATATCTTACATTCTTGGAATAGTAAATATCGAGAGTTTAAATTACAAGATTGTAAGATATATATATATATATATATATATATATATCTATTTCATTGATATATTTAATAACATTTAATTATATTTTATGTTATATATATATTTAACTAATACCAATAAAATAATTCAATACAAGATAGTATATACTATCATATGATATATATATATATATATATATATATATATATATATATACGATATCGCAGGGGAAGGGGGAGGAGGAGGCCCCCCTCTAAGTGAAGTCTTAGGGTAGTAACGATAGTAGTACGTCCAAGAAGCGTAAAATACAGGTAGTTGTTCATAATATATATATATATATATATATGTATATAAGACTTTACTTAGAGGGGGGCCTCCTCCTCCCCCTTCCCCTGGAGGCGCTAGTAGTAGTTGCGAGGACTTGTGGTGCTATTAATAATCTTTTCAATAGTTTCTTCTAATCCAAGCGCAAATAGAACTACAATTTTAATCATGATTATATTGATACTATAATTGGAAATCATTTTGAACTAATTGCTCAATATTGAATATATAACAATTGAATATTGATGAAATATATTCGAATATATAATTTTATTATTATTGAGTTTAAGATATATTTTATAATATATGAGTTAATAATTTACGGATAATAAATATAATATAAATGGTAAATATATATTTATGAATTTATAAATTGTACTTAAATTTTGAATTTAAGTAAACTTAATTTTGAACCTACATTTTTGATTTAAGTTGAATGCTGGGTTCAAAAATGTTCAAACAACATACACTTAATAACCTCGATGGATAATTAATATATGTATATATTTAATTAAGTATATATATATATATATATATATATATATATAAATATATATATATCTATTTCATTGATATATTTAATAACATTTAATTATATTTTATGTTATATATATATATTTAACTAATACCAATAAAATAATTCAATACAAGATAGTATATACTATCATATGATATATATATATATATATATATATACGATATCGCAGGGGAAGGGGGAGGAGGAGGCCCCCCTCTAAGTGAAGTCTTAGGGTAGTAACGATAGTAGTACGTCCAAGAAGCGTAAAATACAGGTAGTTGTTCATAATATATATATATATATATGTATATAAGACTTTACTTAGAGGGGGGCCTCCTCCTCCCCCTTCCCCTGGAGGCGCTAGTAGTAGTTGCGAGGACTTGTGGTGCTATTAATAATCTTTTCAATAGTGTCTTCTAATCCAAGCGCAAATAGAACTACAATTTTAATCATGATTATATTGATACTATAATTGGAAATCATTTTGAACTAATTGCTCAATATTGAATATATAACAATTGAATATTGATGAAATATATTCGAATATATCATTTTATTATTATTGAGTTTAAGATATATTTTATAATATATGAGTTAATAATTTACGGATAATAAATATAATATAAATGGTAAATATATATTTATGAATTTATAAATTGTACTTAAATTTTGAATTTAAGTAAACTTAATTTTGAACCTACATTTTTGATTTAAGTTGAATGCTGGGTTCAAAAAATGGCAAACAACATACACTTAATAACCTCGATGGATAATTAATATATGTATATATTTAATTAAGTATATATATATATATATATATATATATATATATATATATATTATCTTAATATATGTATATGTTAAAACTACCTAAAACTCGACTATAAAAACTCGAATATTTTCAAACATTTAAAAAAAAAAAATTTGTAAATATTTTTTAAAATATATTTATAATTTTTTTTCGACATTTTTTAAATATATATTTTATATATTTTTTGTATTTTTTAAAATATTATTTGAAATATTTGTTTATATTTTTCAATTAGAATTATTATTATTTGATATACTATTTATTAGGATAAAATAAATATTATATTTAAATAAATATTTGTAGAACATTTTTTTTAAATATATTTTGAAATTTGTTTGAATTTTTTTTCCCCAATTATTGAAAAATAATAGATAGGAAAATAATCAATAACCGAGCAACGCCGGTTCGTGTACGGCTTTTTTTTTAATTATTAAATTTTATTTAAATATTTTTTTGTAAATATGTGTAAACATTTTTTTGAAATATTTTTGGAATTTTATTTGAAATATTTAAAAATAAAATGTTTAAATATTTTTATTATTTTTTTCGACATATTTTCAAAATATATTTTGTAATATTTTTTATATTACTTTTATTTTATAAAATATTATTTGAAATATTTTTCAAATAATATCAATATCATATATCATAGATCCATATATATCTTACATTCTTGGAATAGTAAATATCGAGAGTTTAAATTACAAGATTGTAAGATATATATATATATATATATATATATATATATATATATATATATATATATATATATATATATATATATATATATATCTATTTCATTGATATATTTAATAACATTTAATTATATTTTATGTTATATATATATTTAACTAATACCAATAAAATAATTCAATACAAGATAGTATATACTATCATATTATATATATATATATATATATATATATATATATATATATATATACGATATCGCAGGGGAAGGGGGAGGAGGAGGCCCCCCTCTAAGTGAAGTCTTAGGGTAGTAACGATAGTAGTACGTCCAAGAAGCGTAAAATACAGGTAGTTGTTCATAATATATATATATATATATATATGTATATAAGACTTTACTTAGAGGGGGGTCTCCTCCTCCCCCTTCCCCTGGAGGCGCTAGTAGTAGTTGCGAGGACTTGTGGTGCTATTAATAATCTTTTCAATAGTTTCTTCTAATCCAAGCGCAAATAGAACTACAATTTTAATCATGATTATATTGATACTATAATTGGAAATCATTTTGAACTAATTGCTCAATATTGAATATATAACAATTGAATATTGATGAAATATATTCGAATATATCATTTTATTATTATTGAGTTTAAGATATATTTTATAATATATGAGTTAATAATTTACGGATAATAAATATAATATAAATGGTAAATATATATTTATGAATTTATAAATTGTACTTAAATTTTGAACTTAATTTTGAACCTACATTTTTGATTTAAGTTGAATGCTGGGTTCAAAAATGTTCAAACAACATACACTTAATAACCTCGATGGATAATTAATATATGTATATATTTAATTAAGTATATATATATATATATATATATATATATATATATATATAAATATATATATATATATCTATTTCATTGATATATTTAATAACATTTAATTATATTTTATGTTATATATATATATTTAACTAATACCAATAAAATAATTCAATACAAGATAGTATATACTATCATATGATATATATATATATATATATATATATATATATATATATATATATATATATATACGATATCGCAGGGGAAGGGGGAGGAGGAGGCCCCCCTCTAAGTGAAGTCTTAGGGTAGTAACGATAGTAGTACGTCCAAGAAGCGTAAAATACAGGTAGTTGTTCATAATATATATATATATATATATGTATATAAGACTTTACTTAGAGGGGGGCCTCCTCCTCCCCCTTCCCCTGGAGGCGCTAGTAGTAGTTGCGAGGACTTGTGGTGCTATTAATAATCTTTTCAATAGTTTCTTCTAATCCAAGCGCAAATAGAACTACAATTTTAATCATGATTATATTGATACTATAATTGGAAATTATTTTGAACTAATTGCTCAATATTGAATATATAACAATTGAATATTGATGAAATATATTCGAATATATCATTTTATTATTATTGAGTTTAAGATATATTTTATAATATATGAGTTAATAATTTACGGATAATAAATATAATATAAATGGTAAATATATATTTATGAATTTATAAATTGTACTTAAATTTTGAACTTAATTTTGAACCTACATTTTTGATTTAAGTTGAATGCTGGGTTCAAAAATGTTCAAACAACATACACTTAATAACCTCGATGGATAATTAATATATGTATATATTTAATTAAGTATATATATATATATATATATATATATATATATAAATATATATATATATCTATTTCATTGATATATTTAATAACATTTAATTATATTTTATGTTATATATATATATTTAACTAATACCAATAAAATAATTCAATACAAGATAGTATATACTATCATATGATATATATATATATATATATATATATATATATATACGATATCGCAGGGGAAGGGGGAGGAGGAGGCCCCCCTCTAAGTGAAGTCTTAGGGTAGTAACGATAGTAGTACGTCCAAGAAGCGTAAAATACAGGTAGTTGTTCATAATATATATATATATATATATATGTATATAAGACTTTACTTAGAGGGGGGCCTCCTCCTCCCCCTTCCCCTGGAGGCGCTAGTAGTAGTTGCGAGGACTTGTGGTGCTATTAATAATCTTTTCAATAGTTTCTTCTAATCCAAGCGCAAATAGAACTACAATTTTAATCATGATTATATTGATACTATAATTGGAAATTATTTTGAACTAATTGCTCAATATTGAATATATAACACTATCTAGTCCCGGTTTCTCAGTAAATAAGAGCACATTCACTTACTGCTACTGACTGGCATGCTTAATTTAGATTTTTAAATTGTATTCGTTGTACAGTAACATTATTTTTAAGATAAGGTAACAAATTAAATCAAAACATTTGTAATATTGATCACACGATATCGCAGTAAAATCCACTTTCGTAGTGAGTTTTAGAACAATGTTATGAAATAATATGTACAAACAATTTAAAATTAACATTTTTTTAGATAAAAATAATATCATTTAAACATATATGTTTATATATACTATAGTATTCCCATATTGCATAGTAATGCTGATAATTGTTGTATAACTATACATATTTAATAAATATACAAATATTCATGATTTAATGTGTTATGGTATACTATGTATTATTAATATATTAAACATGCATGCATAATTCTAATCTACACCATGTCAAATGTTTATGTGATATTATATACTGTATGGGAAAATGGAAAGTTGGACCATATATATATTGACCCACTATAGTGCAAGCTGAAACCTTCTCAAAATGTCTGCAATTAATAAAGGGTACTTATATGTATAAGTTTATTTGAAGACGCAATACCTCATTATAATTACTATAATATGAATACCGGTGTGTTTTTCAATTTGAAATATGTAATTAATTATTTAAATGTTACTAATTATTAATACTTTATCTACTGTTAAGGTAAGTATTAACTCACATTCATATTACATTATTTAACAACTTTTTTCTTGTTGAATTCTATTAACAATTATTTAACCTAATTTTTATTTTATAATCAAAATAAAAGGTTTAATTTGTGAAGAATAAGTATAGGCTACTATACTGGCTACTATGATTAGTGATAATAAATAACCTACTATACATATAGGTGCTACCTAAACTGATTTACACCTGCTCTTATTTATACTTTTCTTACATCGCTTCAGAATCATTACGGTTACGTAACATAGGTTTTGTGTTTTGATTCAGCTATAGCCATAGAGAACGAAGTGACTTCGTTCTCTATGGCTATAGCTATCATATAGGATATTATATGAAAGTCGTAATTCAACTGTCCCGTTCTTAATTTAGTTATCATTAGATTCAGTGATTTTAATGTGAGGGCTATTTCAAAAATAATTTTTAATTTTTAATTGAATATGAAAAAAATAAAAATAAAATACATTCACTGATTAATATTAAATCGATTGGATTATGTTACAAATTATTATTAAAAAAAATGTTTTTGTGTTGGCAAAAATTAAAAATAGGAGGTGGGGGGGTGGGGTAACATAATAATTTGGGCAATTACACACAAAAAAACATCCGTTCAAAACGAATTACTTAAATATTTCTATTTAGTGTATACTGCACTGCACAAACTTTGCATTTTGTTGAGGTTAACATTACAATCTCCAATTGGTAATGCGAAAATATGTTTGGATATTATTGATGTGGCTTTTAAGTATTAACATTCAATATTGAATACATGTATAATAACGCTGCAGTGTTCTTTTGAATCAGCTGAGGGTTTAATAGTAATCGAGAACTCCTTTACATCACCAATATTTACTATGTAGATTAGTGATTCCTATTGAGATGCCGATTAATATAATAGTGTTCTATTTTATAACTTCGGGTTAATACGTTTTCATTTCGTGCGTTGATTAATAATCCGCCCTTTGAGGTATTGTTAGGCGTGATTGTATAGATATGATTGTGGTCAATAAAAGTCGAATGATTTTGTATGTTTATTGATTGTTAGTAATAGTAATAGGATCAATAGACTTATAAATGTATATAGAAGGTACACCATCGCGAGGGGCGATCATGCGTGACATGTTATGCGGCCTGCCAATATAGTATGTTTTGATTGTACAATGGCGTCCATTAGGCATGTAAGCAGCCTGTCAATAAACGCACATAGGAACATTATATTAGAAATAGATAACTCGCCCCGAAGGAATACAAAGTAGTCTATAGCGTTTATAACAGAAGTATTGTTGTTGTTACCATGATAACGTTGTTATCTTAGTCAAAGTTCCTAGCTGTTCATAGTTAACTGAATAATCGTGATATATACTGATTCTACTGTAGTATTTATTATAATTCGGAACATTTGGCGTTTACATTCTTTATGAATCGTTCTTACAATGTAAAATGTTATACGTACACACATTACATATAGCTTTACATATCAATTGCATTTATTACATGTATGAGAACAAGAACAGCACAGATACATGTGTCTATTGTGTTTTGTTCTCATCCCTTCCATGCGTAAAGAGTTGGGCTTCAGTAATCGTCAAGCTGGGCCTTTACGTAACTTACTATCAAGGTCATGTCCTTACTATTGTCCTATCCTACACTGGAGTTTGTCAGGTAGTCGTAGAGATTAACCACGATGCACTTTTATTATGATTGCGTGGTTTTATTACGTGTTTACGAAGTTATCGGCATACCTACTCCTACAGCCTGTTTCTATATTTAGTAGTCTGACTCATCGGCCATCATCGAACCTGTGTAGAATACCAATCGCTATCGGAGAAAGTGTCCTTCTACTTCTGCAGCTAGGTCACGTGACTAGGGTGTGACCTCTGTAGCAGGAAGTGGTCAGATGTACAGCTGGACACGTGACATAGCGTAGATACAACGCGCTATATCGTGACGTTAGTCTCTGCTTATGTCCTTGCTATAACTACACCAGTCTTAGTCCGAATCCTCAGCCCATAACTTACCGGAATGTAATGTATACAAGCTATAGCTATCGGAGTAATGGCATAATGATCCCTCTCCTATATATATATATATATATATATATATATATATATATATATATATATATATAGTATATATATACCACGCAAAGCGGAAATCGTTTGATAAGCAACTAATAGGTACAAACGCACCTACTATAGTACTTCGTATATACACTTATACCATATTTTATATATAGATAGGATAGGATAGGATGGTTTATTTATACACCAAATATGGTAAAGAGAGATTACCCTCACTGGTGTTGTGAACGAACAAACAAAACGAAACAATAACATTAAATAAGGTAGCAATATAATATATAAAAATAGAGATGGAACCAGATCAACATCAAGGAGAGGGCAGATAGTATATATTTATAGTGTATCTATGTATGAGAATGTATTCTACGTAAACACATATATGTTAAATATATGTATGCCTTACGTTTCAAACTAATTGCGCATTGACCAGGTGTAGGAATATATCCCTATATATATCCCTACACTCTAGTGTTGCACACTCTAGTGTTGCACACTCTAGTGTTGCACACTCTAGTGTTGCACACTCTAGTGTTGCACACTCTAGTGATTACCCGAGCTATAACGTACACGTAGAACAGGGGAACACTTCCTGAATATGTATATTAGTAATGCAATCGAATTCTACTATCAGAGTATCGGTACAGTATCGGTTCGAGTCCGAGTATTGCTATTCGAGTATCGGTATAGTATCAGTTCGAAATATTCCGGGTATCAGTTCGAGTCCGAGTTCGGAATATTATAATATTGAGTACCTGTATCAGTTCGATATGCTTGAGTATCATTTTATATACATAAATATATATATATATATATATATATATATATATATATAAACATTGTATATATTTATAGTATATTTAAGTTTATTATAAATACTTGTATTCCCTATATTACATTTATTTTATTATGACAAATATTTTGATTGGTCGAAATATAGTTACAGTTAGTTATTATTATCCAATCAATAACGAACACATATATTTATTTTGTTTACATAGGTTACGTTATATTATCCATAAATTGTTATTGTTAATATTATTTTTCTCAAGTGTAGATCAGTATTCAATACTACAAATTAAGTAGGTATATATATATTATATAAATTAGGTTATATAATTATAACATATTGTAACAATTAGTAATATAAACAATATATATTTAATAATATGAATTAAACTACAACTAATATAACTATACCTAACTAATAGTTAAACTATTAATTTAATTATAATTATAATATTATATTTGTAATTTATATATATATATATATATATATAATACTATTTTAAATAGTAACTATTTACATATTTAATATATATTATTATAAGATCATCATATATATTTTATAGAATATTTATTGTTTTTCTATTTTCAAATAATTATATTTAATTATTAATTGTTAATTGCTTTTCTATAATTATTATATGTAATTAATGTTTGTTTATTTATTATTTATTATTAATTCAAATTTAATTTGAAATTAGGTTTCATTGAAATGGATGTCCCTGCAATGTCCCTGTCAATACGATGTCTCTGTAATAATTAATATGGAATATACTGACATTATTACACAATGATATGAAGTGATGTATATGCTAGTACAAACATTATATACTTGTAGAATATCACAGTATACCTACTCATTAAATATTGTTTTAATTAATTGTTTAAATTAAAACTCGTAGATCTGTAAAAGTAAAATTTTCGTAGATTAGTGGGTTTAGCAGATAATTTCTAAAATAGATATACATACCGATATATTTTCTAAAAAATAAAATTTATTATTTGTAAATTTTTTTAAATTATTGTGTATATATATACACTATAGTGTGGCCCCTTATAAAATAATAGTAATTATATATAATAAATATATAAATTAAGTCATCTAATATAAAGGAAAGTCTATTTAATTATATATATATATATATATATATATATATATATATATATATTTGGTAAACCCGATTAAATAAATGTTCACTTAGGTTGTATGGTCTTGATCTTTCGCTAAATTTATAAATCATTACTATATTATTGAATATGTATTGCTACAATAACTTTTCATCTATCTAACACCATCACTACTAAAATGGATACGTCGTTATCGACAGAGAAAAGAGAACACCACTTCATATATTTGTAAATTAATTTGGTGAATTTTGTATCTCGTGACCGAGAAAACCCGAAAAATTGATTTTTTGCCATTGAAATGATTTTTTGTCAAATAAAATCTTCTTAGATTACTTAAAATACTTAAAATCTTTTTTTTTTTAAATATTTTAAAAATTTTTTTTGAAATATTTTCAAATATTAAAAAAAAAAAATTAGCAAATATTTTTTTTAATATATTTGTAATTTTTTTTCGACATCTAAAAAAAATATATTTTGTATTTTTTAAAGTATTATTTGAAATATTTTTCAATTAGTATTTTGAATTAATATTATTTGATATAATATTTATTAGGATATAATAATTATAAGATATAAATATTATATTTAAAAAAATATTTGTAGAACAAAAATATATTTGAAATTTTTTTCCCCAATTTTTGAAAAATACTAGATAAGAAAATAATCAATAACCGACCAACGCCGGTTCGGGTAAGGCCCTTTTTTTAATTATTAAATTGTGTTGAAATATTTTTTTGAAATATTTTTGGAATTTTATTTGAAATATTTAAAAATAAAATGTTTAATTATTTTTATTATTTTTTTCGACATATTTTCAAAATATATTTTGTAATATTTTTTATATTACTTTTATTTTATAAAATATTATTTGAAATATTTTTCAAATAATATCAATAATATCATATATCATAGATCCATATATATCTTACATTCTTGGAATAGTAAATATCGAGAGTTTAAATTACAAGATTGTAAGATATATATATATATATATATATATATATATATATATATATATATATATATATATATCTATTTCATTGATATATTTAATAACATTTAATTATATTTTATGTTATATATATATTTAACTAATACCAATAAAATAATTCAATACAAGATAGTATATACTATCATATATATATATATATATATATATATATATATATATATATATATACGATATCGCAGGGGAAGGGGGAGGAGGAGGCCCCCCTCTAAGTGAAGTCTTAGGGTAGTAACGATAGTAGTACGTCCAAGAAGCGTAAAATACAGGTAGTTGTTCATAATATATATATATATATATGTATATAATACTTTACTTAGAGGGGGGCCTCCTCCTCCCCCTTCCCCTGGAGGCGCTAGTAGTAGTTGCGAGGACTTGTGGTGCTATTAATAATCTTTTCAATAGTTTCTTCTAATCCAAGCGCAAATAGAACTACAATTTTAATCATGATTATATTGATACTATAATTGGAAATCATTTTGAACTAATTGCTCAATATTGAATATATAACAATTGAATATTGATGAAATATATTCGAATATATCATTTTATTATTATTGAGTTTAAGATATATTTTATAATATATGAGTTAATAATTTACGGATAATAAATATAATATAAATGGTAAATATATATTTATGAATTTATAAATTGTACTTAAATTTTGAATTTAAGTAAACTTAATTTTGAACCTACATTTTTGATTTAAGTTGAATGCTGGGTTCAAAAATGTTCAAACAACATACACTTAATAACCTCGATGGATAATTAATATATGTATATATTTAATTAAGTATATATATATATATATATATATATATATATATATATATATATTATCTTAATATATGTATATGTTAAAACTACCTAAAACTCGACTATAAAAACTCGAATATTTTCAAACATTTAAAAAAAAAAAATTTGTAAATATTTTTTAAAATATATTTATAATTTTTTTTCGACATTTTTTAAATATATATTTTATATATTTTTTGTATTTTTTAAAATATTATTTGAAATATTTGTTTATATTTTTCAATTAGAATTATTATTATTTGATATACTATTTATTAGGATAAAATAAATATTATATTTAAATAAATATTTGTAGAACATTTTTTTTAAATATATTTTGAAATTTGTTTGAATTTTTTTTCCCCAATTATTGAAAAATAATAGATAGGAAAATAATCAATAACCGAGCAACGCCGGTTCGTGTACGGCTTTTTTTTTAATTATTAAATTTTATTTAAATATTTTTTTGTAAATATGTGTAAACATTTTTTTGAAATATTTTTGGAATTTTATTTGAAATATTTAAAAATAAAATGTTTAAATATTTTTATTATTTTTTTCGACATATTTTCAAAATATATTTTGTAATATTTTTTATATTACTTTTATTTTATAAAATATTATTTGAAATATTTTTCAAATAATATCAATATCATATATCATAGATCCATATATATCTTACATTCTTGGAATAGTAAATATCGAGAGTTTAAATTACAAGATTGTAAGATATATATATATATATATATATATATATATATATATATATATATATATATATCTATTTCATTGATATATTTAATAACATTTAATTATATTTTATGTTATATATATATTTAACTAATACCAATAAAATAATTCAATACAAGATAGTATATACTATCATATGATATATATATATATATATATATATATATATATATACGATATCGCAGGGGAAGGGGGAGGAGGAGGCCCCCCTCTAAGTGAAGTCTTAGGGTAGTAACGATAGTAGTACGTCCAAGAAGCGTAAAATACAGGTAGTTGTTCATAATATATATATATATATATATATATATGTATATAAGACTTTACTTAGAGGGGGGCCTCCTCCTCCCCCTTCCCCTGGAGGCGCTAGTAGTAGTTGCGAGGACTTGTGGTGCTATTAATAATCTTTTCAATAGTTTCTTCTAATCCAAGCGCAAATAGAACTACAATTTTAATCATGATTATATTGATACTATAATTGGAAATCATTTTGAACTAATTGCTCAATATTGAATATATAACAATTGAATATTGATGAAATATATTCGAATATATCATTTTATTATTATTGAGTTTAAGATATATTTTATAATATATGAGTTAATAATTTACGGATAATAAATATAATATAAATGGTAAATATATATTTATGAATTTATAAATTGTACTTAAATTTTGAATTTAAGTAAACTTAATTTTGAACCTACATTTTTGATTTAAGTTGAATGCTGGGTTCAAAAATGTTCAAACAACATACACTTAATAACCTCGATGGATAATTAATATATGTATATATTTAATTAAGTATATATATATATATATATATATATATATATATATATATAAATATATATATATCTATTTCATTGATATATTTAATAACATTTAATTATATTTTATGTTATATATATATATTTAACTAATACCAATAAAATAATTCAATACAAGATAGTATATACTATCATATGATATATATATATATATATATATATATATATACGATATCGCAGGGGAAGGGGGAGGAGGAGGCCCCCCTCTAAGTGAAGTCTTAGGGTAGTAACGATAGTAGTACGTCCAAGAAGCGTAAAATACAGGTAGTTGTTCATAATATATATATATATATATATGTATATAAGACTTTACTTAGAGGGGGGCCTCCTCCTCCCCCTTCCCCTGGAGGCGCTAGTAGTAGTTGCGAGGACTTGTGGTGCTATTAATAATCTTTTCAATAGTTTCTTCTAATCCAAGCGCAAATAGAACTACAATTTTAATCATGATTATATTGATACTATAATTGGAAATCATTTTGAACTAATTGCTCAATATTGAATATATAACATTTGAATATTGATGAAATATATTCGAATATATAATTTTATTATTATTGAGTTTAAGATATATTTTATAATATATGAGTTAATAATTTACGGATAATAAATATAATATAAATGGTAAATATATATTTATGAATTTAAAATTGTACTTAAATTTTGAATTTAAGTAAACTTAATTTTGAACCTACATTTTTGATTTAAGTTGAATGCTGGGTTCAAAAATGTTCAAACAACATACACTTAATAACCTCGATGGATAATTAATATATGTATATATTTAATTAAGTATATATATATATATATATATATATATATATATATATATATATATATATTATCTTAATATATGTATATGTTAAAACTACCTAAAACTCGACTATAAAAACTCGAATATTTTCAAACATTTAAAAAAAAAAAATTTGTAAATATTTTTTAAAATATATTTATAATTTTTTTTCGACATTTATTAAATATATATTTTATATATTTTTTGTATTTTTTAAAATATTATTTGAAATATTTGTTTATATTTTTCAATTAGAATTATTATTATTTGATATACTATTTATTAGGATAAAATAAATATTATATTTAAATAAATATTTGTAGAACATTTTTTTAAAATATATTTTGAAATTTTTTTGAATTTTTTTTCCCCAATTTTTGAAAAATAATAGATAGGAAAATAATCAATAACCGAGCAACGCCGGTTCGGGTACGGTTTTTTTTTAATTATTAAATTTTTTTTAAATATTTGTAAAAATTTTTTTGAAATATTTTTGGAATTTTATTTGAAATATTTAAAAATAAAATGTTTAATTATTTTTATTATTTTTTTCGACATATTTTCAAAATATATTTTGTTATATTTTTTATATTACTTTTATTTTATAAAATATTATTTGAAATATTTTTCAAATAATATCAATAATATCATATATCATAGATCCATATATATCTTACATTCTTGGAATAGTAAATATCGAGAGTTTAAATTACAAGATTGTAAGATATATATATATATATATATATATATATATATATATCTATTTCATTGATATATTTAATAACATTTAATTATATTTTATGTTATATATATATTTAACTAATACCAATAAAATAATTCAATACAAGATAGTATATACTATCATATGATATATATATATATATATATATATATATATACGATATCGCAGGGGAAGGGGGAGGAGGAGGCCCCCCTCTAAGTGAAGTCTTAGGGTAGTAACGATAGTAGTACGTCCAAGAAGCGTAAAATACAGGTAGTTGTTCATAATATATATATATATATATATGTATATAAGACTTTACTTAGAGGGGGGCCTCCTCCTCCCCCTTCCCCTGGAGGCGCTAGTAGTAGTTGCGAGGACTTGTGGTGCTATTAATAATCTTTTCAATAGTTTCTTCTAATCCAAGCGCAAATAGAACTACAATTTTAATCATGATTATATTGATACTATAATTGGAAATCATTTTGAACTAATTGCTCAATATTGAATATATAACAATTGAATATTGATGAAATATATTCGAATATATCATTTTATTATTATTGAGTTTAAGATATATTTTATAATATATGAGTTAATAATTTACGGATAATAAATATAATATAAATGGTAAATATATATTTATGAATTTATAAATTGTACTTAAATTTTGAATTTAAGTAAACTTAATTTTGAACCTACATTTTTGATTTAAATTGAATGCTGGGTTCAAAAATGTTCAAACAACATACACTTAATAACCTCGATGGATAATTAATATATGTATATATTTAATTAAGTATATATATATATATATATATATATATAAATATATATATATCTATTTCATTGATATATTTAATAACATTTAATTATATTTTATGTTATATATATATATTTAACTAATACCAATAAAATAATTCAATACAAGATAGTATATACTATCATATGATATATATATATATATATATATATACGATATCGCAGGGGAAGGGGGAGGAGGAGGCCCCCCTCTAAGTGAAGTCTTAGGGTAGTAACGATAGTAGTACGTCCAAGAAGCGTAAAATACAGGTAGTTGTTCATAATATATATATATATATATGTATATAAGACTTTACTTAGAGGGGGGCCTCCTCCTCCCCCTTCCCCTGGAGGCGCTAGTAGTAGTTGCGAGGACTTGTGGTGCTATTAATAATCTTTTCAATAGTGTCTTCTAATCCAAGCGCAAATAGAACTACAATTTTAATCATGATTATATTGATACTATAATTGGAAATCATTTTGAACTAATTGCTCAATATTGAATATATAACAATTGAATATTGATGAAATATATTCGAATATATCATTTTATTATTATTGAGTTTAAGATATATTTTATAATATATGAGTTAATAATTTACGGATAATAAATATAATATAAATGGTAAATATATATTTATGAATTTATAAATTGTACTTAAATTTTGAATTTAAGTAAACTTAATTTTGAACCTACATTTTTGATTTAAGTTGAATGCTGGGTTCAAAAAATGGCAAACAACATACACTTAATAACCTCGATGGATAATTAATATATGTATATATTTAATTAAGTATATATATATATATATATATATATATATATATATATATATATATTATCTTAATATATGTATATGTTAAAACTACCTAAAACTCGACTATAAAAACTCGAATATTTTCAAACATTTAAAAAAAAAAAATTTGTAAATATTTTTTAAAATATATTTATAATTTTTTTTCGACATTTTTTAAATATATATTTTATATATTTTTTGTATTTTTTAAAATATTATTTGAAATATTTGTTTATATTTTTCAATTAGAATTATTATTATTTGATATACTATTTATTAGGATAAAATAAATATTATATTTAAATAAATATTTGTAGAACATTTTTTTTAAATATATTTTGAAATTTGTTTGAATTTTTTTTCCCCAATTATTGAAAAATAATAGATAGGAAAATAATCAATAACCGAGCAACGCCGGTTCGTGTACGGCTTTTTTTTTAATTATTAAATTTTATTTAAATATTTTTTTGTAAATATGTGTAAACATTTTTTTGAAATATTTTTGGAATTTTATTTGAAATATTTAAAAATAAAATGTTTAAATATTTTTATTATTTTTTTCGACATATTTTCAAAATATATTTTGTAATATTTTTTATATTACTTTTATTTTATAAAATATTATTTGAAATATTTTTCAAATAATATCAATATCATATATCATAGATCCATATATATCTTACATTCTTGGAATAGTAAATATCGAGAGTTTAAATTACAAGATTGTAAGATATATATATATATATATATATATATATATATATATATATATATATATATATATATATATATATATATATATATATATATATATATCTATTTCATTGATATATTTAATAACATTTAATTATATTTTATGTTATATATATATTTAACTAATACCAATAAAATAATTCAATACAAGATAGTATATACTATCATATTATATATATATATATATATATATATATATATATATATATATACGATATCGCAGGGGAAGGGGGAGGAGGAGGCCCCCCTCTAAGTGAAGTCTTAGGGTAGTAACGATAGTAGTACGTCCAAGAAGCGTAAAATACAGGTAGTTGTTCATAATATATATATATATATATATATATGTATATAAGACTTTACTTAGAGGGGGGTCTCCTCCTCCCCCTTCCCCTGGAGGCGCTAGTAGTAGTTGCGAGGACTTGTGGTGCTATTAATAATCTTTTCAATAGTTTCTTCTAATCCAAGCGCAAATAGAACTACAATTTTAATCATGATTATATTGATACTATAATTGGAAATCATTTTGAACTAATTGCTCAATATTGAATATATAACAATTGAATATTGATGAAATATATTCGAATATATCATTTTATTATTATTGAGTTTAAGATATATTTTATAATATATGAGTTAATAATTTACGGATAATAAATATAATATAAATGGTAAATATATATTTATGAATTTATAAATTGTACTTAAATTTTGAACTTAATTTTGAACCTACATTTTTGATTTAAGTTGAATGCTGGGTTCAAAAATGTTCAAACAACATACACTTAATAACCTCGATGGATAATTAATATATGTATATATTTAATTAAGTATATATATATATATATATATATATATATATATATATATATATAAATATATATATATATCTATTTCATTGATATATTTAATAACATTTAATTATATTTTATGTTATATATATATATTTAACTAATACCAATAAAATAATTCAATACAAGATAGTATATACTATCATATGATATATATATATATATATATATATATATATATATATATATATATACGATATCGCAGGGGAAGGGGGAGGAGGAGGCCCCCCTCTAAGTGAAGTCTTAGGGTAGTAACGATAGTAGTACGTCCAAGAAGCGTAAAATACAGGTAGTTGTTCATAATATATATATATATATATATATGTATATAAGACTTTACTTAGAGGGGGGCCTCCTCCTCCCCCTTCCCCTGGAGGCGCTAGTAGTAGTTGCGAGGACTTGTGGTGCTATTAATAATCTTTTCAATAGTTTCTTCTAATCCAAGCGCAAATAGAACTACAATTTTAATCATGATTATATTGATACTATAATTGGAAATTATTTTGAACTAATTGCTCAATATTGAATATATAACAATTGAATATTGATGAAATATATTCGAATATATCATTTTATTATTATTGAGTTTAAGATATATTTTATAATATATGAGTTAATAATTTACGGATAATAAATATAATATAAATGGTAAATATATATTTATGAATTTATAAATTGTACTTAAATTTTGAACTTAATTTTGAACCTACATTTTTGATTTAAGTTGAATGCTGGGTTCAAAAATGTTCAAACAACATACACTTAATAACCTCGATGGATAATTAATATATGTATATATTTAATTAAGTATATATATATATATATATATATATATATATATATATATATATAAATATATATATATCTATTTCATTGATATATTTAATAACATTTAATTATATTTTATGTTATATATATATATTTAACTAATACCAATAAAATAATTCAATACAAGATAGTATATACTATCATATGATATATATATATATATATATATATATATATATATATATATATATATATATACGATATCGCAGGGGAAGGGGGAGGAGGAGGCCCCCCTCTAAGTGAAGTATTAGGGTAGTAACGATAGTAGTACGTCCAAGAAGCGTAAAATACAGGTAGTTGTTCATAATATATATATATATATATATATGTATATAAGACTTTACTTAGAGGGGGGCCTCCTCCTCCCCCTTCCCCTGGAGGCGCTAGTAGTAGTTGCGAGGACTTGTGGTGCTATTAATAATCTTTTCAATAGTTTCTTCTAATCCAAGCGCAAATAGAACTACAATTTTAATCATGATTATATTGATACTATAATTGGAAATTATTTTGAACTAATTGCTCAATATTGAATATATAACAATTGAATATTGATGAAATATATTCGAATATATCATTTTATTATTATTGAGTTTAAGATATATTTTATAATATATGAGTTAATAATTTACGGATCATAAATATAATATAAATGGTAAATATATATTTATGAATTTATAAATTGTACTTAAATTTTGAATTTAAGTAAACTTAATTTTGAACCTACATTTTTGATTTAAGTTGAATGCTGGGTTCAAAAATGTTCAAACAACATACACTTAATAACCTCGATGGATAATTAATATATGTATATATTTAATTAAGTATATATATATATATATATATTATCTTAATATATGTATATGTTAAAACTACCTAAAACTCGACTATAAAAACTCGAATATTTTCAAACATTTAAAAAAAAAAAATTTGTAAATATTTTTTAAAATATATTTATAATTTTTTTTCGACATTTTTTAAATATATATTTTATATATTTTTTGTATTTTTTAAAATATTATTTGAAATATTTGTTTATATTTTTCAATTAGAATTATTATTATTTGATATAATATTTATTAGGATAAAATAAATATTATATTTAAATAAATATTTGTAGAACATTTTTTTAAAATATATTTTGAAATTTTTTTGAATTTTTTTTCCCCAATTTTTGAAAAATAATAGATAGGAAAATAATCAATAACCGAGCAACGCCGGTTCGGGTACGGTTTTTTTTTAATTATTACATTTTTTTTAAATATTTGTAAACATTTTTTTGAAATATTTTTGGAATTTTATTTGAAATATTTAAAAATAAAATGTTTAATTATTTTTATTATTTTTTTCGACATATTTTCAAAATATATTTTGTAATATTTTTTATATTACTTTTATTTTATAAAATATTATTTGAAATATTTTTCAAATAATATCAATAATATCATATATCATAGATCCATATATATCTTACATTCTTGGAATAGTAAATATCGAGAGTTTAAATTACAAGATTGTAAGATATATATATATATATATATATATATATATATATATATATATATATATATATATATATATATATATATCTATTTCATTGATATATTTAATAACATTTAATTATATTTTATGTTATATATATATTTAACTAATACCAATAAAATAATTCAATACAAGATAGTATATACTATCATATGATATATATATATATATATATATATATATATATATATACGATATCGCAGGGGAATGGGGAGGAGGAGGCCCCCCTCTAAGTGAAGTATTAGGGTAGTAACGATAGTACTACGTCCAAGAAGCGTAAAATACAGGTAGTTGTTCATAATATATATATATATGTATATAAGACTTTACTTAGAGGGGGGCCTCCTCCTCCCCCTTCCCCTGGAGGCGCTAGTGGTAGTTGCGAGGACTTGTGGTGCTATTAATAATCTTTTCAATAGTTTTCTTCTAATCCAAGCGCAAATAGAACTACAATTTTAATCATGATTATATTGATACTATAATTGGAAATCATTTTGAACTAATTGCTCAATATTGAATATATAACAATTGAATATTGATGAAATATATTCGAATATATCATTTTATTATTATTGAGTTTAAGATATATTTTATAATATATGAATTAATAATTTACGGATAATAAATATAATATAAATGGTAAATATATATTTATGAATTTATAAATTGTACTTAAATTTTGAACTTAATTTTGAACCTACATTTTTGATTTAAGTTGAATGCTGGGTTCAAAAATGTTCAAACAACATACACTTAATAACCTCGATGGATAATTAATATATGTATATATTTAATTAAGTATATATATATATATATATATATATATATATATATATATATATATATAAATATATATATATCTATTTCATTGATATATTTAATAACATTTAATTATATTTTATGTTATATATATATATTTAACTAATACCAATAAAATAATTCAATACAAGATAGTATATACTATCATATGATATATATATATATATATATATATATATATATATATATATATATACGATATCGCAGGGGAAGGGGGAGGAGGAGGCCCCCCTCTAAGTGAAGTCTTAGGGTAGTAACGATAGTAGTACGTCCAAGAAGCGTAAAATACAGGTAGTTGTTCATAATATATATATATATATATGTATATAAGACTTTACTTAGAGGGGGGCCTCCTCCTCCCCCTTCCCCTGGAGGCGCTAGTAGTAGTTGCGAGGACTTGTGGTGCTATTAATAATCTTTTCAATAGTTTCTTCTAATCCAAGCGCAAATAGAACTACAATTTTAATCATGATTATATTGATACTATAATTGGAAATTATTTTGAACTAATTGCTCAATATTGAATATATAACAATTGAATATTGATGAAATATATTCGAATATATCATTTTATTATTATTGAGTTTAAGATATATTTTATAATAGTATTAAGTAAAATAGTAATAATAGTAATAATGAGTTAATAATTTACGGATCATAAATATAATATAAATGGTAAATATATATTTATGAATTTATAAATTGTACTTAAATTTTGAATTTAAGTAAACTTAATTTTGAACCTACATTTTTGATTTAAGTTGAATGCTGTGTTCAAAAATGTTCAAACAACATACACTTAATAACCTCGATGGATAATTAATATATGTATATATTTAATTAAGTATATATATATATATATATATATATATATATATATATATATATATTATCTTAATATATGTATATGTTAAAACTACCTAAAACTCGACTATAAAAACTCGAATATTTTCAAACATCTAAAAAAAAAAAATTTGTAAATATTTTTTAAAATATATTTATAATTTTTTTTCGACATTTTTTAAATATATATTTTATATATTTTTTGTATTTTTTAAAATATTATTTGAAATATTTGTTTATATTTTTCAATTAGAATTATTATTATTTGATATACTATTATTAGGATAAAATAAATATTATATTTAAATAAATATTTGTAGAACATTTTTTTTAAATATATTTTGAAATTTGTTTGAATTTTTTTTCCCCAATTATTGAAAAATAATAGATAGGAAAATAATCAATAACCGAGCAACGCCGGTTCGTGTACGGCTTTTTTTTTAATTATTAAATTTTATTTAAATATTTTTTTGTAAATATGTGTAAACATTTTTTTGAAATATTTTTGGAATTTTATTTGAAATATTTAAAAATAAAATGTTTAAATATTTTTATTATTTTTTTCGACATATTTTCAAAATATATTTTGTAATATTTTTTATATTACTTTTATTTTATAAAATATTATTTGAAATATTTTTCAAATAATATCAATATCATATATCATAGATCCATATATATCTTACATTCTTGGAATAGTAAATATCGAGAGTTTAAATTACAAGATTGTAAGATATATATATATATATATATCTATTTCATTGATATATTTAATAACATTTAATTATATTTTATGTTATATATATATTTAACTAATACCAATAAAATAATTCAATACAAGATAGTATATACTATCATATGATATATATATATATATATATATATATATATATATATATATCGTATACGATATCGCAGGGGAAGGGGGAGGAGGAGGCCCCCCTCCAAGTGAAGTCTTAGGGTAGTAACGATAGTAGTACGTCCAAGAAGCGTAAAATACAGGTAGTTGTTCATAATATATATATATATATGTATATAAGACTTTACTTAGAGGGGGGCCTCCTCCTCCCCCTTCCCCTGGAGGCGCTAGTAGTAGTTGCGAGGACTTGTGGTGCTATTAATAATCTTTTAAATAGTTTCTTCTAATCCAAGCGCAAATAGAACTACAATTTTAATCATGATTATATTGATACTATAATTGGAAATCATTTTGAACTAATTGCTCAATATTGAATATATAACAATTGAATATTGATGAAATATATTCGAATATATCATTTTATTATTATTGAGTTTAAGATATATTTTATAATATATGATTTAATAATTTACGGATAATAAATATAATATAAATGGTAAATATATATTTATGAATTTATAAATTGTACTTAAATTTTGAATTTAAGTAAACTTAATTTTGAACCTACATTTTTGATTTAAGTTGAATGCTGGGTTCAAAAATGTTCAAACAACATACACTTAATAACCTCGATGGATAATTAATATATGTATATATTTAATTAAGTATATATATATATATATATATATATATTATCTTAATATATGTATATGTTAAAACTACCTAAAACTCGACTATAAAAACTCGAATATTTTCAAACATTTAAAAAAAAAAAATTTGTAAATATTTTTTAAAATATATTTATAATTTTTTTTCGACATTTTTTAAATATATATTTTATATATTTTTTGTATTTTTTAAAATATTATTTGAAATATTTGTTTATATTTTTCAATTAGAATTATTATTATTTGATATACTATTTATTAGGATAAAATAAATATTATATTTAAATAAATATTTGTAGAACATTTTTTTTAAATATATTTTGAAATTTGTTTGAATTTTTTTTCCCCAATTATTGAAAAATAATAGATAGGAAAATAATCAATAACCGAGCAACGCCGGTTCGTGTACGGCTTTTTTTTTAATTATTAAATTTTATTTAAATATTTTTTTGTAAATATGTGTAAACATTTTTTTGAAATATTTTTGGAATTTTATTTGAAATATTTAAAAATAAAATGTTTAAATATTTTTATTATTTTTTTCGACATATTTTCAAAATATATTTTGTAATATTTTTTATATTACTTTTATTTTATAAAATATTATTTGAAATAGTTTTCAAATAATATCAATATCATATATCATAGATCCATATATATCTTACATTCTTGGAATAGTAAATATCGAGAGTTTAAATTACAAGATTGTAAGATATATATATATATATATATATATATATATATATATATATATATATATATATATATATATACATATACGATATCGCAGGGGGAGGGGGAGGAGGAGGCCCCCCTCTAAGTGAAGTCTTAGGGTAGTAACGATAGTACTACGTCCAAGAAGCGTAAAATACAGGTAGTTGTTCATAATATATATATATATATGTATATAAGACTTTACTTAGAGGGGGGCCTCCTCCTCCCCCTTCCCCTGGAGGCGCTAGTGGTAGTTGCGAGGACTTGTGGTGCTATTAATAATCTTTTCAATAGTTTTCTTCTAATCCAAGCGCAAATAGAACTACAATTTTAATCATGATTATATTGATACTATAATTGGAAATCATTTTGAACTAATTGCTCAATATTGAATATATAACAATTGAATATTGATGAAATATATTCGAATATATCATTTTATTATTATTGAGTTTAAGATATATTTTATAATATATGAGTTAATAATTTACGGATAATAAATATAATATAAATGGTAAATATATATTTATGAATTTATAAATTGTACTTAAATTTTGAACTTAATTTTGAACCTACATTTTTGATTTAAGTTGAATGCTGGGTTCAAAAATGTTCAAACAACATACACTTAATAACCTCGATGGATAATTAATATATGTATATATTTAATTAAGTATATATATATATATATATATATATATATATAAATATATATATATCTATTTCATTGATATATTTAATAACATTTAATTATATTTTATGTTATATATATATATTTAACTAATACCAATAAAATAATTCAATACAAGATAGTATATACTATCATATGATATATATATATATATATATATATATATATATATATATATATATATATATATATACGATATCGCAGGGGAAGGGGGAGGAGGAGGCCCCCCTCTAAGTGAAGTCTTAGGGTAGTAACGATAGTAGTACGTCCAAGAAGCGTAAAATACAGGTAGTTGTTCATAATATATATATATATATGTATATAAGACTTTACTTAGAGGGGGGCCTCCTCCTCCCCCTTCCCCTGGAGGCGCTAGTAGTAGTTGCGAGGACTTGTGGTGCTATTAATAATCTTTTCAATAGTTTCTTCTAATCCAAGCGCAAATAGAACTACAATTTTAATCATGATTATATTGATACTATAATTGGAAATTATTTTGAACTAATTGCTCAATATTGAATATATAACAATTGAATATTGATGAAATATATTCGAATATATCATTTTATTATTATTGAGTTTAAGATATATTTTATAATAGTATTAAGTAAAATAGTAATAATAGTAATAATGAGTTAATAATTTACGGATCATAAATATAATATAAATGGTAAATATATATTTATGAATTTATAAATTGTACTTAAATTTTGAATTTAAGTAAACTTAATTTTGAACCTACATTTTTGATTTAAGTTGAATGCTGTGTTCAAAAATGTTCAAACAACATACACTTAATAACCTCGATGGATAATTAATATATGTATATATTTAATTAAGTATATATATATATATATATATATATATATATATTATCTTAATATATGTATATGTTAAAACTACCTAAAACTCGACTATAAAAACTCGAATATTTTCAAACATCTAAAAAAAAAAAATTTGTAAATATTTTTTAAAATATATTACAATATATTTAAAATATTTGTTTATATTTTTCAATTAGAATTATTATTATTTGATATACTATTATTAGGATAAAATAAATATTATATTTAAATAAATATTTGTAGAACATTTTTTTTAAATATATTTTGAAATTTGTTTGAATTTTTTTTCCCCAATTATTGAAAAATAATAGATAGGAAAATAATCAATAACCGAGCAACGCCGGTTCGTGTACGGCTTTTTTTTTAATTATTAAATTTTATTTAAATATTTTTTTGTAAATATGTGTAAACATTTTTTTGAAATATTTTTGGAATTTTATTTGAAATATTTAAAAATAAAATGTTTAAATATTTTTATTATTTTTTTCGACATATTTTCAAAATATATTTTGTAATATTTTTTATATTACTTTTATTTTATAAAATATTATTTGAAATATTTTTCAAATAATATCAATATCATATATCATAGATCCATATATATCTTACATTCTTGGAATAGTAAATATCGAGAGTTTAAATTACAAGATTGTAAGATATATATATATATATATATATCTATTTCATTGATATATTTAATAACATTTAATTATATTTTATGTTATATATATATTTAACTAATACCAATAAAATAATTCAATACAAGATAGTATATACTATCATATGATATATATATATATATATATATATATATATATATCGTATACGATATCGCAGGGGAAGGGGGAGGAGGAGGCCCCCCTCTAAGTGAAGTCTTAGGGTAGTAACGATAGTAGTACGTCCAAGAAGCGTAAAATACAGGTAGTTGTTCATAATATATATATATATATATATGTATATAAGACTTTACTTAGAGGGGGGACTCCTCCTCCCCCTTCCCCTGGAGGCGCTAGTAGTAGTTGCGAGGACTTGTGGTGCTATTAATAATCTTTTCAATAGTTTCTTCTAATCCAAGCGCAAATAGAACTACAATTTTAATCATGATTATATTGATACTATAATTGGAAATCATTTTGAACTAATTGCTCAATATTGAATATATAACAATTGAATATTGATGAAATATATTCGAATATATCATTTTATTATTATTGAGTTTAAGATATATTTTATAATATATGAGTTAATAATTTACGGATAATAAATATAATATAAATGGTAAATATATATTTATGAATTTATAAATTGTACTTAAATTTTGAACTTAATTTTGAACCTACATTTTTGATTTAAGTTGAATGCTGGGTTCAAAAATGTTCAAACAACATACACTTAATAACCTCGATGGATAATTAATATATGTATATATTTAATTAAGTATATATATATATATATATATATATATATATAAATATATATATATCTATTTCATTGATATATTTAATAACATTTAATTATATTTTATGTTATATATATATATTTAACTAATACCAATAAAATAATTCAATACAAGATAGTATATACTATCATATGATATATATATATATATATATATATATATATATATATATATATATATATATATATATATACGATATCGCAGGGGAAGGGGGAGGAGGAGGCCCCCCTCTAAGTGAAGTCTTAGGGTAGTAACGATAGTAGTACGTCCAAGAAGCGTAAAATACAGGTAGTTGTTCATAATATATATATATATATGTATATAAGACTTTACTTAGAGGGGGGCCTCCTCCTCCCCCTTCCCCTGGAGGCGCTAGTAGTAGTTGCGAGGACTTGTGGTGCTATTAATAATCTTTTCAATAGTTTCTTCTAATCCAAGCGCAAATAGAACTACAATTTTAATCATGATTATATTGATACTATAATTGGAAATTATTTTGAACTAATTGCTCAATATTGAATATATAACAATTGAATATTGATGAAATATATTCGAATATATCATTTTATTATTATTGAGTTTAAGATATATTTTATAATAGTATTAAGTAAAATAGTAATAATAGTAATAATGAGTTAATAATTTACGGATCATAAATATAATATAAATGGTAAATATATATTTATGAATTTATAAATTGTACTTAAATTTTGAATTTAAGTAAACTTAATTTTGAACCTACATTTTTGATTTAAGTTGAATGCTGTGTTCAAAAATGTTCAAACAACATACACTTAATAACCTCGATGGATAATTAATATATGTATATATTTAATTAAGTATATATATATATATATATATATATATATATATTATCTTAATATATGTATATGTTAAAACTACCTAAAACTCGACTATAAAAACTCGAATATTTTCAAACATCTAAAAAAAAAAAATTTGTAAATATTTTTTAAAATATATTACAATATATTTAAAATATTTGTTTATATTTTTCAATTAGAATTATTATTATTTGATATACTATTATTAGGATAAAATAAATATTATATTTAAATAAATATTTGTAGAACATTTTTTTTAAATATATTTTGAAATTTGTTTGAATTTTTTTTCCCCAATTATTGAAAAATAATAGATAGGAAAATAATCAATAACCGAGCAACGCCGGTTCGTGTACGGCTTTTTTTTTAATTATTAAATTTTATTTAAATATTTTTTTGTAAATATGTGTAAACATTTTTTTGAAATATTTTTGGAATTTTATTTGAAATATTTAAAAATAAAATGTTTAAATATTTTTATTATTTTTTTCGACATATTTTCAAAATATATTTTGTAATATTTTTTATATTACTTTTATTTTATAAAATATTATTTGAAATATTTTTCAAATAATATCAATATCATATATCATAGATCCATATATATCTTACATTCTTGGAATAGTAAATATCGAGAGTTTAAATTACAAGATTGTAAGATATATATATATATATATATATCTATTTCATTGATATATTTAATAACATTTAATTATATTTTATGTTATATATATATTTAACTAATACCAATAAAATAATTCAATACAAGATAGTATATACTATCATATGATATATATATATATATATATATATATATATATATATATATATCGTATACGATATCGCAGGGGAAGGGGGAGGAGGAGGCCCCCCTCTAAGTGAAGTCTTAGGGTAGTAACGATAGTAGTACGTCCAAGAAGCGTAAAATACAGGTAGTTGTTCATAATATATATATATATATATGTATATAAGACTTTACTTAGAGGGGGGACTCCTCCTCCCCCTTCCCCTGGAGGCGCTAGTAGTAGTTGCGAGGACTTGTGGTGCTATTAATAATCTTTTCAATAGTTTCTTCTAATCCAAGCGCAAATAGAACTACAATTTTAATCATGATTATATTGATACTATAATTGGAAATCATTTTGAACTAATTGCTCAATATTGAATATATAACAATTGAATATTGATGAAATATATTCGAATATATCATTTTATTATTATTGAGTTTAAGATATATTTTATAATATATGAGTTAATAATTTACGGATAATAAATATAATATAAATGGTAAATATATATTTATGAATTTATAAATTGTACTTAAATTTTGAATTTAAGTAAACTTAATTTTGAACCTACATTTTTGATTTAAGTTGAATGCTGGGTTCAAAAATGTTCAAACAACATACACTTAATAACCTCGATGGATAATTAATATATGTATATATTTAATTAAGTATATATATATATATATATATATATATATATATATAAATATATATATATCTATTTCATTGATATATTTAATAACATTTAATTATATTTTATGTTATATATATATATTTAACTAATACCAATAAAATAATTCAATACAAGATAGTATATACTATCATATGATATATATATATATATATATATATATATATATATATATATACGATATCGCAGGGGAAGGGGGAGGAGGAGGCCCCCCTCTAAGTGAAGTCTTAGGGTAGTAACGATAGTAGTACGTCCAAGAAGCGTAAAATACAGGTAGTTGTTCATAATATATATATATATATATATGTATATAAGACTTTACTTAGAGGGGGGCCTCCTCCTCCCCCTTCCCCTGGAGGCGCTAGTAGTAGTTGCGAGGACTTGTGGTGCTATTAATAATCTTTTCAATAGTTTCTTCTAATCCAAGCGCAAATAGAACTACAATTTTAATCATGATTATATTGATACTATAATTGGAAATTATTTTGAACTAATTGCTCAATATTGAATATATAACAATTGAATATTGATGAAATATATTCGAATATATCATTTTATTATTATTGAGTTTAAGATATATTTTATAATAGTATTAAGTAAAATAGTAATAATAGTAATAATGAGTTAATAATTTACGGATCATAAATATAATATAAATGGTAAATATATATTTATGAATTTATAAATTGTACTTAAATTTTGAATTTAAGTAAACTTAATTTTGAACCTACATTTTTGATTTAAGTTGAATGCTGTGTTCAAAAATGTTCAAACAACATACACTTAATAACCTCGATGGATAATTAATATATGTATATATTTAATTAAGTATATATATATATATATATATATATATATATATATATATATATTATCTTAATATATGTATATGTTAAAACTACCTAAAACTCGACTATAAAAACTCGAATATTTTCAAACATCTAAAAAAAAAAAATTTGTAAATATTTTTTAAAATATATTTATAATTTTTTTTCGACATTTTTTAAATATATATTTTATATATTTTTTGTATTTTTTAAAATATTATTTGAAATATTTGTTTATATTTTTCAATTAGAATTATTATTATTTGATATACTATTATTAGGATAAAATAAATATTATATTTAAATAAATATTTGTAGAACATTTTTTTTAAATATATTTTGAAATTTGTTTGAATTTTTTTTCCCCAATTATTGAAAAATAATAGATAGGAAAATAATCAATAACCGAGCAACGCCGGTTCGTGTACGGCTTTTTTTTTAATTATTAAATTTTATTTAAATATTTTTTTGTAAATATGTGTAAACATTTTTTTGAAATATTTTTGGAATTTTATTTGAAATATTTAAAAATAAAATGTTTAAATATTTTTATTATTTTTTTCGACATATTTTCAAAATATATTTTGTAATATTTTTTATATTACTTTTATTTTATAAAATATTATTTGAAATATTTTTCAAATAATATCAATATCATATATCATAGATCCATAT
This sequence comes from Osedax fenrisi, assembly GCA_964019155.1. Taxonomy (NCBI): domain Eukaryota; kingdom Metazoa; phylum Annelida; class Polychaeta; order Sabellida; family Siboglinidae; genus Osedax; species Osedax fenrisi. The sequence continues at coordinate 72,559,018 of OZ025244.1, forward strand.
ATATCTTACATTCTTGGAATAGTAAATATCGAGAGTTTAAATTACAAGATTGTAAGATATATATATATATATATATATCTATTTCATTGATATATTTAATAACATTTAATTATATTTTATGTTATATATATATTTAACTAATACCAATAAAATAATTCAATACAAGATAGTATATACTATCATATGATATATATATATATATATATATATATATATATATATATATATATATATATATATATATCGTATACGATATCGCAGGGGAAGGGGGAGGAGGAGGCCCCCCTCTAAGTGAAGTCTTAGGGTAGTATCGATAGTAGTACGTCCAAGAAGCGTAAAATACAGGTAGTTGTTCATAATATATATATATATATATGTATATAAGACTTTACTTAGAGGGGGGCCTCCTCCTCCCCCTTCCCCTGGAGGCGCTAGTAGTAGTTGCGAGGACTTGTGGTGCTATTAATAATCTTTTCAATAGTTTCTTCTAATCCAAGCGCAAATAGAACTACAATTTTAATCATGATTATATTGATACTATAATTGGAAATCATTTTGAACTAATTGCTCAATATTGAATATATAACAATTGAATATTGATGAAATATATTCGAATATATCATTTTATTATTATTGAGTTTAAGATATATTTTATAATATATGAGTTAATAATTTACGGATAATAAATATAATATAAATGGTAAATATATATTTATGAATTTATAAATTGTACTTAAATTTTGAATTTAAGTAAACTTAATTTTGAACCTACATTTTTGATTTAAGTTGAATGCTGGGTTCAAAAATGTTCAAACAACATACACTTAATAACCTCGATGGATAATTAATATATGTATATATTTAATTAAGTATATATATATATATATATATATATATATATAAATATATATATATCTATTTCATTGATATATTTAATAACATTTAATTATATTTTATGTTATATATATATATTTAACTAATACCAATAAAATAATTCAATACAAGATAGTATATACTATCATATGATATATATATATATATATATATATATATATATATATATATATATATATACGATATCGCAGGGGAAGGGGGAGGAGGAGGCCCCCCTCTAAGTGAAGTCTTAGGGTAGTAACGATAGTAGTACGTCCAAGAAGCGTAAAATACAGGTAGTTGTTCATAATATATATATATATATGTATATAAGACTTTACTTAGAGGGGGGCCTCCTCCTCCCCCTTCCCCTGGAGGCGCTAGTAGTAGTTGCGAGGACTTGTGGTGCTATTAATAATCTTTTCAATAGTTTCTTCTAATCCAAGCGCAAATAGAACTACAATTTTAATCATGATTATATTGATACTATAATTGGAAATTATTTTGAACTAATTGCTCAATATTGAATATATAACAATTGAATATTGATGAAATATATTCGAATATATCATTTTATTATTATTGAGTTTAAGATATATTTTATAATAGTATTAAGTAAAATAGTAATAATAGTAATAATGAGTTAATAATTTACGGATCATAAATATAATATAAATGGTAAATATATATTTATGAATTTATAAATTGTACTTAAATTTTGAATTTAAGTAAACTTAATTTTGAACCTACATTTTTGATTTAAGTTGAATGCTGTGTTCAAAAATGTTCAAACAACATACACTTAATAACCTCGATGGATAATTAATATATGTATATATTTAATTAAGTATATATATATATATATATATATATATATATATATTATCTTAATATATGTATATGTTAAAACTACCTAAAACTCGACTATAAAAACTCGAATATTTTCAAACATCTAAAAAAAAAAAATTTGTAAATATTTTTTAAAATATATTTATAATTTTTTTTCGACATTTTTTAAATATATATTTTATATATTTTTTGTATTTTTTAAAATATTATTTGAAATATTTGTTTATATTTTTCAATTAGAATTATTATTATTTGATATACTATTATTAGGATAAAATAAATATTATATTTAAATAAATATTTGTAGAACATTTTTTTTAAATATATTTTGAAATTTGTTTGAATTTTTTTTCCCCAATTATTGAAAAATAATAGATAGGAAAATAATCAATAACCGAGCAACGCCGGTTCGTGTACGGCTTTTTTTTTAATTATTAAATTTTATTTAAATATTTTTTTGTAAATATGTGTAAACATTTTTTTGAAATATTTTTGGAATTTTATTTGAAATATTTAAAAATAAAATGTTTAAATATTTTTATTATTTTTTTCGACATATTTTCAAAATATATTTTGTAATATTTTTTATATTACTTTTATTTTATAAAATATTATTTGAAATATTTTTCAAATAATATCAATATCATATATCATAGATCCATATATATCTTACATTCTTGGAATAGTAAATATCGAGAGTTTAAATTACAAGATTGTAAGATATATATATATATATATATATCTATTTCATTGATATATTTAATAACATTTAATTATATTTTATGTTATATATATATTTAACTAATACCAATAAAATAATTCAATACAAGATAGTATATACTATCATATGATATATATATATATATATATATATATATATATATATATATATATATCGTATACGATATCGCAGGGGAAGGGGGAGGAGGAGGCCCCCCTCTAAGTGAAGTCTTAGGGTAGTAACGATAGTAGTACGTCCAAGAAGCGTAAAATACAGGTAGTTGTTCATAATATATATATATATATATGTATATAAGACTTTACTTAGAGGGGGGCCTCCTCCTCCCCCTTCCCCTGGAGGCGCTAGTAGTAGTTGCGAGGACTTGTGGTGCTATTAATAATCTTTTCAATAGTTTCTTCTAATCCAAGCGCAAATAGAACTACAATTTTAATCATGATTATATTGATACTATAATTGGAAATCATTTTGAACTAATTGCTCAATATTGAATATATAACAATTGAATATTGATGAAATATATTCGAATATATCATTTTATTATTATTGAGTTTAAGATATATTTTATAATATATGAGTTAATAATTTACGGATAATAAATATAATATAAATGGTAAATATATATTTATGAATTTATAAATTGTACTTAAATTTTGAATTTAAGTAAACTTAATTTTGAACCTACATTTTTGATTTAAGTTGAATGCTGGGTTCAAAAATGTTCAAACAACATACACTTAATAACCTCGATGGATAATTAATATATGTATATATTTAATTAAGTATATATATATATATATATATATATATATTATCTTAATATATGTATATGTTAAAACTACCTAAAACTCGACTATAAAAACTCGAATATTTTCAAACATTTAAAAAAAAAAAATTTGTAAATATTTTTTAAAATATATTTATAATTTTTTTTCGACATTTTTTAAATATATATTTTATATATTTTTTGTATTTTTTAAAATATTATTTGAAATATTTGTTTATATTTTTCAATTAGAATTATTATTATTTGATATACTATTTATTAGGATAAAATAAATATTATATTTAAATAAATATTTGTAGAACATTTTTTTTAAATATATTTTGAAATTTGTTTGAATTTTTTTTCCCCAATTATTGAAAAATAATAGATAGGAAAATAATCAATAACCGAGCAACGCCGGTTCGTGTACGGCTTTTTTTTTAATTATTAAATTTTATTTAAATATTTTTTTGTAAATATGTGTAAACATTTTTTTGAAATATTTTTGGAATTTTATTTGAAATATTTAAAAATAAAATGTTTAAATATTTTTATTATTTTTTTCGACATATTTTCAAAATATATTTTGTAATATTTTTTATATTACTTTTATTTTATAAAATATTATTTGAAATATTTTTCAAATAATATCAATATCATATATCATAGACATATATATATTTTACATTCTTGGAATAGTAAATATCGAGAGTTTAAATTACAAGATTGTAAGATATATATATATATATATATATATATATATATATATATATATATATATATATATATATATACATATACGATATCGCAGGGGGAGGGGGAGGAGGAGGCCCCCCTCTAAGTGAAGTCTTAGGGTAGTAACGATAGTACTACGTCCAAGAAGCGTAAAATACAGGTAGTTGTTCATAATATATATATATATATGTATATAAGACTTTACTTAGAGGGGGGCCTCCTCCTCCCCCTTCCCCTGGAGGCGCTAGTGGTAGTTGCGAGGACTTGTGGTGCTATTAATAATCTTTTCAATAGTTTTCTTCTAATCCAAGCGCAAATAGAACTACAATTTTAATCATGATTATATTGATACTATAATTGGAAATCATTTTGAACTAATTGCTCAATATTGAATATATAACAATTGAATATTGATGAAATATATTCGAATATATCATTTTATTATTATTGAGTTTAAGATATATTTTATAATATATGAGTTAATAATTTACGGATAATAAATATAATATAAATGGTAAATATATATTTATGAATTTATAAATTGTACTTAAATTTTGAACTTAATTTTGAACCTACATTTTTGATTTAAGTTGAATGCTGGGTTCAAAAATGTTCAAACAACATACACTTAATAACCTCGATGGATAATTAATATATGTATATATTTAATTAAGTATATATATATATATATATATATATATATATAAATATATATATATCTATTTCATTGATATATTTAATAACATTTAATTATATTTTATGTTATATATATATATTTAACTAATACCAATAAAATAATTCAATACAAGATAGTATATACTATCATATGATATATATATATATATATATATATATATATATATATATATATATATATATATATACGATATCGCAGGGGAAGGGGGAGGAGGAGGCCCCCCTCTAAGTGAAGTCTTAGGGTAGTAACGATAGTAGTACGTCCAAGAAGCGTAAAATACAGGTAGTTGTTCATAATATATATATATATATGTATATAAGACTTTACTTAGAGGGGGGCCTCCTCCTCCCCCTTCCCCTGGAGGCGCTAGTAGTAGTTGCGAGGACTTGTGGTGCTATTAATAATCTTTTCAATAGTTTCTTCTAATCCAAGCGCAAATAGAACTACAATTTTAATCATGATTATATTGATACTATAATTGGAAATTATTTTGAACTAATTGCTCAATATTGAATATATAACAATTGAATATTGATGAAATATATTCGAATATATCATTTTATTATTATTGAGTTTAAGATATATTTTATAATAGTATTAAGTAAAATAGTAATAATAGTAATAATGAGTTAATAATTTACGGATCATAAATATAATATAAATGGTAAATATATATTTATGAATTTATAAATTGTACTTAAATTTTGAATTTAAGTAAACTTAATTTTGAACCTACATTTTTGATTTAAGTTGAATGCTGTGTTCAAAAATGTTCAAACAACATACACTTAATAACCTCGATGGATAATTAATATATGTATATATTTAATTAAGTATATATATATATATATATATATATATATATATATTATCTTAATATATGTATATGTTAAAACTACCTAAAACTCGACTATAAAAACTCGAATATTTTCAAACATCTAAAAAAAAAAAATTTGTAAATATTTTTTAAAATATATTACAATATATTTAAAATATTTGTTTATATTTTTCAATTAGAATTATTATTATTTGATATACTATTATTAGGATAAAATAAATATTATATTTAAATAAATATTTGTAGAACATTTTTTTTAAATATATTTTGAAATTTGTTTGAATTTTTTTTCCCCAATTATTGAAAAATAATAGATAGGAAAATAATCAATAACCGAGCAACGCCGGTTCGTGTACGGCTTTTTTTTTAATTATTAAATTTTATTTAAATATTTTTTTGTAAATATGTGTAAACATTTTTTTGAAATATTTTTGGAATTTTATTTGAAATATTTAAAAATAAAATGTTTAAATATTTTTATTATTTTTTTCGACATATTTTCAAAATATATTTTGTAATATTTTTTATATTACTTTTATTTTATAAAATATTATTTGAAATATTTTTCAAATAATATCAATATCATATATCATAGATCCATATATATCTTACATTCTTGGAATAGTAAATATCGAGAGTTTAAATTACAAGATTGTAAGATATATATATATATATATATATCTATTTCATTGATATATTTAATAACATTTAATTATATTTTATGTTATATATATATTTAACTAATACCAATAAAATAATTCAATACAAGATAGTATATACTATCATATGATATATATATATATATATATATATATATATATATATATATCGTATACGATATCGCAGGGGAAGGGGGAGGAGGAGGCCCCCCTCTAAGTGAAGTCTTAGGGTAGTAACGATAGTAGTACGTCCAAGAAGCGTAAAATACAGGTAGTTGTTCATAATATATATATATATATATGTATATAAGACTTTACTTAGAGGGGGGACTCCTCCTCCCCCTTCCCCTGGAGGCGCTAGTAGTAGTTGCGAGGACTTGTGGTGCTATTAATAATCTTTTCAATAGTTTCTTCTAATCCAAGCGCAAATAGAACTACAATTTTAATCATGATTATATTGATACTATAATTGGAAATCATTTTGAACTAATTGCTCAATATTGAATATATAACAATTGAATATTGATGAAATATATTCGAATATATCATTTTATTATTATTGAGTTTAAGATATATTTTATAATATATGAGTTAATAATTTACGGATAATAAATATAATATAAATGGTAAATATATATTTATGAATTTATAAATTGTACTTAAATTTTGAACTTAATTTTGAACCTACATTTTTGATTTAAGTTGAATGCTGGGTTCAAAAATGTTCAAACAACATACACTTAATAACCTCGATGGATAATTAATATATGTATATATTTAATTAAGTATATATATATATATATATATATATATATAAATATATATATATCTATTTCATTGATATATTTAATAACATTTAATTATATTTTATGTTATATATATATATTTAACTAATACCAATAAAATAATTCAATACAAGATAGTATATACTATCATATGATATATATATATATATATATATATATATATATATATATATATATATATATATATATATATATACGATATCGCAGGGGAAGGGGGAGGAGGAGGCCCCCCTCTAAGTGAAGTCTTAGGGTAGTAACGATAGTAGTACGTCCAAGAAGCGTAAAATACAGGTAGTTGTTCATAATATATATATATATATGTATATAAGACTTTACTTAGAGGGGGGCCTCCTCCTCCCCCTTCCCCTGGAGGCGCTAGTAGTAGTTGCGAGGACTTGTGGTGCTATTAATAATCTTTTCAATAGTTTCTTCTAATCCAAGCGCAAATAGAACTACAATTTTAATCATGATTATATTGATACTATAATTGGAAATTATTTTGAACTAATTGCTCAATATTGAATATATAACAATTGAATATTGATGAAATATATTCGAATATATCATTTTATTATTATTGAGTTTAAGATATATTTTATAATAGTATTAAGTAAAATAGTAATAATAGTAATAATGAGTTAATAATTTACGGATCATAAATATAATATAAATGGTAAATATATATTTATGAATTTATAAATTGTACTTAAATTTTGAATTTAAGTAAACTTAATTTTGAACCTACATTTTTGATTTAAGTTGAATGCTGTGTTCAAAAATGTTCAAACAACATACACTTAATAACCTCGATGGATAATTAATATATGTATATATTTAATTAAGTATATATATATATATATATATATATATATATATTATCTTAATATATGTATATGTTAAAACTACCTAAAACTCGACTATAAAAACTCGAATATTTTCAAACATCTAAAAAAAAAAAATTTGTAAATATTTTTTAAAATATATTACAATATATTTAAAATATTTGTTTATATTTTTCAATTAGAATTATTATTATTTGATATACTATTATTAGGATAAAATAAATATTATATTTAAATAAATATTTGTAGAACATTTTTTTTAAATATATTTTGAAATTTGTTTGAATTTTTTTTCCCCAATTATTGAAAAATAATAGATAGGAAAATAATCAATAACCGAGCAACGCCGGTTCGTGTACGGCTTTTTTTTTAATTATTAAATTTTATTTAAATATTTTTTTGTAAATATGTGTAAACATTTTTTTGAAATATTTTTGGAATTTTATTTGAAATATTTAAAAATAAAATGTTTAAATATTTTTATTATTTTTTTCGACATATTTTCAAAATATATTTTGTAATATTTTTTATATTACTTTTATTTTATAAAATATTATTTGAAATATTTTTCAAATAATATCAATATCATATATCATAGATCCATATATATCTTACATTCTTGGAATAGTAAATATCGAGAGTTTAAATTACAAGATTGTAAGATATATATATATATATATATATCTATTTCATTGATATATTTAATAACATTTAATTATATTTTATGTTATATATATATTTAACTAATACCAATAAAATAATTCAATACAAGATAGTATATACTATCATATGATATATATATATATATATATATATATATATATATATATATACGATATCGCAGGGGAAGGGGGAGGAGGAGGCCCCCCTCTAAGTGAAGTCTTAGGGTAGTAACGATAGTAGTACGTCCAAGAAGCGTAAAATACAGGTAGTTGTTCATAATATATATATATATATATATGTATATAAGACTTTACTTAGAGGGGGGCCTCCTCCTCCCCCTTCCCCTGGAGGCGCTAGTAGTAGTTGCGAGGACTTGTGGTGCTATTAATAATCTTTTCAATAGTTTCTTCTAATCCAAGCGCAAATAGAACTACAATTTTAATCATGATTATATTGATACTATAATTGGAAATTATTTTGAACTAATTGCTCAATATTGAATATATAACAATTGAATATTGATGAAATATATTCGAATATATCATTTTATTATTATTGAGTTTAAGATATATTTTATAATAGTATTAAGTAAAATAGTAATAATAGTAATAATGAGTTAATAATTTACGGATCATAAATATAATATAAATGGTAAATATATATTTATGAATTTATAAATTGTACTTAAATTTTGAATTTAAGTAAACTTAATTTTGAACCTACATTTTTGATTTAAGTTGAATGCTGTGTTCAAAAATGTTCAAACAACATACACTTAATAACCTCGATGGATAATTAATATATGTATATATTTAATTAAGTATATATATATATATATATATATATATATATATATATATATATATTATCTTAATATATGTATATGTTAAAACTACCTAAAACTCGACTATAAAAACTCGAATATTTTCAAACATCTAAAAAAAAAAAATTTGTAAATATTTTTTAAAATATATTTATAATTTTTTTTCGACATTTTTTAAATATATATTTTATATATTTTTTGTATTTTTTAAAATATTATTTGAAATATTTGTTTATATTTTTCAATTAGAATTATTATTATTTGATATACTATTATTAGGATAAAATAAATATTATATTTAAATAAATATTTGTAGAACATTTTTTTTAAATATATTTTGAAATTTGTTTGAATTTTTTTTCCCCAATTATTGAAAAATAATAGATAGGAAAATAATCAATAACCGAGCAACGCCGGTTCGTGTACGGCTTTTTTTTTAATTATTAAATTTTATTTAAATATTTTTTTGTAAATATGTGTAAACATTTTTTTGAAATATTTTTGGAATTTTATTTGAAATATTTAAAAATAAAATGTTTAAATATTTTTATTATTTTTTTCGACATATTTTCAAAATATATTTTGTAATATTTTTTATATTACTTTTATTTTATAAAATATTATTTGAAATATTTTTCAAATAATATCAATATCATATATCATAGATCCATATATATCTTACATTCTTGGAATAGTAAATATCGAGAGTTTAAATTACAAGATTGTAAGATATATATATATATATATATATCTATTTCATTGATATATTTAATAACATTTAATTATATTTTATGTTATATATATATTTAACTAATACCAATAAAATAATTCAATACAAGATAGTATATACTATCATATGATATATATATATATATATATATATATATATATATATATATATATATATATATATATATCGTATACGATATCGCAGGGGAAGGGGGAGGAGGAGGCCCCCCTCTAAGTGAAGTCTTAGGGTAGTATCGATAGTAGTACGTCCAAGAAGCGTAAAATACAGGTAGTTGTTCATAATATATATATATATATATGTATATAAGACTTTACTTAGAGGGGGGCCTCCTCCTCCCCCTTCCCCTGGAGGCGCTAGTAGTAGTTGCGAGGACTTGTGGTGCTATTAATAATCTTTTCAATAGTTTCTTCTAATCCAAGCGCAAATAGAACTACAATTTTAATCATGATTATATTGATACTATAATTGGAAATCATTTTGAACTAATTGCTCAATATTGAATATATAACAATTGAATATTGATGAAATATATTCGAATATATCATTTTATTATTATTGAGTTTAAGATATATTTTATAATATATGAGTTAATAATTTACGGATAATAAATATAATATAAATGGTAAATATATATTTATGAATTTATAAATTGTACTTAAATTTTGAATTTAAGTAAACTTAATTTTGAACCTACATTTTTGATTTAAGTTGAATGCTGGGTTCAAAAATGTTCAAACAACATACACTTAATAACCTCGATGGATAATTAATATATGTATATATTTAATTAAGTATATATATATATATATATATATATATATATATAAATATATATATATCTATTTCATTGATATATTTAATAACATTTAATTATATTTTATGTTATATATATATATTTAACTAATACCAATAAAATAATTCAATACAAGATAGTATATACTATCATATGATATATATATATATATATATATATATATATATATATATATATATATATATACGATATCGCAGGGGAAGGGGGAGGAGGAGGCCCCCCTCTAAGTGAAGTCTTAGGGTAGTAACGATAGTAGTACGTCCAAGAAGCGTAAAATACAGGTAGTTGTTCATAATATATATATATATATGTATATAAGACTTTACTTAGAGGGGGGCCTCCTCCTCCCCCTTCCCCTGGAGGCGCTAGTAGTAGTTGCGAGGACTTGTGGTGCTATTAATAATCTTTTCAATAGTTTCTTCTAATCCAAGCGCAAATAGAACTACAATTTTAATCATGATTATATTGATACTATAATTGGAAATTATTTTGAACTAATTGCTCAATATTGAATATATAACAATTGAATATTGATGAAATATATTCGAATATATCATTTTATTATTATTGAGTTTAAGATATATTTTATAATAGTATTAAGTAAAATAGTAATAATAGTAATAATGAGTTAATAATTTACGGATCATAAATATAATATAAATGGTAAATATATATTTATGAATTTATAAATTGTACTTAAATTTTGAATTTAAGTAAACTTAATTTTGAACCTACATTTTTGATTTAAGTTGAATGCTGTGTTCAAAAATGTTCAAACAACATACACTTAATAACCTCGATGGATAATTAATATATGTATATATTTAATTAAGTATATATATATATATATATATATATATATATATATATATTATCTTAATATATGTATATGTTAAAACTACCTAAAACTCGACTATAAAAACTCGAATATTTTCAAACATCTAAAAAAAAAAAATTTGTAAATATTTTTTAAAATATATTTATAATTTTTTTTCGACATTTTTTAAATATATATTTTATATATTTTTTGTATTTTTTAAAATATTATTTGAAATATTTGTTTATATTTTTCAATTAGAATTATTATTATTTGATATACTATTATTAGGATAAAATAAATATTATATTTAAATAAATATTTGTAGAACATTTTTTTTAAATATATTTTGAAATTTGTTTGAATTTTTTTTCCCCAATTATTGAAAAATAATAGATAGGAAAATAATCAATAACCGAGCAACGCCGGTTCGTGTACGGCTTTTTTTTTAATTATTAAATTTTATTTAAATATTTTTTTGTAAATATGTGTAAACATTTTTTTGAAATATTTTTGGAATTTTATTTGAAATATTTAAAAATAAAATGTTTAAATATTTTTATTATTTTTTTCGACATATTTTCAAAATATATTTTGTAATATTTTTTATATTACTTTTATTTTATAAAATATTATTTGAAATATTTTTCAAATAATATCAATATCATATATCATAGATCCATATATATCTTACATTCTTGGAATAGTAAATATCGAGAGTTTAAATTACAAGATTGTAAGATATATATATATATATATATATCTATTTCATTGATATATTTAATAACATTTAATTATATTTTATGTTATATATATATTTAACTAATACCAATAAAATAATTCAATACAAGATAGTATATACTATCATATGATATATATATATATATATATATATATATATATATATATATATATATCGTATACGATATCGCAGGGGAAGGGGGAGGAGGAGGCCCCCCTCTAAGTGAAGTCTTAGGGTAGTAACGATAGTAGTACGTCCAAGAAGCGTAAAATACAGGTAGTTGTTCATAATATATATATATATATATGTATATAAGACTTTACTTAGAGGGGGGCCTCCTCCTCCCCCTTCCCCTGGAGGCGCTAGTAGTAGTTGCGAGGACTTGTGGTGCTATTAATAATCTTTTCAATAGTTTCTTCTAATCCAAGCGCAAATAGAACTACAATTTTAATCATGATTATATTGATACTATAATTGGAAATCATTTTGAACTAATTGCTCAATATTGAATATATAACAATTGAATATTGATGAAATATATTCGAATATATCATTTTATTATTATTGAGTTTAAGATATATTTTATAATATATGAGTTAATAATTTACGGATAATAAATATAATATAAATGGTAAATATATATTTATGAATTTATAAATTGTACTTAAATTTTGAATTTAAGTAAACTTAATTTTGAACCTACATTTTTGATTTAAGTTGAATGCTGGGTTCAAAAATGTTCAAACAACATACACTTAATAACCTCGATGGATAATTAATATATGTATATATTTAATTAAGTATATATATATATATATATATATATATATTATCTTAATATATGTATATGTTAAAACTACCTAAAACTCGACTATAAAAACTCGAATATTTTCAAACATTTAAAAAAAAAAAATTTGTAAATATTTTTTAAAATATATTTATAATTTTTTTTCGACATTTTTTAAATATATATTTTATATATTTTTTGTATTTTTTAAAATATTATTTGAAATATTTGTTTATATTTTTCAATTAGAATTATTATTATTTGATATACTATTTATTAGGATAAAATAAATATTATATTTAAATAAATATTTGTAGAACATTTTTTTTAAATATATTTTGAAATTTGTTTGAATTTTTTTTCCCCAATTATTGAAAAATAATAGATAGGAAAATAATCAATAACCGAGCAACGCCGGTTCGTGTACGGCTTTTTTTTTAATTATTAAATTTTATTTAAATATTTTTTTGTAAATATGTGTAAACATTTTTTTGAAATATTTTTGGAATTTTATTTGAAATATTTAAAAATAAAATGTTTAAATATTT